>VWZI01000065.1:0-21603 GCA_013396835.1 Psilopogon haemacephalus
TTCTCCCCCTTTACTCTGTTCTCGTCAGACCCCACCTGGAGTACTCTGTGCAGTTCTAGAGCCCCCAGCACAGGAACGACATGGAACTGCTGGAGAGAGTCCAGAGGAGGGCCATGCAGATGATCAGAGGGCTGGAGCACCTCTGCTATGAGAACAGGCTGAAAGAGTTGGGGCTTTTCAGCCTGGAGAGGAGAAGACTTTGAGAAGACTTTATAGTAGCCTACCAGTATCTGAGGGGGGCCTACAGGAGGTCTGGGGAGGGACTGTTCACAAGGTCTTGTAATGACAGTACAAGGGGGAATGGGTTCAAATTGGTGGAGGGGAGATTTGAATGGGACGTTAGGAAGAAATTCTTCACAGTGAGGGTGGCGAGGCACTGGATCGGGTTGCCCAGGGAGATTGTGTCTGCTCCCTCCCTGGATGTGTTCAAGGCCAGGCTGGATGAGGTCTTGAGTGACCTGATCTAGTGGGAGTTGTTCCTGCCTGTGGGGAGGGGTTGGAACTGGATGATCTTTGAGGTCTCTTCCAACCTAAACCATTCTATGATTCTATGATATTTACTAAGTTTCATAGTAAGTGGTGCTGGTGTTTTCTACAATAACTTCTGACAGAAATATCAGTGTCCATGACTTTTCATTTATATGTTTAATATTAAGAAAGAGCTTTCTCATGCAAATTACCTTGTTGATTGTACTGCCACAGGAGGAAGATGGGATCCAAACAAAAGCTTCATATATATAGTTGTGTGTATATATATGTGTGTGTGTATATACATAAACACACAACTTCAGGTACATTGACAGTGTTTCTAGATTTATTGTTCCATAGGCAATATGTTTAAAAAATAAATTAAGAATTCTTGCTTGAGGACATCAGTACAAAGCAGTGGAAATCTAGAGATTCCTAGGATAACCTGTGCCGGGGCAGGGCACTGCCCCACTGGAGGTTTAAATCAGGTGTGAACTGAGGCAGGGCGGATCGCTGCCCCACCGGAGGTTTGAATGGGGTGTGAACTTTGGCACGGCACACCCCAGTCCACTGCCCCACCAGAGGTGTGAATGGGGCAGGAAACGGTCTTCCTGCCTCCCCACCTCTGTCACCAGAGGCTTAGTACAATAGGTGTCAAGTGCCTTCTCCCACCTTCTGTGGGCTTGAACAGGGAAACAACAAATCACCTCAGTATATATATGACAGATTGGAGCAGGACTTGCTTGGACTTGCAAGGACTCGCTTAGACCTTCACTGGGACTTGCTCGAACCTTCACTGGGACTTGCACGGACCTGCACTAGGACCTGCACAGACCTGGACACGGACCTGGAGACACAAACCTCGCATGGACTTTGAGACAGTCTCCCATTTGTAAGTAGGACAAAGCTGTTTCATGCCCAAACCTTTCCATTTTTCTGATTTTTCCTGAATTACAAGAAAAGGCATCCTCATGAAGACTTTTCCCGACCAAATTAGAACCAAACTTAAACTAATCTACACACAGATTGTGGGTGGGGCTTTTGGAAATTATAAAAGCTACATAATTTATAATTTCAGCCTCTTCAATCGCCCCCAATCAATACATAACCATCTACATATATTTGTGATTTCAGTTGCCCGAAAAGCAAGGTATTTTCTGGCCTGCATTCAGGGAAATGTTGTGGGGTTGGGTTTTTAAAAGTTATTTGAAACATCACTTCTTGAGAAGCTCTTTGGAAACTGGCTTTAGTGAGAATACTCAGCTGGCTGTATAAAAACAACTTTAAATACCGGGCTTGTGCCATGTCAGATGTTATGGTTTTCAGCCGACTGGGATGCTTTTAAAACTCAGTTTTTCCCCCCTGGATTTCCAGCAATTGTTGATTTTTTTTTTCAACTTCACAAGGATCAGTTGCTTCACAGTGAATACAGAGTCTTGTATGAGGTGATTTGAACTTGTGGTGAATCATAGAATCAGTCAGGGTTGGAAGGGAGTAAAGGTGTAAAGGCAATGGCTTTTAGCACAATTCAAGACATATATTTGCACTTGAACTGTTTTTCAATGTATGTCTCAATCCTATTTGCTTGTGCATTTAAGTTTTATTCAAGACAATGTTATGTGCACTTCTTCATGTATAAATTTAGTGAAAAAGGATGTATTTCCCCAAGATTTCTTCTGCTTGGATGTTAGATTGCTTTGATTGCTATCGAAGGACAGTGGCTGAACACACAGCACTGAAAGAAGCAGCTGTTTTCTTCAACTACTCTTTTGTCGACTACACAATAGAGTCTTGAATTAGCATTATGGAATCACGTCTCTCCTTGATGCTGCTCCTTGAGAGATTTAGTTGGCATCATGCTGAATTCAGTGGAAGCTGTTATGGACAACATCCAGTAAATGAAAATTTCAAAGGATATTACATCTCAGTTCACAGAATGGGCTGAGAATGCTGTCACACAATTGTATATTTTAGTGTAGACTAGTAGGCCTGAAGTGTTAGAGAATTGGTAAAAGCTCAAATGAGGTTTCTGTATAAACAGAAGCATATAAAAGCATGACATTTTAGTATTTAAAAAATATATAAACCACAAAACCCACAACAAAACCAACAAAACAAACCCTCATTTTCATTATTTCTCAAAATACAGAAGTACATTGTGTTCTCTAGAGATAAAAGCAAACATATAAATTGTTTTTCTGTCCTGTTCCAAAGAAAGGTAAATCCCTTGTAAGCTGATGAAAACTAGCTAAACTTCTTCAAAGCCATTTCTTTTTCTCTTGACAGAATTTGCATGTTCTAACAAAATTTGCAGATGTCTCAGTCTAACCAGGAGTCATTATTTTAGGAGGCTACTAAATCAGAAATAATGTGAGGTCTTAATTTTATTTGATCTTTTATGTAACAGAAGACATAATCTTTTCCTGAGTTAAGTCTTCTTTAAGGTGTTTTTCAGAGAATAGTTTCATCTCACTTAGAATTCTTTTATGGATGGGGAATCAATAATAAATCTCATAAATATTGTTGAATTCAGTAGGACCCATGAAGGACAGTACATAGCAAGAGCAATGTCTATGAAAACAAAGCATCAGTGCTGACGTCAATTAGTAAGGGAAACAACTGCAAATAGGCTCACAGCTTATGATTTAACTACATATTGTGGTAGGATAAGTGTCTGTTTTCTTGAGGAAAACAAACAGAGAAAAAATCCACCAAACCCAAAGCTTCAATCTCCAGTGAATGTGTTCTTGCAATCACATTTTTCCAATGCCGTATTTCTGTTCTGGATATAAGTACAGGCAGCTTATAATCAAATCAATCCTTCACCATCTTTTGTAATTAAGCAGATTGAGCTACTTGGTGATAGCCATGAATGCTGACTTCTTTCTAACAGCAATATTGCTATGCTTTCCATATTAAAAGAGGTGAAATTGCTGCATAAGAAAATTTAAACCTACCTTACGTTTAGGTGTAAGATTTATTATATTTTGATAATTTTGCAATTTCTTCCAATCCCTGTTTTTCAATACATCAATGTCCTTCTTTAATGAGGTCTAGAGAGATAGACTTAATATTCCAGAAGAAATAGTCTAAATGTTGTGCAGTTCAGGACAACAGCTTTTCCAGCTGCAGCATGTTATTTCTTGTGCACCCCAAGGTTTAATTCTCAGGACAGAGTTCCCACTCCCTGAGTGTTCTTTACACTGTTGTCCCTAGATACATAATTTTCCTTCTCTATAATAAAATTAATAATTGTATCTCTGATGTCCAGTGGATGCCAACTACTTGTCAGCAACCTTTCTTTTTCCTCATTTACAGCTTCAATTGCTGTGTTATCCACATTTACTTTTTTTAGTAATAACACTGTGTTTTACTGAGACTGCAAATAATGTTAAAAATACTCCCTCTGGCATTTTAGCAGCAATGTAACATGTTCAGTGTTTTTTGTTTTTGTTTTTGTTTTTTTTACTACAGTTGTATGTTAAAGCCTATGTGTTAGAAGCTTTACTTAGTTTAGTATATATAATGGTGATGTTAGCAATTCCCTCTTTGTTAATTAGCATATTTAGTATGAAACTGAATAACCTATAGGAGTAAACCAAAATTATCAACATCATCCTTAGCAGTTCAGTGATAGCTTTTCCTGTCAAGCTTACAAGCAATTCCAAATGTACTTGTTTCCTATAAGCCCATGCTGATTGCTATTAATTACATTATCCTCAATTATTCATCAAATCCCACATCCTTTGTTACATAATTTGTCTAGGATCAATGTCAGGATGACAGGTCTATAATTAGGTGTCCCATTTACACTTCTAAAATATTGGCATAACATTAGCTTCATTCAGTCCTTTGGAAATGCTCCAGTGTTCCAAGACTTATTAAAAATCATCACTGATGATCAAAATATCTCCTCATCTGACTCTTTACAACACTTGGAGGCAAAATTTTCTGGAGATGATGATTTAACATCTATCACACTGTTATTTAGCAACGTTGCTATTTCTTTTTACAATGGAAAGCATTTTACAATTTAAGTCTCATGAAACTATGTCTAGCGTTTTCATAGAGATATTCCCTCATTCCTCATGCTATAATTCAAAGCTACTTCTCTATTTTCTAGAGTTTTTCCTTTGTATAATTTTGCTTCTATTAATCTTTTTTTTTCTTTCTGACTTTCAATTTCTGATTTATCTGAATTTTAATAAATTTCATTTTTCTTTCATATCTTTTAATGCATATACTGAATATAGTCTTCCAAGTTTTGGAGCATTTAGATAAACTTTTAAAATAATACAATGGTTCTGACTTTCTTAGGTAAACCATGAATAAATGCCTAATGTAATGTGTGTTTGTAAAGGCAGATTAATTTAGCACAATGAATACATAGGATTCGTGAAATTTGGTTCTATTTAGTACCTCAGAGCTAATAAATAAAATAGATGAAGAGCTGCTTGCTGCTAGGTATAATCAGGTAATTTTATTGCCAAAGTTAGAGACAAAATTTTAAAGATATCTGGTTTTGGAAACATGTATCTTCCTTTTGAACTCAGAGACAGAGAATCCAAGATACAAAGAGAGAAGCAAACAAGCAAGCAAACAGACAAAACCAGCAAAAATAAACCACAATATAATAGTAAATTCCTGCACTTAGTCTTTTCAATTTTTAGCTGTTTCTATGATAATTCTGACTTAATGTTTTTTATTTCTTTATTTTCTAGCTGGTGTTCCATTAAGGGAATTTTAGGATTTTAAGACATGTTAGCAGGTGGGATTGTTTTGTTTGTTGTGGGGGTTTTGTTTGTTTGTTTGTTTTTTGCATTCACTAATCAATCAAATAAACAAAAATAATCACATGTTTTGCAGAGTTTAAGAAACTTCTGAGACATCACTCAAGCATCTGGAAGGTTTGTAGGTTTGTAGATGAAAATGTAGAGTAATACCAGAGAAGTAATGGCTTTGTTCTCCTCAGCAACCAAACTCACTTGCTCTTTAAGACAGTTGAATATAAAACCAACTAACCAGCCAAAAAAGGTTCTGGGTGTTATGATTATTCATAATATATTATTAATAATAATTTAAAGAATATTAATTGCTTTAATATTAAAAACTTCGGGAAAATTCCTTGAGATTCTTTGGATGTTCAGGCAACAAGAAGCAATTACACAAATGTTATTTATAAACACAGAATTAAAGAGTTTAAACAGTCAGAACTTGTAAAATAGGCACCTGATAACGGTAAATTCTAACCACACTGTACTCACAACTGTCATAGATACAAAGTGTCCCGGGAGAGGAGGAGGAAAGGTTTGCAGTGCATGCTGCAAGCATGTGGCCACTGTGAAAAAGGTATGAATAGGTCTCCAGTCCTGGTGAGAGGCAGCATGAAAAAGAGAGCAAGGGCTCTAAATCACCTCCTTAAATACACTATTTTGAAAGGTGAAACTGTCCAATAGGCATTAGTGTTCATTGTTTTGGCCAATTAATTCAAAGTCTTGTGCTTAGGTGTCCACCCTTGCTGTTGAGGGACAGCACAAGACACCTGACTTGGTCACATGCCCTTCAGGGCCTTATTGGGCAAAACTCTCTTGTTTTGCTCACACCCCTGGGACCTTGCTACAGGAGGAGGAGAGCAGGGATTTGAACTAATTTTTCAGGATTTATGCCCTACCAGGACACGGGGAAAAACAAATATTTTTGAAAACTGAATAATCAGCTCTGAAATTCCCATGGCAGACAATATCTTGAGACTATTGAGGCAAGAAAATACGGAGTAGAGATTAGATTACTACAGTACATAACTTTACTGAGGTAATTACCTGAGTACTGACTGTGAAGCTCTTTAGAGCAAAGTGACAGACTGGAACAGCTTTAGAAAAGAGATATGAAAGTATTCAAGCCTTGAAAGGGTGCCTTAGCAGGCATACTTTTTAGTTTATACAAGAGAAGTTTAAGAGATGACTTCATCATAAA
Source organism: Psilopogon haemacephalus (assembly GCA_013396835.1). NCBI lineage: Eukaryota > Metazoa > Chordata > Aves > Piciformes > Megalaimidae > Psilopogon > Psilopogon haemacephalus. The sequence goes on from VWZI01000065.1 coordinate 6,442, forward strand.
TGAAAATATTGAAAACTGAAATTCAACTGTTTAGTGATGTAATGAGTCATTGGAACAACTTATCAAAGGTCATGACAGATTCTGCCTTGTATGATGTAATCCATTTGAGAGAATATGACTTTTGGAAAGAAGTGGTATAGTTGAAAGTAATGAATGCATCACAAGAATGAGATGGAATTGTTTCCTCAAAACTATGCTAGATATTAGATTAGTTGATTAATCTAATTCCTTCATGTTTTAAAATCTATGACTTTAGTAAAGAATTGAGATATTAGAGAATCATAGAATCACAGAATCATAGAGTCATAGAATCAGACAGGTTGGAAGAGACCTCCAAGATCATCCAGTCCAACCTACCACCCAGACCAATCCAATCGCACTAAGTGCTCCATTCAGTCTTTTCTTGAACACCTCCAGGGACAATGACTCCACCACCTCTTTGGGCAGCCCATTCCAAAGGCAAATCACTGTCTCTGTGAAGAACTTCTTCCTAATATCCGGCCTATACATCCCCTGGCACAACTTGAGACTGTGTCCCCTCATTCTGTTGCTGATTTCCTGGGAGAAGAGACCAATCCCCACCTGGCTACAACCTCCCTTCAGGTAGTTGTAGACAGCGATGAGGTCACCGTTGAGCTTCCTCTTCTCCAGGCTAAACAGCCCCAGCTCCCTCAGTCTGTCCTCATAGGGCTTGTGCTCCAGGCCCCTTCACCAGCTTTGTCACCCTTCTCTGGACATGTTCCAATACATCAACATTTCTCTTGAATTGAGGGGACCAGAACTGGGCATAGTACTCAAAGTGTGGCCTCAAGAGTGCCGAGTACAGGGGAAGAATTACTTCCCTTTTCCTGCTGGCCACACTATTCCTGGCAACCTGGACACACTGGTAGCTCAAGTTCAGCCTACTATCCAGCAGTACCCCTAGGTCACTCTCTGCCTGGCTGCTCTCCAGCCACTCTGTCTTCAGCCACTCTGTCCCCCAACCTGTAGCATTGCTGGGGGTCGTTGTTTCCAAAGTGCAGAATCCTACACTTAGCCTTGTTAAATCTTACCCCACTGGCCTCTGCCCACCCATCCAGCCTGTCAAGGTCCCTCTGCAGGGCCCTTCTACCCTCCAACAGATCGACAACTGCTCCTAACTTGGTGTCATCTACAAATTTACTGATGGTGGATTCAATCCCCTCATCCAGATCATCAGTGAAGATATTGAACAGGATTGGGCCCAGCACTGAACCCTGGGGCACACCACTAGTGACTGGCTGCCAACTGGATGTGGCACCATTCACCATCACTTTCTGGGCCTGGTCCTCCAGCCAGTTCTTGACCCATTTCAGAGTGAAGAAATATATAGCTAGAATATTCAGCTCTTAACAGTTTAGAGCAATGGCAATAAAAAAATTATTTTGCTAGAAATGAGAATTATACTGGACCATTGCTGTCAATGAGNACCGTTGAGCTTCCTCTTCTCCAGGCTAAACAGCCCCAGCTCCCTCAGTCTGTCCTCATAGGGCTTGTGCTCCAGGCCCCTTCACCAGCTTTGTCACCCTTCTCTGGACATGTTCCAATACATCAACATTTCTCTTGAATTGAGGGGACCAGAACTGGGCATAGTACTCAAAGTGTGGCCTCAAGAGTGCCGAGTACAGGGGAAGAATTACTTCCCTTTTCCTGCTGGCCACACTATTCCTGGCAACCTGGACACACTGGTAGCTCAAGTTCAGCCTACTATCCAGCAGTACCCCTAGGTCACTCTCTGCCTGGCTGCTCTCCAGCCACTCTGTCTTCAGCCACTCTGTCCCCCAACCTGTAGCATTGCTGGGGGTCGTTGTTTCCAAAGTGCAGAATCCTACACTTAGCCTTGTTAAATCTTACCCCACTGGCCTCTGCCCACCCATCCAGCCTGTCAAGGTCCCTCTGCAGGGCCCTTCTACCCTCCAACAGATCGACAACTGCTCCTAACTTGGTGTCATCTACAAATTTACTGATGGTGGATTCAATCCCCTCATCCAGATCATCAGTGAAGATATTGAACAGGATTGGGCCCAGCACTGAACCCTGGGGCACACCACTAGTGACTGGCTGCCAACTGGATGTGGCACCATTCACCATCACTTTCTGGGCCTGGTCCTCCAGCCAGTTCTTGACCCATTTCAGAGTGAAGAAATATATAGCTAGAATATTCAGCTCTTAACAGTTTAGAGCAATGGCAATAAAAAAATTATTTTGCTAGAAATGAGAATTATACTGGACCATTGCTGTCAATGAGATTATTACTGCTGAAACCACTGAAGCAGCAGCAAGCCTCTGTGAGGCCACTCACTGCTGGAAAAAATAAAGTGCAAGTACAGCAGAAGCTAAAGCAATAATAAAAAGAAAGACACTGAATGGAATAAAGTGTAAACTGAGTCAGAGCTAAAATTAGAAGAGATTGTCAGATGGATTGTTTTCAGTTTATTAAAACTAGATGCTGCACTTTGCCTGTCCTCTGACAATGCACATTTGCTTAAGTTTAGTCTGTCTATAGCCTATGCAACTTAATGAGAAATATTGCCTAAGTTGGGTATTGGATGTTCATGCTGACAAGATAATGTCACAATCAATACCAAGAAGCTTGGCTTGAAGGGTTCACCTCCAAAGAGCATGTTAACTTCTGGAACTTTTCCACATTTACAGTGAGTTGAGATCTTAAATTTTGACAACGAGAGGTTTAACTCTATAAACGCTCAGGTCAGTTTTCATAAAGAAGAGAGGAATTCTCCCTCCCCTCCTTCCCCTCCTCTNAACAAATAATCATAACAGGCAGTGGCAACTTTGTTTTACCAGTAATTAACTACTTGAATTTCCGTGTAATAGAAGCATAATTTTTACAGGTGTAAAATAAATGTAAGTCCACATATTTTCTGATGCAAACAAAAAGTAAGTCCAGACCTCTGGTTCAGTGAAGCTCTCATGTTATGTGATTAACTTTGAGCAATCTCTTTGCTAACCTAGAAAACAGTAATATCAAGACAAACTGATGCATTTATCTCAGGTGTGAAGAATGTGAACATAATATTGTCATATTGTGTCATAACATAGACAGTAGAGAAAAGATCAGCCTTAATACTCACCCCACTTACTCCCTTTTGAAATCTGTCAGAGTCTCAGACTTGGCTGTGATAGCATATATGTGGTAACATACATGCAGTTATTTTACCTCATAAGCCTCTACAGACCTGACTTCCTTAAACATTGGAAATGAGGCAAGGTGGTCAACAGAACAATCACTGCATTTTCTGAAGATATTAAGGAAAAGGAAGTGGTGAGAATAGGTGCATAACAATAAGTGAAAGCATTGTATTTTATATAGATAAATCAAATGGAACAGCTTGTTTTGATCTTTGCATTAGTGATCTTGTAGGGTAATATTCCAGTGTTATCACCCAGCCTATGCATCTTCATGCTTGTTAGGGCAAATATACCAAGTCCTGACTGTGAGAGCATAAATGCATGAATTTCAAGAAAAATGGCATCATGTAACTAGAACGAGTTTTAACTTACATATTACCTTCCTTAAAACCACTGGTTTTCCTAAGTTAACTTCCTAGACTATATAATGAACAGAATAAATACTACATCTGGATGTGTAAGTATTAGACCATGAATATAACTATGATATGACTGTATGTACTCTGTCTGCTCAGTAAAATCCTTGCAGTTTGCACCCATTTGATGCTCATTCTTTCAAACTTTTTCAGCAGTTTCCCTGAAGAACCCAAAAAAGAAAATTATTTATAGGTAACAAAAATAGTAATAAAAAAGAAAATTTTTTTTCTTTATATTATCTAGGAGAATGTGTACAATGCAAACAAGAAGACTGTAGGTATGTCTCAAGAAAATTCACAGTTTTGTAAGTTGATTTAAAATGTACATTTGCACAAAAATATCCACATTCAAAAAATACATGTCTTTGTCCTGAGCTGATTTAACATTTTATATGATTGTTCATTCACACACAATTGCTCAGTGTCACTAGAAATAACTTTGGAAGTATCTTTGCGAGCACTTAGGGATTTAAATTGATCAAACAAACTATTGTAGAGTCATCAGAAAAGAAACGGGCCTAAATACTATCTGAATAAAAGCTGTTAGCACACTTTGAGTGATTTAGAAGTAATAAGTGCAATCAATTGCTCTGAACTATGGAATTAAAATGTCTTCTCAGCAACTATAGGTTTAAACAACTAACAGGTGAGATATATATATATTTAATATTTTTTTTCCTAGTTTGATTTTACACAGACAAATGCACAACCCTTCAGTCAGCTGCAATACAGGCACAGTTCCTCAATAATGGTGGTATGCAGAGTTTGATCAGCTATGTAGTTGAAGATGTGCATTAAATTAATAATTTGGAGGACATTTCTACTGCTGTCCATAGTTTTTACCCTGTGCCAAAGAAATGTCAGATTTCTTTTAAGTGATATTCCAATAGATATTCTTTGGCCTACATTTAGTTCTAAGTTATGTAGCTTGAATTTGGGAAATTAATGATAATTCTACTTTAAACAACTGAAATCATTGTCACTATGTGGAGATGCCTGTTTTTTAGATATATTGAAAGATTAATAACCATGCTGTGCTTCATTAATAAAATGAAATCTTCTTAATGAGTGACATTTACAAGTTGCTGTAGAACTGAATTAATTCCTCAGTAAAGGGGAGCACTTGTTTAACTAGAATTTGATGATAAATTTTTTTCCTGTAGTGAACTAATTCTATTATATTTTCTTCTTTCTTTTTCTCATGTATACAGTAAACACAGGCAATCAGATTTTATAACTCTGCTGCTGCTCAGCTGAGTTTGTTATTCTATATAATACTTACATAAAACCAAAGAGAAGTTGGCTTCTTCCCATCAGCATCTCAGGCTGAATTATCAACAAAACTGTGTTTCTCCTTTTCAGTTGCCTTGCTTGATCTGCAGAAAGATAAGACTGAATCTCACTGAAAGTGGACAGCATTAGTCCAAAAGGGCTGTGTAACCAGGAGCCTACATATGCATTCTGGCCTGTAAAATGAAGAGACTGTAACTCATTTAGTCATAAGTTCTTATTTTTCTTTCACTCTCCAATATTTTTATATATATGTGTGTGTGTGTATAAAAATGTCTAACTCTATGGATTTTTTTTTCCCCGTATATTTGGCTTACTTGGTCCTGAGAATATTTGTGAGGTCTACTCCTCTTCTTAGATAAAATCTGTATCGCTAATTAGTGATCATTAGAGCATAGCAAGCAAGGGAGACCCATCAGTAAAGGAAGCAAACATGAGCTGATAGCAGTTTGAAAGTTAAGTGCTGATTTTGATGATCAATATGCCATCAGGCTGGTGCCTACCTTTAATGTTAAACTCCCACATTTACTGCTATTAGTAGAGTCATGGGTTCCCAAGAAACTATGATGGCTGCTCAGGTAGTGTGAAAGCTGTTTTGGATCCTCCCTAGACTTAAAGTAATATTGAAAAAAAATGAATTAACATCCTAACAGGGAACTGAAACCACAGTGCTATTGTGTGTGCTGGATAGAAATATTCTGCACTTCTGTGTCTTGGTCATGTAAACCCAACTAGGCTGCAGTACTTAGAACGGGATGATGGTCCCTATTCCCAGAGTTCTTTTTGATTTTCTTATTTACTTGTGATTTCACAAATAAATAAATTTTCATGGTGGGGAGACCACCTTCAGAAAGAGAAATTGAACATGTTTATTCAAGTGAAGGTAAGATGAATCTAGAATGTAAGGCTCCCTTACCAAGTATGCTCATGAAAATAAACAAAATTGAAGCTAAGTCTATTTAATTAGTCACTTATCATTGTCATGGTCTTATGTAGGTGGAAGTATCTAGATTTTTTAAGGTACTGTCTCCATGATTCCAGAAAAGCAATAAGTTCAATGTTTCTAATTGCTTGTAGAAATGTTCAGAGATTCCTGGATGGTCCATTATGTCACCTTGCTACTCTGTGGGACAGAATTCCCCTTCCTGCTAGTTTCCTTCTATAGAAATAATGATATTAATATAACATGATGTAAGCACTTGGTCAGACAACAGACAGATCTAGGAATTCAGATTCACTCTTGGACCCTTTTAAGAACTGGGAGATTAAGAAATGGGCCTCAGAAGCAAAGGCAGCAATAAAAATAAAGATGTATTTGAGCCAAACTTAAGGAGCAAGACACAGTATTTAGTTATTCTAGAGAAGAGCAAGTGCTTCACTACTGTACACATTCAATGAACCAAAGACAGTGATTGCATTTTAGACTTTCTAGTTATCAATGACAGTTATATAGGCAAAACGATTATTAAAAGAAACAAAAAATCTGCGTGTTTGCTTTGTTATTTTAGAATGGTAAACTGTAAAAGACAAAGGAAATTAGACTGGCCAGACAAACCAGCTGAAGATGATCTTCAGATCTGGGTCTAGGTAGGTCACATTATTACAGAATCATAGAACTCTTTCAGTTGACAAAGACCTGTAAGATCAACAAATCCAACCATTATACTAACACCACCATGGCCATTAAATAAAGTCCTTCAAGGTCAGAGATTCCATCACATTTCTGGGAAACATGTTACAATGTTTCACCACTCTTTCAGTTAAAAAAAAAAAATTAAATCTGAATATCAAATATAAACCTCCCCTGAGGCCATTTTCTCTAGGTCTATTACTAGTTACTATGGAGAAGAGATCAACACCCACTTCACTATAGTCTGCTTTCAGATAGCTGTAGGGAGTAATAACATCTTCACTCAGCCTCTTTTTCTCCAGGCTGGCCTGTTTTTCAGATGCTTCATCAGCTTTGTTGCCTTTTTCTGGACATGCTCCATCAACTCAAAATCCTTCTTGCACTGAGCCCAAAAGCAAACAGGGTACACTATGGTGGCCCTTACCAGTGCTGAGTAGAGCAACACAATCACTCCCACTGGACACTGTTTCTGATACATGTCAAACAATAGATCTGTGTCCTTTTCTGCTGGACAGTTTTCCAGGCTCTCCCAAGCTTGTGGTATTGTATGGTGTGTTGTGACGTAGGTGCAGGACTTGGCATTTGGCCTTGTTAAACCTCATACAATTGATCTCTGCTCAAATCCAGCCTGTCTAGATCCCTTGGCAGAGTCTTCCTACCCTCAAATACATCAACATTCTTGCCTAATTTAAGTCATCTGAAGTCTTAATGAGGGCGCACTCAATTCTCTCATCCAGGTTATTGATAAAGATATTAAAGAGGACTGTCCCCAATTCTAGGCTTTGAAGAACACTACTCATGACCAGTCACTAGCTGGAATTAACTCCATTCGTCACTACTATCTGAACCCAGACATAAAGCCAGTTTTTAATCCAGTAGGTTTCCACCCACACAAGTCACGTGCAGTGAGTTTTTCCGGGAGGGTGCTGTAGAAGACAGTATGAAATATTTTACTAAAATCTGTGTAAACAACAACATTTCCCTCACCCACTAATTGGATTATGACTCACAATGTAAGCATTCTTTGGAGGTGACATCTTGAGATCAATTTTGAAAAATTACAGAGAAGAATTACAGCTAGTCCCAATACGTAAGTTTGCTATAGGAAAGATATATCAAGTTTCATGGGCAGGATATTAAAAGCTTAAACACAAGAGATATGTTAACAAATTTACTATGAACAGTGGATTGAAAACTGAGAAAGATTAGAAATCTATATGGCCAAAACCACAGAACTACTGAATGGCTGAGGCTGGCAGGGATCTCTGGATATCATTTGGTCCAATATTTCTGTTCAAGCAGAGCCACCTACAGCCACTTGCCAAGATGAAGTCTAGATGGGCTTTCAGTATCTCTGAGAGTGAAGACTTCACAACTGCTCTATGAACCCTGTTCCAGTGTTTGGTCATCCTTACAGTAAACACCACAAAAATGTGGCTGGAGAAAAACTATAAAAGGAGGGCAGATCATGTAAATTATTTTGCTTCAGTTACTAGACCTTGTGTTAGCTATATTTTTTTTTTCTTAGCTCTCTATGTTTCGCATGTATGCTACTACTTCAACTTCATTCAAAGCCATTCATAACAGTTTGAATAAAGAATGTCTTCCAGCTTGGTAAACACTTGTCTTATCTAATTCAGTCTCTGCTGGGTTTTGAAGTTTTGCCTTGAGGAACTTCTCTGCCTCTCTTCACATCCTCAGAGAAGCAAGGAGAGAATTTTTTACTTTCTCTTATTTATAAAAGTGTTTATTGTCATACTTTTCTCAAATGTACCCTATTATCTCTAATTTTGGTGTTCTTACTATTACTTTTTACATGTGGTTTAATTGTATTACTAATCCTCTTGCTGATTTATTTACCATATGAGTCCATAACTAACAGAATTCATCATTCAATGGCATAGACATTCAAGTATGAAGTATATTCATCTGCTATTGCATGCTTGCCAAGTAAGAGCACTGTAAGTCTGTTTACATATAAAAAGGATTAAGGTTTGTTTATATACAAAAAGGAAGGGCAACTAGTAAGTAAGATGCAGCAGTAAGATGTTTCTGTTCTCTCAAAACTGTTCACTAATTTATTTTTAATATTGTCCCTAAAGAATGAATTAAAAGGACATTCCAAAGACTTCTGAACTGTATTTTACACAGAAGAATCTCATTATTACAGTATCAAAAGTTTCTTTTAAAAGTTGCTATTGCAGCCTGCTAAGCAGTGTTGAAGGTAAAATATATAAGATAAATGAAGGTAGAATATATAAGATAAATGAAGCAATACTTCTTAATGATATCAGTGAACAAGGAAGAAATATATTCACCAGTGCTCCATATCAATGCAATAAATCACTTTTTTTTTTTTTGGTGGTAGACTCTTCCACCATTTTATACAGTAACATATAAGAATTATATCTTTCATAGGCTTTAGAGACAGGATTCTTTGAGTTGCTTGCTGTCATACTGCCTAGCTCTATGAAATCAGGCTACTATGACTGAAGCATATTCTACTGTTAGGAAGAATGGCTGAGTATATATTACAATCCTTTAAAGTAATGCCTGCTTTAGAAACAGTACTTGACATTGTTATGTATCATATGACCTTTTCCCAGACACTGCTGGATAGGAGAACTTATAACCCATGTGGTTCACTGACAAAGGCATTATATTTATGCTCATATCAAACACACAACAGTTTTAAGCCTCTGAAAACTAACAAGAATTATAATGTGTTGTGAGAAATATAGTGGTGCTCATTCACTGATGATTTCATCAATGGAAATATTTTCAGGAAGGATTATTTTCTCAGTTTTCTCCTAGGTGTTTCTAGTATTTGAAAAAAATATTTGAAATGTTTGAATTTTATGAATAATTTTTATAAAACATTTTCTGTCAGAAAAGGAGTAGGAGTGAGAACACAATACTTTGCCCTAAGTAAATAAGTATGACTTGCATTACTCACTACCAATACAATTGCTAATATCGAGAAAGAAATGTTAGGCTGGGAGCTTCATATGACATACTGTATGACAGGGTAGATTCAAAGCTGATGTCAAGTGCTGTTGCTCTCCTGACCCTAATAAAACTTGGGCATGTCACCAGATGAATACCTATCCCAAACAGCCAGAAGTAAAGGAAATGGAATTAAGAAGTGCAAGAAATAAAACAGAAACTAATTTTCTCTCTCTTGCTTTCTTACCCTCTCTCCCTTTTTATCACTTTTTTCAAGGAATAATTATAAAATAAAAAAGTGTAAAAGACATAGTTGTAACTCAGTATAAATCAGTGAAACTTACATCATAATTATTGTCTCTTTGCTTCCATGTTTACCTTCAATTTTCTGTTAGATGCAGCTATATGCAATATCTGACAGTTTACCAAGGTCAGTTTCAGCCGTGCCTTGGCCTTCCTGACCTCATCTCTGCACAATGGGGCAGTGTGCCTACAATATTCCCAGGATGATGTAATGGATGGGAGTAATTAATTAATGTGAGATGATTTATTCAAAATTGTTTCTTAATTTTTATATTCAAAACCCTCACAACCCCCACAACTAATTTTAATAATAATCAGTTCATTTGCAATGGTAATGGAACACATTACATATAGGATATCTAGACCTAGAAATAATAATTAGCAATCTATATAAACATTAACTGAACTGAAAGAGGTTTCTTGCGGTCAATTGTACAGCTTGTGGTTAGTTATCTCACTTGCCCAGTAGATAGACTAAGGGCCCTTTTTGCTTAGGGCAGAAGGCTAGGTAAATTGCAAAAGGCTTAAGGTAATTACTCACAAATATTATTTCTCTACTTGTAAGGCTAGCAACAGACCAAGATTGTACCCAAACACTTGCAGAGAATTCTATTGATTGGCTGCTGAGACATCTGATTCTTCCCAGGCTTCACAGGATGCTGGGGAAAGAGGGCAGATGATCCCTGACCTGGTCCTTGTTTCTCTGGTGTGCCTCCAGGGCTGCTTGTCCCAGTAGGTGCAGGCCGGATGTCTTGCTATGTAGTCTCAGCACAGTGTCACACTGGCTGTGGGCTACGCAGGCCTATCATATGAAGGCAATTAAAGCTGTTTCCTGGTAAACTTGAAGAAAGAAGTTTCCAGGCTGTTCTGAGTTATAGTTTATATTGCTGTATATAATAAAGTGTTATCACTGCCTGTGGCAGCTGGCAGTAGCAGCAGGCACAGATACAGCAGCAGAGGCACCAATACAACTGCAGAGCAGGTTTTGTTACCTGCTCATCTGTTTTATATCAGTAGAGCCAATGGCATCCTGGCCTGTATCAGGAATAGTGTGGCCAGCAGGACAAGGGAGGTTATCCTTCCCCTATACTTGGCACTGGTCAGGTCACATCTTGAGTACTATTCCCAGTTCTGATCCCCTCAATTCAAGAGAGATACTGAGGCACTGGAATGTGTCCAGAGAAAGGTGACAAAGCTGGTGAGGGGCCTGGAGCACAAGCCCTATGAGGACAGACTGAGGGAGCTGGAGTTGTTTAGCTTGGAGAAGAGGAAGAGGCTCAGGGGTGACCTCATCACTGTCTACAACTACCTGAAGGGAGGTTGTAGCCAGGTGGGGATAGGCCTCTTCTCCCAGGCAATCAGCAATAGAATGAGGGGACACAGTCTCAAGTTGTGCCAGGGGATGTATAGGCCGGATATTAGGAAGAAGTTCTTCACAGAGACAGTGATTTGCCATTGGAATGGGCTGCCCAAAGAGGTGGTGGAGTCATTGTCCCTGGAGGTGTTCAAGGAAAGACTGAATGGAGCACTTAGTGCCATTGGATTGGTCTGGGTGGTAGGTTGGACTGGATGATCTTGGAGGTCTCTTCCAACCTGGCTTATTCTTTCTATTCTATTCTATTCTATTCTATTCTATTCTATTCTATTCTATTCTATTCTATCCTATCCTATCCTATTTGGGAAAAGCATGGGCCTAGCACAAGGTTGGCACAAGCCAAACTCATTTACCTTTTTTTACCATAGGATGCAAACAGGAGGAAAAGTTTGGGCAAGCCTGGGTACTTAGACTCCATGGCTCCAGGTCTTTTGTCCCTTTTCCCGTGGCTGCCTCCTCTCAGACGGAAGGAAGGCGAGCAGAAAAACATGTCTGGGCAAGTCAGTACATGTACAAATCTATTTTCACCTGTCAGGTCTAGCACAACAGATGCCTGCCCCTGCTTCAACTTCCTGTGTATTTCCTTTTTGTGTTTCATAACAACCAACATATCTAGAGTCAGTCATGCTAGTGTCTTTCTTACCTGATTTCTTACATGAGTGGATTGAAAGATTTTGTGCTTTGTGGAAAACATCCTTAAAGATCTGCCCGCTCTGTTCTGCCCCTCCATCCCTAAGAACAGTTTGTCATGGGGTCTGTTGTGGTTTGGGAGTTTCCTCTCCCCCAGATTCACCAGACTAACTTAGTGGGCTGGAAGCTGAGGAATGAAGCTGTATTTTACAGCTTGGTACAAATTTACAAGCATATATGCACAACATATACAGATATTTACAATTATATACAAGTTAGAAGTAATACAGAAATTCAAAATCCTTCCTGAGCAGACAGACTGCCCAGGAGGGCTCCCGACCAACTCTTCTCCTTTCCCCCTCACCCTTTATCTCAGAAACAAACAGATAAAGCTCTGGATAGCTCACATGATAGGTTTACAGAAATGTGAGGTGAGATGTCAGAATAATAACAAGGAGTTATAAGGAAACAGTTAGATCGGGTTACATAGGTTTCATGCAGAGGAGTTAAGGCAAGATCCCAGCCAGACACACAGACAAAAGTAGTAGTGAGAAGTGAGTGCCTTATCTTATATTTTAGCTATTTATGTCCCTCAGCAGAACAAATGAGTGATATAGACATCACTATTATTTTCTTTTCACAGCCAATGATTTAATTTTTCTCATTGAAATATTCCAATTAGCCTCAAACAAGCACAGGGTCCTACTAGGTAACTTCTTAAAGAGCTGGAGGTTTGCTTTCCTCAAATATGGAGTCCTGACTTTAGCCTTCATCTGACCCATATTTCTCAGTACTGTGACCTCCACTAGTGTGTGATTACTGCAACCCAGGCTGCCTCCTACCTTGACATCACTCATGAGCTCAGTTCCATTGGTGAACATCAGGTCCAATATCACATTTCCTCTGGCTTAAAAAGTTATCCTCAATGCACTCCAGGAATCTTCTGGATTGACTGCCACTCACTGTGTTACTTTGCCAGCAGATGCTGGGTTGGCTGAAGTCCTCCAGCAATATGAAAACCTGCTAGCACAAAGCTTCCTTTAGCTGGAGTAATAAAAATTCTTCAGTAGGCTCCCCACGATTGGGTGTCCTGGATGAAGTTTCAGTTGTTGCCACAGTCTCTAATTCTTACCCATAAGCTTTCAGCTCACTTGTGGTTATTCTACAGGGACAGTTCCTCACAGTTCATTCACTTCTTGTCCTAGGGGGCAACATCTCCACCCCTCCTTCTTTGCCTGTCCCTTCTGAACAGTCTGTATCTATTGGTGGCCACATTCCAGTCATGGGATTTGTCCCACAAAGTTTTGGTATTGGCAATGAGAATAGCTTTCTAGTAGAACAGTAGCTTTCACCTCCTTTTGTTTAAAGTCTATGATGTGTGTGTTTGTGTAGAGGTACTTCAGATGGGCTGTTGTCTTTGTCACCTTCTTAGAAGAACACTTCTAATTCCTTTGAAGTATTTCATGGATATTTCCATGTGAGCTCCTACTACAGGGCTCCAGAAGCCCTTGGCTCATTGCCTTAAGATTTCAACTATGCTACAATGTGCTACTCACACCTCAAGGTGACAAGCTGAGGGCCCTTACTAGCATGTCCCTCTATCCATGGTAGTTCCAAATTAGATACAAGTTTCTAATGCAGATTTTGTGTTCTTACTCTTTTGTAATCTGTCTGCTAACTTTTATTAAAATCATGTGGCTGCTCTGGGTAACTGGAAAACTGAACAACAGCTTCATTACTGGAAATTCAATAAATCATTATTCATACGTAATATGGTCTACATCAATACAATCTTAAGCCTTATGAATATTTTGTCATAGTAAGGGATGTTACATTTATACTATAGATTGTAGTGAAATTATCTCAGTCAAGTTATTGCTTGCTAGGGACAACGTCAGGAGTATGAATTACTGAATGAAAGTAGAAATACAAGCAAGAGTTTTGAGTATTTCTTTGGTATTCATATAAATATTGGTTGTTCATCTGTGCATCTGAGAAATCCGACAAAACATCCTTCTATTTTGCAACCTTTTATCTTAGAACAGCTAATCTAAAATGTTTCTAAAAGTGCTGAACAGTATTATTAAAAGAGCATTTATATTAAGCGGGCAATTCTTTTATATCCATTATATGGTGTGTAAGACAGGCTTTCATGCTTTTTCCGTAGCTCAGGTATTTTTATTTACATTTTTGGTTGTGGATTCTTTTGACAGGAAGTTCTGCTTATATTTAGCATTTCTTCAAGGGAAGTAAAAGCCTACAAAATGTGATACATGCTCCTAGCTAACACAATAAAAGCAATTTACATAATTTTGTCATGTCTTGCTTTATGTTTTTCTTTCTAGAAAAAATAAAGGAAAAACCTTAATAGTAATAATTTTGATATTATGAGTAGTATCCCAGGCAATCTCCACAGAAAAACTAGGTGCTGCCCTTTTGCTAATGCTTTAATTCAAAGCTCTAAACCTTGTAGGAGGCCATGCAGGTCTTGGCCCATTGATCCAGAATGCCCAAGTTCCTCTTCAGGGCCTTCCAACCCTCAAGCAGATCAACAATCCCTCCCAGCTTAGTGTCATTTTCAAAGTTACTGAGCATGCCTTCAATCCTCTGATCTGGACCACTGATAAATATGTTAAAGAGAACAGGCCCCAGTATAGAGCGCAGGGGAACACCACTTGTGACCAGCTGACAGCTGGAGTCAACTCTATCTGCTACCACCCTTTAGTCTTGGCTGTTCATCCAGTTTTTTTACCCAATGAAGTATCCACTTATGCAAGTCATGAGCATCTAGTTTCTCTGGGAGGATGCTGTGGGAGATGTCAACTATTTTAATAAAACTTAACAACATCCATAAACATTTCCTCATCTGCCAAGAATGTCACCTTGTTGTATAAGGAGATAAGGTTTGTCAAGCAGGTCCTGCCCTTCATGGGCATATGCTGACTGAGCCTGATCACTTTGTTGCCTGCACATGCTACATAACAGGACTCACAATGACCTGTACCATAACCCACCTCATCACTGAGGTCAGATTGGTAAGTCTGTAGCTCCAAGGATCCTTCTTCCAGCCTTCTATTGTGGATGTGTGTCACACTTGCTAACTTAAAGAAATTAAGGCAATGGCTAGCTTGTAGTAGCAGCAGATTTTAGGGCTGGGAGAATTTTGCCCTGGTAGTTTCACCTTTTGTTAGCCACAGTGGTTTCAAGCTAAGTGTCTCAGTTAGTTCAGTGGCATACAGCTGCTTGCCATTCCCAACATTTATAGATAAACTAGGGTGTACTTGAAAAAGTTTTGCCTCCTTTTCTGGAGCATGTTTTAACAGAGAACAATGCATGATCAAGTGCAGGTGATCTAAGAACATAGGACTGTGGTGGTTTATCAGTTACCTGCCCCCCCTTCACCC
>VWZI01000066.1:0-43191 GCA_013396835.1 Psilopogon haemacephalus
CTCATTCAAACCTCCGGTGGGGCAGTGCCCTGCTCTGCCACAGAGTCCAAGCATAAAAAGAGGATCTCTCGCCTGTGTATCTGAAGTGCAGCAGAAAACTGCAAGTCACAAAAACATCACAAAAGGTCCTCCAGTTTCCTGAATTTATATTGCTGACCAAGTCTACAGGACAGAAAGCACTAAACTTTAACGAAGTCCAAAGAGGACTACTGATTCCAGAAATGATTTTGACAAATATACAGACAAAAATAATTTCCAGGAAGAAATTGATTAATCACAGGTTTCTTCTACATACAATTTGACCTACCACAACTAAACAATATGTAAAATTTCTCCTTTCCTTTTTCATATGGCGAAGAATGGGTAATTTCGTGAGTAGAGTAAGATACAAAAGAGGGTTTTTTTTGTTTTTCTGAAAGAAAATGGAGGACACAAAACCATGCAAGATGAATGCTTACGTAGGAAAACAAAAGAAACAGTTGCTTTACTTTTGTATTACTGAATATCAAGGAATGTTGCTGTGACTGAAACAGCACCAAAGAGACACCAATTTCTTCATCTACTGCACAGCTTTCAAGAGTTTCAGCTAATCTTCTTAAACACTGTGTACTGGCCCCAAGAAATTTTTCACTTTAAAATACAGAAATTTAGAAAGTTTAACAGAAATGAACAATTTACCACTTCACCTATGAAGGAATCTCAATCCAGTGAATCAAGCTTCAGCATATTTCCTTTAATTTTAAAATCAAACAAAAACTTCCTAATTTATGAAACCTGAAAAAGGTAAGTCTTCTACTCATGTTCTATATCTAGTGTGTTCATTCAGGGCATTTTGAAAATATTTCTGAGTGCACGTGTTTTGTAATAAATCAAACATGTGGTAGGCTTACCCTTTAAACTATTTTTGATAAACACAAGAGCAAAATATAAATAAAACTTACTCTCTTCATAGCTGTTGTTTGTACTGGACCTCTTGAGTGTTTGAATTTCCTGAGAGAGCATGGAGAGTCGATCTGATTGGGTGGGTGTTTCATCGTCATCTGGATCAGGGGATTCCTGCATCATTTCCTCTATTTCTTCAATTACCTTTAAAAAATGAAAAGCCCTATGAAAAGCCTCCTGTACAAAGAGAAACAGCCTGCCATCTGAAGCAACACTGTTAAGAGCATATGGGGGTTTTTTTGTGTGTGTGTGGGGGGGTGTGTTTTTTGTTTGCTTGCATTATTTTTTATTTTTGTTCCTCTCAATTAGCAAATATTCTGCTGGATGAAACTAATACCAAGACCAGATGGAAAAGAATCAACAAAATCATCTTGACATTTTCTCCACATCCTTGCTCTCTGAGAATAAACCTCATTTTTCAAGGTAAATTGATGATCTCCTAACAAGCAGTGTGGAGAAACTACAGTTACTTCCATATGAAGGTGCATATATTTGTGCTTAAGAGGACTGAACTGAACAGCAAACTAGAATATCTTTCATATTTGGTTGAAGAAAACAAACCAAGGACAAAATCAATTACATCCCGATCCCCCACTTCATCACACTTCTCTGAAAAAAAAACACCACCAAACCAAAACCAAACAAAAATACACACACACACACAAAAAGCAAAAAAACAAAGCATGTTCTGAATTACCAGAAAATCTGTTGTAGTTATGAGAAGTTTTATATACTGATCCACCAAAATATGAAGTTAATTTTTATCCCTGGGCATAAGACCAGAGCCAGAAAGTATGAAAACAAAAATGCTGTTCACAGACAGCTTACTTTTTAGTGTAGGAATGACAGCTGGATAAATAACACATCACATTTTACAGGTTTAAAGGCTATAGACATTGTTGAATCATAGAATCATGCGATCAGCCAGGTTGGAAGAGACTTCCAAGATCATTCAGTCCAACCTATCACCCAACCCTATCCAATCAACTAGAGCATGGTACTAAGTGCCTCATCCAGCCTCTTCTTGAACACCTCCAGGGACTGCGACTCCACCACCTTCCTGGGCAGTCCATTCCAATGGCAAATCACTCTCTCTGTGCAGAACTTGCTCCTAATATCCAGCCTGTACCTCCCCTGACAAAACCTGAGACTGTGTCCCCTCGTTCTGTTGCTGGCTGCCTGGGAGAAGAGCCCGACCCCTAACTGGCTACTACCTCCCTTCAGATCCACCTCACTGTCAATAGAAGCTAAGGCAATTGAATCAGTCCCAGTCTCAACTATCATGTTCATCAGAAGTCACAAGTAACCTTTTAAACTACAATAGGCTACACTCTTGCATTTGCATACCAAAGCAGGATTTCAATGGACAGTCCTTAACTTTATTCAGAAGATGAATTTTCAAGATAAGTAAATCCCTGGATGTGTAACAGAAGCCTCTAAGTAATTCCTAAATCTTACCACAACTGTTGTTCTGCTCCCACATTAGGTAAACCCAAAGATGCTTGCTAACCACAAAGTCAGGTGAGGTTATGAATGGTCACAGAATCATGCTGGAAAACTACAAACTGTACAGTAACATCTACTTTCCGAAAATATTTTTTGCTTAACACTTACATTTAATTTAGTAGTATTCCTGACTAATTCATGGTAAGAAATTTATAAAGATTTCAAAGATACTGGATTTATTATCAGCCTCACCTGAAACACTGGAATACTTTAAAAACCTGAATGACCTACTAATTTCTTACACATAGCTACAACTCCAAACCAAGAACAATCAATAAGCTTAGCTATGCTAATCACCAAGAAGAACAAAAAATAACAGAGACTAAGAAAAATTATTACACCATCAACAGCCTTTGCTGAATACTTTACCTGCTCTGCTGTGAAGAGTGGTTCATCATTGATGCAGGAAACAATGATAGAATGCATATCCAGCTGTTCTCTCAGCTCTTCATCATCTGACAGGTCAAGGTTCAAATTATCATTTACCTAGAAAGCATGAAAATACGCATTTATCTAAATACATATATCCATATTTGTGTTTATATAAAAAAAAAATGTATATATACAAAAAACAAAAATGGAACTAAAGCTGAATTTCAAGAACAAACAGATTGCTTGCATGTAATAATGGAATTGATGATTCTTGCTGTCAAATACCTGAAAAGTAGCTTAACAATGGAAAACAAAACTGCAATTGGGGAAAGTTAAAATAGGTCTCAGTCTTCAAAGTATAAATACCATATACAGACATGGAGGTATCACCATAGAAGGCATCAATCCAACGCAGATATTTAAATGTTAGATGAAGATTGACACTTGTCATTGCTGGGTAAAAATGCATCTAAAACCTCTAACATTGCAAAGATTTGTTATTTTAACTAATTTTATACTTTTAGTTTTGCACGAAGACGTGAAAAAAAGTAGTTTTAAAAACCAGAGCATGATTATCCTCAGATTATTTAAAAAATATATTGTTGAGTATCTTAGCATCTTTTCAAAAAGAAACGGAAGTAATGCTGTTCCCACACATACTGCATCAAATTATACTCATCTTTCAAGACTGAGGTAAGAAAAGATTTAAGTCCTCAGGTATATTTCACTCTAACACCTATTCTAGCTTATTTTTAAATGTTTGCTTTTTGTGCATTTTGTCTGCTACCAGATTCCAGGCAAACTAACCTAGAAAAGATCCCCACAAAAAGCCTTTGACATTTTAAGTGCAATTAATTTAAATGATCTTTGGACTAATTTACAAGTGTTACAGCTGTATAAAGTCTTTGGTTTCACTATATCCGTTTTCTGGTTTTGTGGTTAAATCCTCCAATTTTAGCAGTTTCTTCAGAAACCTTATTAGTATACAGATTAATTTTGAAAGTGACATCATTATTCCCAGATGGCTGGTCTACAAGGCAAAACATAGAAGCTGTACATCTACAGTCATTGCAATGAAGTAAAATGACCACTATCTTCCAGAATCTGAATTATAATGAGTATGCAGTAACAGGACTCCACTAAGAATATCTATCCTTTTACTGCACAGTTTTCACATTCTTTAATGTCCAGTTCTCAAATGTTTTAGCATGATTATGGCAACAGCTATAGGACAGTAAGCATGAATAATAATTTACCTAAAAACAAGTCAGCTTCCTCTCCTGACATTAAAAAAAATGACATATTGGGAGACTATTAGACTACACTGATAATTCACATTTGTAATCGGCTAAATCAAAACAATGGGTTAACCTGTCTGCTCCTCCAACACAGAAGTCAGGGTAAAGCAACACACCAAAAAAACTCTACATATTGAGACAAAGAGAGAGAGAGATAAGAGTTTACTCAATGAATGCAAATACAGTGCATAATTACCTTAGCATATTTGCAGAAAAAGTATGTTGGAAAGCAGCAGCAAGCAGAAGCAAGTGCACTAAAATCCCAAGCCAGGGTGCTACCCTGCCATCTTTCCCTCTGTCCTGCTGTAATCTCAGCAGAAGAGAGACAGCACCCGAGAGCCCAGAAGCCAAAACCAGCACCTGGAACAGGAAGCCTCACATGTTGCCAATTTGAACTTCGAGCCTCCTAACACTTCACTCCAGCCAGCACTTTAATTTTGAAGCTGGCATGAGCAGGATGGTATGAAAATAGCAACAGACTAAAGCTCAACCTATGACAAGGCTAACAGATCACCTTAACAGCCTGAGCTACAGCTGATGCCAGAAGGACCACCTGGCCTTCCATTCAGCCACACTCTGTTTCTGTCCTCATATTCATACCTGAGAATGACCTGTTTAAAAGTAATCTAACAAAAACACAACAAAAAGTAATTGCACAATCCTCTTCCTCATATGACTGTACAATGCTGCCGCCCAACTACTTTTTTCACTGTAAGAGCCATACAGAAGTTTTCACAGATCTGTGACATGAAGCATCAGAGACTAGATGAATCAGCCGCAGTCACCTTACATTTTTTTCCCCGATAAAACAGGAAGAGAAATATCTTAAGCACAAGTTCAGCAGTATATTATTAGTTTCAAACCCATCAAGGAAGTGTTGCTTGGCTGTCAGTATTCATTGTAAGAAAGTTAAAATAAGTTAGTAGCTGGTCCGTATGTGCTGTTACATGTCTAGAAATACTGCTGAAACGTAGAGAAGGAAAAAAAAAAACCGTATGAAATGCTCCCAAACAGATGGGCTTACCACATCAAAGGCATGCCAGAGGGAGCAAAAGCTGAAAAAACCCTCCAGATATATTTAATCCATGAATCAATTTTCCCTCTACTTGGTAGCACACCTAAGATTCCTCCTTATCCAGCAACACTTCAGTTTTTATGTTGCTCCTTCGTCACTGCAAAGAACTCACAAAACATTTTTTTTTATATTGTACCTAGCTACCTATCAAGAAATCCATCAGCCTTTCAGTCCATAGTTCAGTCACACAACAAGGCCACAGCACGGGAGGGTTTGCAAGCCTTTTTACTTGAAATATAAGGATTTAATTATTCTTAGAAGCACTTTGAAAATCTGAACAAACATTCTAACAAAAACTAGAATGGAAGTCAAATTGAAGGGATAATCATCGGACTCAAATCATGAAATTGTGCCCCAAATCACCACCTTTCCCTGTTAAAGCCCAAAGTATCCTCTTCAGCAGAACAAAATTTTCTCCTGTCACAATAAAAAGTAGCTGTGACTTACATAACAGATGGCATTACCCTCTTCTCAGGTTACACACACACATTTTTACTACATACCTCAACTTCATTATGCTTAAAAAGATAACCCACTCATTTCCTCAGAAGACCTGGGAGATGGGAATTCTTCCTAGCTTTTTTTCCCTGAAGCATTTTAATCCACTTCTAAGAAGATCAGAGGACAATGTTTTCTATAAACCTCTCTGAAGCTCTTCATTCCCTGCTCCCTCCTCAGACAACTATTCCACTTGTTAATTAAGATAAAACAAAGAAAACTTTTACACCTCAGCATCTCCTGAGTCACTTTTTCTTAATAAAGCCACTTTAGAGTCTCCACCTGACTGCAAAATGAGATGAACTTAATGTCCACACTCGATTTACTAAATCGGGATACTCCTGTGTCTTGTCCTCCCTTACCCATAATAGTGCTCATGAAATCAGTAGAAAGATTTTATATGAAACACCGTTTCATCTTGTTTTTCCTATTGTGCTCTGGCTCTAATCAGCACCCATCTGAAACTAACCATGAATCATTTTAACCCAAAGAGATACAAACATATGTTACAGGTTTAATTTTTAATTTTTTAAAACCACCTCATGTACAATGCGTGGCATTAAAGTTATTTTAGACTAATTAAGAACAACATTATTTTATACAAATGCAAATTGCTTTTTTTCCACTGCTGAACATGAAAGATCCAAAGAGGGTATTTCTGCTGATCAGAACTCACCCCTTTTTCTGAAAGATTCAGTGTTGGCAAATGCAAAGCTCTGGTGTGCGAAGATTTCCAGTCTACTGGCATTACGTTACCATAATTATCAGTCAAAGCATTCCAAATTCTGCAGAGAGGAACAAAACAACAAAAATGCAGACCTTAAAATAAGAAGCAACTGATCAAATGTAAATGTATTTTTAATGATAATATATTTCTATCAGCAATTACTTCTCCTCCCTAAATATATTATTATTATAATGCAAATATTGTTATAATGCCTTTAAACTAAGAAAAAAATAGGGTTTGATAAATGTAATTTATTTCCCATTTTAAACCAACAATGTATGCACAGAGGTGCAATAAAACAATGTGATTAAGAGACAGCTTTGTTACTAGCTACACAATCATACTCAGAATCTTTTGTGGGAGTGGATGGGCCCTCCTTTTAATAAATCTGAACTCAGATATAAATTATCTTCTTACTGTTCCTGATTTCCTTGCCTTTTACATATTAAAATCAAGTATAGCAGGGGCAGAATAGCAAATTTTGAGTAAGGTCAGTCTGTCTTTCTATCTTTGTCAGCAGGCTGCTGCCTCAAGTTAGCTAACTAACTAACTGCTATGCCGTATGTAGCACGTTCAGTGGTTGCCTAGCTAGTTCAGCCTAAGTTAGAGGAATGACTGAGCCAGACACAGAAGGGCAAAGTGAGCCTCATCACTGCCCAACCCATCTCTGATTCATGGTTCTCTGAACTCATCTCACTCTTTATATGATTTATATCTAGCCTTTTGCTAACTTTTTTTTTCTCCCCCTCTTAGAATATGCCATACAATATAGTCACATCAAAGTAAAACAAAACCTGCAGTATTTTGATGAAGCTGACTGTAACTTACTGTAAAATGAGTACCTGTAAAGTAAAGCTATAATCAGGAGGAAAGCAGCATAGCTCAGAAAGGCTCTATTACTCAGGGGAAAAGATACTATCACCGTTGCAGCTGAAATTTTGCTCTCTATCTGCTTCCCATACTTTCCACGTTTCATTTCAAACGCTGAAGTAGCGGGCATTTCGCAAGAAGCTAAATAAATATTACTTCAGTCACTTCCAGTTTCAGAACAGCTACTTCTTCTCACCTTGGAGGTAAAAGTCACAGCTGCCCGACAGTCAGAGGAACACAACCAGTAGGCTGATTGTCAAACCTACGCCGCGCAGGCTGGACATTCCGTCTGCCCCCGGGGCCAGGCCCTGCTATTGCCAGCTCCAGTTCCTCGAGTAGGGAACGACTTCAACTCGCACAGCACACAAGCCGTGCTAGGACACAGAGTGAAGGCAACCGAAGCCAGAAGGCCCACGG
Source organism: Psilopogon haemacephalus (assembly GCA_013396835.1). Taxonomy (NCBI): domain Eukaryota; kingdom Metazoa; phylum Chordata; class Aves; order Piciformes; family Megalaimidae; genus Psilopogon; species Psilopogon haemacephalus. The sequence goes on from VWZI01000066.1 coordinate 7,706, forward strand.
GCAGGGGGCTAGCGAGCCACGGAGCCCGCGTAATGGCCGAGCTTAGCGTCCTACTTTGCGCCCCCGCCCCAGTTAACTCCGCCGAGGCAGTCCTCCCTCTCGGGCGACTCAGCCACAGCCTCCCATCCAGGCCTGTACTCACTCATCGTCCTGCAGGGCGCTTTGCTCCGTGAGGGGCCGCAACGGAACGCGGCTCTCGCCGCCGAGTGGCCGGGCCTGCGGGGGCTCAAAGCAAAGGGACAACTTCGCCCCCAAATCCCCACCGTCCCAGCCGCCTTTGTCGCGGGCAGCCTCGGGACCACTCCCCGAGGAGGACTGGAAGCCCGAGAAGTCTTGCCAGTCCCCTGGATCTCGCTGCGAGGCCGCAGCCGCCATAGCTGCCACCGCAGCTAGAGACAGCGGGCTGCGCGCCCCCGGCTCCCGGCGGTGCGCGCTCCCAGCGCCTCCAGCAGCCCGGCGGGGCGGGGCGGGGCGTGCTGAGGCGCGGGGCTGTCCCACGGCCGCAGCGGGCGGAGAGCCGCTTGCGGAGAGAGGCGGGACCACCTCGGCGGGACAGCCTCACCGCCGCCACCGGGAGCTATAAGCAGCTGTCAGAGGTGTCGGTTTAGTCGGAGTAGGCTGCGTAGTGTTCGGCAGCGCCAGAGGCGAGCCCTCCTCTCAGTCTAGGGGACGAGGCCGACGGGTGCTCCAGCCGAGTGCTAGGCACGACGCTGCTTGCAGGGCTAGGAGAGAGCCGGCTAGGCTGTATCAGTTGAGTGAGGCTTCTGTCCACTAGAGCGTGTTTCTGTAGAGGGAAGGCACCTACCACAGGCCTGAGGCAGGTGCTTCTGCAGCAGTGACGGGTGGTAGCGAGTGGGTCAGTTCAGCGGATAGGACAAAAGGCAAGGAGTGTTTTCCATAACTTTACTGTATCTTGGTAACCTACGGATGGGTGGCTTTTCGGCTGTTTCCCCTCCATTCGGCAACCTAACATACATAATAAAGTTTTGAAGATACTTCGTTGTTACTCACACAGTAACTCTAATGTTTGTCCCCTTCTAGCTTTATATTGTGCCCTTGTGTGTAATACCTTGTGATGGGCTTTTTGTAAAAGATCTGATACTTTCTTTGAACTACTGTGAACTTCTTGATGCCCTAAATTCTACAGCAAGAATGTTTTCTGCAAATTAATGGTTGGCATAAAGGTACTGATCCTGCTTTGTGTACAGGTGTGCTGGTTTGAACTTATTGGAGAATGTGAGTGAGAAATTAGACTGTTGGCTGAGAAATGAAAATACATTGTGTCACTTCACTCACAGCTTTACTGAGACAGAAAACAATTTTAAGAGTGTAACCCAAACATAGGTAGGCAGAGGGTTTTTCAGGCTGTCTGTGGCGCTCCTTGCATGGTTCCTTTGTCTCTGTCTTTTGTAGCTGATTCTTAATAATCCTACTAACTTCTTTTCTACTACTAATCCCCCTGGCCGATCCACCTCAGCTTATCTGCAGCATCAACAGGTGGTAAGATAGGATTGAGGAAGGGGGGAAAGGTGTTAGGGGGTGGTTGGTTACCCCTCTTGGGGATTTTGATCTCTGAGAGGGCTGTGGTGTTTCTGTATTACCTTTTCACTGTATATATTTGTAAATATCTGTTATACATTGTAAATACCTGCTTGTATATTGTGCATTGCTGTAAATATAAAGCTTCATTTACCNGTAGAGGGAGGGACGGACACAGATAACTGCTAAACCACCACAACAGGAAGTCAGGGATAGCAAATGAAACCATCAAGGAAAAGGTTCAAAGAAAGAAAATGAGACAATTTTTCACAGGTCAAATAGTTAAAACTGAAAAATTCCTCGCCTCAAGATGTTACAAACCAGAGTTTTACATGAAGTCAATTAATTTACAAAGCAATAGACGAAAAAGAATACATCATGGGCAATATCAGAAGTACATGAAGTGCAAATTCTCATTCCATATTCTTTCTGTAGGACCTCATATGAAGAGTTTCATGTGACTGATTAGGGCTTTCTGACAGGTATGACTAAACCTCATGGATTCAATGGCAGGGCAAAGGCCCAGTTCTGTGATTTGAGAGACAGATCTTCACTGAATGCTGATACTTTATGGAATTTCACAAATACCTCTAATGTGAAAATGCTCTGTTGTAAAACCCAGAACCTTCTTTGACTGCAAACTATTCTTTACCCACAGTACGTTCTGAACTGTTCTTACCTAAAGGTCAGCAGGAAAACAGTCCAAAGTTCTATTCCCAGGGCAAAAAATCCTTGCCATAATGTCAAGATAGAACCTAATGTGTCGAGGACCAGTGTATGGAAGTAGTAAACATGAACATTTAAGAAGACAGGCATCAGTAGGTTTAAAATTTTTTTATTGTGCTGCCAAGAGCCAAATTACAAGAAACCGCCTTACAGTTAAAAAAGTAAACAAGCAATCTGCTGAACCGCAGCGCACTCCGAGTGCCACATATGCATCTATTTTTCAGAAAATTATATCTGCATTTCTCTTACAAGAGCACAACAGGAACCAAAGTAAAAGAGTGTAATGGATACAGCACATAGGATAAATCATATCTTTAAAATAATAATAATAATAATAATAAAATAATAAAAANTTTTCAGAATATGGCCTTGATTGTAAAACAAAAGCAAGCATTTACAAATTCTGGTTAAAGACTGCTTACTCTTATGCAAGGAATGGATGTTTTGTCTTGACAAAATCTTTGTAATAACTGGACAGAAACATCTCTGTTTCAGTATCAGATTTAATATAAAACACTGGGGAGACTACATTTTTTCTTATTGGTGGTTGGAAACTGAAGTTATATAGGCAGAAAAAATGTTGACGCTTAATGATACACCTATTTTTTTCTTTGATGCGAACAGCTAGAACACCTTTTTGATATTCTAAAACAACAAAAAAAAAAGGTTAATCTTCAGATTAATAAATTAGGTCATTATAATAATAAATTAGTTTTTTTTTCAGTTTTAAAGTTCAGCAACCTCTGACCAAGTATTTACAACAATACTTGAGAGTTCCTTTACAAAAAAATACATTTTCTTTTCACATTAAGCATACTGGGTATCTGTGTCTCTTATGACAAGCATTTGTAAAAGAAAAAAGGCAATGCACAAATGGGTAATTAGTATAAAAGTGCCAAGACCTGTTTGGAAAGTTAACATTGTATTATACAGTCAGAGTTATTAATGAGGCAAGCTACAACAAACTTCCAGCTTAATGTGGACAATATTCCAGTAGTTGTTTCAAACAATTGTTTGAAAAAAAAAAAATAAGAAAAAGAAAGGAAAAAAAAGACAAAAAAAAGAAAATCCAGGAGCTGATGGTATTATTCTGTAGAATTGATTAGTGCTGCATGTATACTGTCATCAGTGTCTCTAGCCAATGCATTCATTTAAAAGCCTTTTTAAGGCTAAGCAGGAAAAGAAAAATAAGAAACACCCTGAAATGTAGCAAGTAGCAAGAGCAACGCTTACTGCTATAATCGTGCATGTACTGTATACATGCAAACACAAGAGTGCACGCACACACACACACACACACACACACACAAACACTTTCAAATCAAATCAGATCAGATCAAATCAAATCAAATCAAATCAAATCAAACTGTAGGTAGAATGAGATGCTCTTTTCTTTTTCCTAAACTCACAAATGATTAAGCATTGATACAGAATGCCTGTTTATCTGTTTCTGCTCTGGGTAAAATCTCTCTCAGATAAAAATACATTCAACAAGAAAAAAATAGAAAAAATATATACTGTATACATAGTATTAATATATACAGTATATATATGTATAATGTATATGCACATGCATGCAGATATACATAAGTATATCTACTTGCATTTGTATATACATATATATATATACACAAACATACAAATACTTTTTGTTGTTTTAGCATAATTATATTTACATAAATATTCCTATAATGCTAAAGTTTAAAGAAGCATGATCTCCTTTTTTTTTTTTTCTGAGCTTCAAAAAAGGTGCTTGAGTAATATACAATTAAAATTAAGCAGCTTCCTAGCATGGAAGTAGTTTCTAAATCTGCATACCAGTAAATAAGAACATCAACAGAAATAAAACCAACCTTAAAACAGTCTTTTTTACTCTCTTGTAAGCAAGAGCTTTGTCCAAAAAAAATATTTTTCCTTCTCCTGTATGAACAACCAGAGATTGATATAAAATAACAAAACAAAACCACAACAGACAAAACAAACAAACAAAAGCCCCTGGAACTGCATGGTGTTTTCTTGACTTTTCCTTCCTTCAGTACTGCTGTCAAAAGATCCAGTGCTCATATCAGGAATTACTTAGGCCTCAGTCTTTTGCTAACTCTGCCAAAGTCTGGCTAATCTAGCCAATCAGCTTTGAAGAAAATAAAAATAAAAACAAAAAGCAGCACAAGGTATAATTTTATACATCCTTAATAAACCCACCCTTTACTTTCTGCTACAACCTTTTCCTTGCTATTTCATCAACTACTGCAGCTTCTCATCAAATAGAAAAATATTTGTAGGTACACCACACCTGTGATGTGACATATTCTGTTCTAGGAGTGTATTACTGTAGCAACAGCTGGGAAAAAAAAAATCACACCTTTTAATTTTTTTTTTCACCTGGGGTTAGGCTTTGCTGCAGCAGATGCAATTTCAGAGCAACAGGAAAAACCACTATGCTGTTGCTCGGCATTATTCTTTATTTATTTCTTCTCCAGCCAAGCCTGACCAACTTTTCTTATCTGAAGATACCTTTTACCTCATTGTCTACCCCTAGCCCCTGATTCCCCCTCCCAGAAAAAATCTCTATAGCTATGTTACAAGCAAATACATCTTAACATGTTTTAAAACTTTGGTTCTAAGAAAACACTTGGTCAGTTATCTCAAGGAAAAGTGGGAATGCTTTTTTGGGCACATTGCAGGAGTCAGAGCTCATCCCAGTAAGGTCTTAGAGCTGTACATGTAGTCACAAATCCAATACAATCCACTAAGCAAGTGCACAATTCTAGTTTTACTTTAATAGCAGACTTAGTCTCTCTCTCTCTCCCCCTCTCTTTCTTAAATCCTTGGTAAGGGTGCAATTCTTCAAACTGTTTGATAGAAGTTATCTGCTTGTAGGTTGTTCTGTTTCTGCATGCTGTAAAATCCACTGTGTCTTGAATCTGGGTCTGCAATTCTTAGCATTCTTTGAGAACTGTCCACCTGGACCATGGTACCTTTCTTGCAGTCCACATACACCAGCTGATTGTTTAAGCAAGAGGGCTGTTAAGACAGAAGGGGGATATTGAGTCAATTTTAAAGAAATGTCTTGTACACATGATTAATAAAGTCTTTGTGATTCAAGTGCTTAAGCACAATACAAAATCAAATCAGCAATAAAGAAATCTGGAATTCTGTTCAATTTGGAAAATGATTATGCCAGGCCAACGCTGTCTTCTGAATCACCATATTTCATCTCCTGAATGAAGCTCTGGTATTCTCATATTCCAGGTGGACTGATCAAACTGTTCTCTGTTAGTCTAGCACTACACAAGGACTTAATCTTGTTGCCCTGGATGTGCAGCAGCTTGTTTCCAGGACTTTAACAGCCTATTTTTATTGATGATTATTTTCAACAATGTTTTAATCCTGGTTGCAAATGCACTAAGAGGATGGGAGAGATTTCTGGTCTTATAGTTAATCCTGGCATGGGGTGTCCTATGGTATGTCCTTCTATATTTCCTTCCGAGGTGTTTTATGGTGGAGTGGTGGAATTCACAGTACTTAGGTTAACAGTTGGACTTAATCTCAAAGGTCTTTCACAACCTAAATGATTCAATGACTCTATGTATTACTTCCATAATTAGGAAATCATCCACCTTTTATCTAGTATTTGGTAGACTTACATCTTTGCAAAGCTATGTATTATTGTAGAGATGCCAGTGTTGACATGGCAGTTGGTTGAGTAGTCTTTTCTTATAAGTGTAGAATAGGTAATTTAATTTTACACAAATGGGAATGATTGATGATTTGAGTATGTAACGATCTACATGTTTGAATGCACATAAAAAACTGCTCAAAGAAAGAGCTGAGCTATGTAAACTGCTTTCCAGTCGTGCTATTCATCTGCTTGAGAATCTTTCAACTGAAAGATTCTACAGCTGAGAGAAAGGTGAAACAACATTGGGTGCACACTACCTTAAATGTTTATGGGCTAAGCATGAAGGAGGAAAGGCAGTAAGCATACTTTATGGATATATAAATATACCTTGTACATGTTTATTGCCTTTTATACTGCTATATTTAGTCTACTTTTGTAAATTTCCAAAACCAGAGAGGCAAATTTACTCTGGGTGGCAAATCCAAACCACAACACCTGGAAATAGACATAAACATGGCACCTTTGTTGGAGCTTTGTAGCAGGACACTGGAATCCACTGCTTTTTCTGATTGACAAGCAGCAGAATGATGATCAGTAACAGTGCTATCATGATTGGAATTGTCACCAAGGCAACAGAGCTGACTGATGCATCTTCACTGGGGTGTGGTCCATTGCCACTTCTGTACTCTCCCTGCAGATGATTCATGTCTGCAAGGCAAATGTGACCATTTGTTAGTAATAATAAATGGGCCTTGACAATAACGAAAAATGTAATTATAAAAGTTCTAGTTGTGAATCTTGTCACTTATATGAATTTGAACCTTCTCTCCTGAAATGCCACCTTATTTATCTAAATTAGACCTAGCTAGTATCTAGTATAGTTACTATAATAGCTGTGAAAAGGCCACCAAAAAGAGAGGAAATAGAATGAAATCTAATGCACAGTAACAAGTAAGTCTAACAATAACGTCCTAGGCTCAGCTGCATTCGCATCATCTCACCTGACCACGATCCGTTTCCCACTTGTAAAAAAGTGTATGCATGCTGAGACAAATCTGAAAGTCTTAGGATGAATTTTTTTTCCTTTCTTTTTTAATTTTTCCCAGTAGAAAGATATATTAAAATTCTTGCACCTCCCGTGAAAACAGACTGCTCACTCTACTACACTGCAGCAAGTTTTGCATGTGATTGCAGAGAATGGGGATTTTCAATGATATATACAACATTCCCACATAATTTTCAGTGTGTGTTTATAATCCCCAGAAAGGATAGTTGCAGTCATCTATTAATGCCTGTGAGAAATAAAAATGTTCTATTTATAAAAACTTAAGTCTGCAATTTTGTAAAGCAGTTACATTTCACATAATCCTTCTCCAAACATTATTCTATGAGATTATCCTTATACTTTGAAACAATGAAAAGTTTAATTATATATTCAATTAGAATATATTAACAAATGTTGTGTCATATAGAGCTTCCTCCTAACCTGGAATAATGATTTCAGCAGTGTTTAAAAAAAAAGAGATATTTATATCCTTAGAGATTTTTTAAACTTTGTTGTCATCTGATGTATTTTTTTAACTGTAATATTTGTCTGTTTTGTATCTTAAGTTGTGATACATATTTTCTGGGTGTTCTTTATCCATACAAATTCCAAATGGATCAAATAAAGGTCTATCAATTCTGCTGGCCTGACAACAGCCTGCTTTCTAGCCTGCTATCAGAAGATGCTGCAGAATCACTCATTCATTATTTTATCACATTCTTAATTTTATAGAACTGTATACCAACACAGATGTTTCTCCCACGCTGAAGATGAATGATAATGAGACCAGACTGAATAAATGTAATTTAACAGACTGACTCATCTTTACTTAAAGCAAAATGCATGCATAGAAGAATATTCTCAGATAACTGCCTTTTTGAAGCATTATAAAAATGTTGCCTGAATAGGACAACTGGATGCATTAAAATACAGAAAGTGGACACACATCTAAGTTAGCCCACTTTGCATCAGATCTTACCTCTATGAATATGGATGATATCATTTTCACTGGGTGTTGGCCAGTTTGGTACTTCTAGTTCAATGTCTCCTCGATGATTTGTCTTCTCGATGGGGATGTTAGTAGGTTCAGGTACATACATCTCTGTGAAATGAGAGAAACGTGTTTCACAAATTACAGGCTGCTTAACTTCCCAGAGCTGCTCTTAATTCAGGAAATATACTTGGTTATCTGCACTGCTTTTTCCTATGGATCTTTTAATTTATTTAGAATTTTCCCAATTACTGTTCTGAAATTTTGTTTCCAAACCTGTTTCATATGAGGTAGATGCACCATTATCATTACTTTCATGAGAACGGGATGACATGTGTCCATATGGACAAATTTGCTTTTGAAAATACCATTTCAGAATACACATTTTACTATAGTCTTGTTCCTTTGTGATACTAAACAACAAAAATACCAAGGGAAGGCTAGTTCTTCCCAGTTGATATGTAAACTGTCACTGTTGGTTTCTTTGCCTTATTTTTTTTTTTTTTTTAATTTTTAATCCTTAACATGGAACTGTGAGAGGAGATACTGCTGAATCTCCCCAGCTGTCCTGGTGGAAGTAGTTACCAGTTGACTGAATAAGATGAGCAAACTCCTGGAGTATCAGGACTAGCATTAAATCTGGTTGCAATTCTTACGTCTTGTGTCCATAGCTAGACAAATCTCATATTACTTTTAAGCCAATGTATTTCCATAACCTTATGAAGGGACAGAGCAGGGGAAAGCAACTCATTTTTGAGTTCACAGTTCCCTGAATAAGTAAAGTTTAAATTACATGTTTGCAGAATATGCCTATGTGTTAAAAATACTCATTTTCCTGAAGTCTAAACATCTGTTATCTTCTCGATACTCTTCAAACATGACTGACATTCAAAACTCACTTATAAACCCTTTACTTGTTATCACTCCTGGAAAACTAGCATTACAGTTGTCTAGGTTGTCACATCACATTACCTGGACACATGGGACAGCAGCTTCCCTCTACGTTGATGGGTTCAGCACAAGGGAGGGGTGGGCAGCTGACAGTGGAGCAGAGAGTCTGACCCTGCAGGCAGTAGCAGTGTGTGCAGCTGTCAATGTCCCAGCGCTCCTCATCTGCATATGTTTTTCCGCTGAAGTGGCAGACCACTTTCTTTGGAACTGTATCTTCTGTTGAAGGAAAACATAATAGTGGAAACAGAATAATGGCCAACTACCCAAACACAGAAGAAAAACAGCTACAAAGAAATTCCAGCTACAATTAAAAGACCCTATCTACATCTTCCCAAAAATCTTTGTTAAAAAAGTGTCTTATCTGCTTCTTTATGAAGTACAAAATTAGCGTGGGCTGCTTCTCATTTTCCTCATGCAAAAGACATAGCACAGATGATTGGGACATGAAATGATGATATGAAAAGTGCTGTAAAAATTATGAAACCCCAAAAAGGATGAAGCAACTCTTAGGTGACATAACTAAGGTGGTTAGACTATTATGATAAAACAGATTCAAAGGAGATCTGATCATTTCCTGTAACTGCATCAATGGAAAATCCAAGGAAAAGTGCAATAACCAAACTCAGTACATTTTTTTCATGGTTAGTATTATATACATTGGAAAATGGTGTGATCTTAACCCTTGGAAACAAGTGAGGCTCCAGAACTCCCTTCCTAAAGATTGAAAGATGTAAAAACTAATAAAGCTTTCAGACATATTTTAATATAGCACATAACAAAGACCTAGTTTTGATAAAACAAGTAGGTCTTGGGAAAACACCTAAAAGAGATATTACATGTTTTGCATAAGCATTCAATACACCTTTTAAAATGCTGCAGTCACCCAAAAAAGCCTTTTTAGGTGATTGCAGTATACCTTCTATTTCTCTGAGAAAACAGTCTTGAATTGCTTAGCCTAGCATGTTTTTTGCTGCTATAGCACTTTGCAGATAACCAAAATAAAACTACACAGCAGAACCTCCAAAAGCCAAGCAGCATCTCATTTTCATCTTAGCTTCTTTCTACCTTTTTCTTCTTACAGGTAGAAATTACTATGATGAAACCAGCTGATGACATGAATTTGCAGAATCAGCATATACAGAAGTTAATGAAAATGAAATCACTAAATAGCGTCTTAAGGTGTCAGAGAAATGCTGGTTTAACGTTCATGCAGATTATATCTATAAATGTATCAGAATTACTTCCCAAATATAAATGAAAATCCTTATTAAATAATATGACCAACAATACAGCTTTTAGTGACAACGTATTAGACTGGCATCATCTAGAGTAACAAGGTTAGCAGTCAGCAGACCAGTGTAACAGATCTGGACAGAGTACATTTAGATGCAAAAGGGGACCAGCAATTGTGACAATGCTAATGGAAATATCTGAGAAGTGCAGGTGTTCCAGAGTTCCTTGGCATGGCCATTTCATGTCTGTAAGTGTGGGTGTCAGCCTCTCTAAGGAGATTTTGTAGGTGAATATGATATGGGCATGGGAAAGGAAGAGTGGGAGGAAAAGGTGGCTGCAAGCTGCAGAAACTGTGCTAGCTTCTTCAAGAGATGCTGTGCATGTTGGCATATAGAGCCAGAGGAACCCTGTGTTAGCCAGAAAGTAAATACAGCTGGGGAGAGGGCAAGGAACACAACCTGAGCACTCTCTAGCGCTTGTTACACATGCAGATCTAGAGCTGAGCACTCTTCGTGCTGAGGCTTTTGCAATTTGTAAAGATGATGTCAAATTAATACAGTATTTTTTTTAGAAGAGTGAAATCACAATAGCAGTGGTTTGAACCTCAAGAGAAAACTTTTAACTCCTAAGAAGGCATTATCTGGTTGTGTATGTCCCATTTTAGTGTCCATCTCTATGCATGTGTAACTACAGGATGAAGATGAAGGCCACAACAGAAACAAGTGCAAAAGGACAGTGGAAATGAGATACTTGCAGTAAGAAACTAAAATACAAAAATGCAATTCAGAATGCCTTGTCTAGCTCTACCTGCCTTCTCATAAATTCAAAAAGATATTCCTTTATCTTCTCTACACTAAATAAAGAAATATTTCAAAATTGATCTTACTTTTAATTAAAAAATATAGAATATTTAATACATAGAATGAATTTGAGGATTTAGACAAGTAACAAATTATCCAACACCTGTCAAATTTTGAGTATTAATCTGTGTTGATTTTGTTAAACATTAACCAGATCTGGATCCAGAAAGAAGAAGAATTAAATATAGCTCTAAAATTACCTAATTTTTGAAAATCCAATAAATGAGCAAAGTTTGTTTCCAAAGAGTTTGCCTACTAAACACTTTTTATCAGCAATTAAATGTTGTGGAAGAATGTGCTTCTGAAGATGTGCCTCACAGTTCTCAAGAAATGAAAACAGTGAGAACCAGGAAGACAAAAAATGAAGTGCATGATCTTACTCCTGTTACAGGTGAGAGTATAGTTCATGGAAGCCATTAAATTAAAGTAAGTTTCCATGAATTTCAGTTATTTAGACTACAAAACACTGACAACATAGTATCATTATAGAAAATCTTCACAACTGATCAGTAATTAAAGTATAGCTTCTGTATTTCACACTGCTGAGCATGCAGTTGTTATTAAAACCCTGATTAAGTTTTTACAGCTCATACATTTAAATATTTGTAATATTGAACAACTATATGGGATTCAGTGTAAATTAATGAAAATTGTATCTACATGCTGTGTGTGTCTATAGTTGGAAACCTGATATGCAAGGTGTAGGCACAAAGTTCCAGAGGTTTTATTTTTGCAGTTCATGTCACTAGTGCCTGTGGTGCATTCCTTCCTCTACATTAAGAATTCTCCAGAAGAATACCAAGGTTCACGTTCTGACTACTGGTTTGTTTGCTCAACTTTCTATAGACTCTCTATTCCCTTAAATTTAAATGGATTCTGGATTAAAATTATCTTCATGGTTACAAACCAGTCACTGAAAGAAGAGCCTGCAGAAAAGCAGTTATCAAGGAAACTTTAAATTCTCCCCATGAAAAATCATGAGAAATGGTAGTAACACAGCATAATACAGTGTCCTCAAAGTAATCTAAGTGGGGTTTCAAGGTCAACTTAGATTTTGAGACTTGTAACTTTTCCAGGCATTTTTGGATGGAATTCCTTGCATATCCTTTAAAACTGTATCGCCTACTATTTAAAATATATTATTTGCAAAGGATTAAAGATTTTGGAAGCTGTATAAATGGTACACATCTAAAAGGGCTTCACAAGCTTTCTGACTTCTTTCTGATGACAAAAGATGGACAAGACAATTCACATGTTCAATTAACATTACTTAAAGCATGTCAATTAAAAAAATATTGCTTTATACTGAATTCTTTTCTATTGTATCTCCCCTGCTACGTTTGGAAATGAGGTTTTAGTAGGCTCTGAATGCATTCCAAGAATGCTACAATTTCAATATGCTCATTAGACAATTCTCTATTAGCAGCTTCCATTCTACAGCCTCACTATGAATTCACTAAAAAGTAATCTATAAAAATATACTCCTATTCAACATGCATTGGGGAAATGATCAGTAATACCAAAATCTGTAATTTTAAAAATGCCTAGCAATTTTCACAATCAACAGCATCCATCACTTAAACTCCAAATTCAAAACCTGTGCACGATCCTAGTTTTTTCATACACCTTTAGTATTAAAAAATATTCGCTTTCCGCCATTAAAAAAAAAATATTTTGTGTCATCTTTAATGAACTGTCTCATGTTCTTCCTCCCTGTATTTTAATTTAGATGCCTTAATAGCAAATTTCCATTCTGCAAAATTTAATAATGCTTCATTTTATGTTCTGCAGTAATAATTAATATTTTTTTCATGGTCTCACATATCTTGACATAAGATGTGAGTTACCTGGCAGATCTTCCTTTAAATAGAAACAAAATTTGTGTAATACTTTTATCTAGTAAGGTGTGTTTATCAAGTTTTCAGGAGGTCATTCTTTCAAGTTTGTAGGCAAGCTGTATTTATATCTTCTTGCACTTTTTCCTCAAAAACCACAAATCATGATCCTCAAAAACCTCCCTATGCAGATTTCACTCTCCAGTTCAGATGAAGGCACAAACTCCACCTCTCTGAAACAGGGAAATTTTTAAAATTTGTAAATAAAACTTTTCTTATTCCCAAGAAGGGAACAGCAAGTTATCACTATTTTTACTTGCTTACCAATACAGTAAGGACAACATTGCCCCTTTCTCAAAACAGGCCTTTCACAGGATACTGGTGGGCAAGACTCTGAGTAGCATCTAATCACACCATCCATACAAATACAGCTAGTGCAGACATTGGGCTTCCAGGACTCAGCTGTCAGAAAAATATCTCCTTCGTCATTTTTGCAATAACTGGGCATGCTCTCATTGCTTGATGAAGAGGGATGAAGAGGTTCATCTGTAAATATAAACAGATTAAGTTATTTAACTTACAATAGCAAACTTCTTTTGTATTTACAGAGTGTTCACTCTTGGAATTGTAACACATTATCTCACTACTTTAGAAGAACTAGTAGGACAGAGCCTTATACCTCTTTGGTCCTTACATGTGCTGAGGATCTTATGATGTGCTCTAGAGTAAAGTTTATGTAGGCCTTTATTGAGTTTACACACAAAAAAAACCAAAAAAACCAAAAAACCACCCATCAAACCAGGAAAGCAAAGTGAAAAAGCAATCTCCAACAGAAGCAGCCCATCAGAAAGCCACTAAGAGTACTCTGACCTGAACAGGTAAAGAGGAATTCACTTTAAATTAGACAGAATATATTTTAGACCTAGAACTTGAATCCTAGCTTCTGCCACGTCAATTCAAATACTTGAATGATACAAAGTGAAAACTTTTTTATGCTGCTATTGCTTTCGCTAGTGGACTTATATAAACTACTTATAAGTTGTTGAGAAACAAATTGAAAACTTCTTTAGCCTTCATCTTGATGCATATGGTTCTGTTTTATTTCTCATGCCCGCACAAGGGGGAGACCTATTTCTGCACTGAAGCTGTACTTTCACAGACTTTATGGATCAAGAAGTATGACTGTATGTGCAGGGAACATAAGAAAAAACAATATTCATAAGGGCACTCATAACAGGTCCTCAATCTAGCTGTGTAAGTTAAAGAGACTAAGTAGACTTTGTAGGCAGTGGGGAAAGATCTGCTCTTCCAAACTTTATTTATAATGAGAAAAATAGATGTCAAGAGAACTGTCTTGACTTCTTTCTTAACCAAAAATATTTTGTAAAAAAAAACCCACTGAAAACACAACATACTGTAGAAAAAGTAGCAAAACCTAATTTATTTTTCCCCCTGGAGCAAAACTTTTAGGTTTTGGTTTTAGTAAAGACAAGTATTTTCTGAATGAGTGTACCTGGCTCATTCATAGAGCTTTAAACTAGAATCGAAGGGGATGTAGTTGTTGCTGTGTTTGCAGCACTGGGGCAGTGTTCTAGTATTAATGCATACCCTAAGTCCTCCCACGCTGCCAGGGCAGAACGGGTGTGCTCAGCTCACTCCATGCAATGCCTGTACACCAACATGTGAAGCAGTTAGAAATCCATCCAAGGGGGTTATGATGTGGTGGCAGTCACAGAGATGTGGTGGGACAGTTCACATGACTGGAATGTGGTCATGGATGGCTATGTCCACTTTAGGAAACACAGGTCAACAAAGCAAGGTGGTGGAGTTGCTCTTCACATGAGGGAGCAACTAGAATGTATTGAGTTCTGTCCAGGGGTGGGTGAGGGGAGAGTTGAGAGCTTGTGGGTGCAAATTAAGGTTCAGGCTAGCAGGAATGATACCATTGTGAGTGCTTATTACAGGCCACCTGAACAGGATGAGGAAGTTGATGAGGCCTTCTATAGGCAGCTGACAGCAGCCTTGCAATCACAGGCCCTGGTTCTCAACGGGGATTTTAACTACCCAGATAGCTGTTGGAAGGCCTACTCAGCCAGCCACAGTCCAGGAGGTTTATCCAGTTTACTGACGATAACTTCTTGATGAAAATGGTGGATGAGTGCTGCTGGACCTGATACTCACTAACAAGGATGGTCTGGTTAAGGGCAGACTTAGCAGATGTGGAGTTCAGAATCTTGTGTGGTAGGAACAGGATACCTAGCAGGATCACAACCTTGAACTTCAGCAGGGCAAACTTTGGCCTTTTCAAGTAATTGCTAGGGGAAATCTTATTGGACAAGGTACCTTCTAGAAGGTAAACCAAGACATCTGGTTAACATTCAAGGACCACTTTTTCCATGCTCAAGATTAGAGCATTCCAACAAGTAGGAAATTGAGAAAAGGAGCCAGGAGACCTGCGTGGTTAAGTATCTGAGCAAACTCAAGTGGAAGAAGGCAGTCATGGAAGCAGGGGCTGGCCACTTGGGAGGATTATAAGACTTGTCAGAGAATGTAGAAAGACAACTAGAAAAGCTAAGGTGTCCTTGGAATGAAACCTTGCAAGGGATGTCAAGGACAACAAAAAGGACTTCAGATACATTGCAGGAAAAACTACCACTAAAGGCAACGTAGGTTGACTGCTGAATGAGATAGTTGCCTTGGACACAAAGAAGGTGGAGTTACTAAATGCCTTTTTAGTCTCTATCTGTCCTCTGGAGCCCCACATAACCAGGTGGATAGATGATGGTGGAGCAGTGGTTGTGGTTTATCTTGATTTCAGTAATACATTTGACACTGTCTCCCACAGCATCCTTCTGGTTAAACTGAGGCAGTGTGGTCTGGATGATCAGGTAGTGATATGGATGTGAACTGGTTGATGGAAAGAAGTCAGAGATTTGTGGTCAATGGAACAGAGTCTAGTTAAAGGCCTGTGACTAGCAGAGTCCCTCAGGGGGGACCAGTACTGGGACCAGTTCTGTTCAATATATTCATCAACGACCTGGATGAGGGCACAGAGTGCACTGTCAGCGAGTTTGCTGATGACACAAAGCTGGGTGAAGTGGCTGATGCACTGGAGGTCTGTGCTGTCATTCAGTGAGACTTAGGCTGAAGAGTTGGGTTCTCCTCCCATTCTACTCTGCCCTGGTGAGGCTGCATTTGGAATGGGAACTTCCTGAAAGAGTCCAGTGCAGAGCCACAAATATGATTAAGGAGTGGAACATTTTCCTTCCGAGGAGACTGAGGGAGCAGGGCCTCTTTAACTGGGAGAAGGGGAGACTGAAGTGTGACCTCATTAATATTTACAAATATGTGAAGTATGAGTGCCACGAGGCTGGAGCCAGGCTCTTCTTGGTGATACCCAATGACAGGAGAAGGGGCAATTGGTGGAAGCTGAGGCATAGGAAGTTCCATGGAAACATGAGGAAAAAAGTTTTCCTTGTGAGTGTGACAAAACACTGGAACAGGCTGCTGAGGGTGTTTGTGGAGTCTCCTTCTCTGGAGATAATAAAAATCTACCTGGATGTTTTCCTCTGTGACCTATTGTAGGAGATCCTGCTCTGGCAGGGGTGTTGGACTAGGTAATCTTTTGAGGTTCCTTCCAACCCCTAACATTCTGTGATTCTGTGTGATTCTATGATAAAATTCACAGGTTTGGACTCAATCTTGACAACAATAAATTCTCCATTTGCTATATAAAATAGGATTTTTCATTAATTTATAATTGTGTGTCTTTCCTCAGGGGAAAGCAAATCCTATTACCTTCTTGATACTGTACAGCAATGTAGGAGGAATCTGGCAGAGTCACTGGGCTGGAATGCTTTGATATTACTCAGTTACCTTCAAGTCAATCTCAGATTATACCAGGTGAAAGTAAAAGCAAAGTGAAGTATTTTTGAGAACAAATCCCAAACAGCTATGTGTTGGTTTGAGCTAATTGGAGAATTTGTGTGAAAAATTAGACTGCTGCCTGAGAGTGAGAAATTAAACACTATGTCCCTTCACCCAGTTTTGAATGAGAGAGAAGAAAGAAGGTTGTTTTAGAATGTTCCCAAAACATCCAGATAAGGCAGTGTGCTTGCGCAGTTCAGTCGGCTCTGGGTCGAGCAGGCTTCACCAGCTTCTTTCCTTTGTCTCTCTGCCTTTGAACTAATTCAGAGTAAAATTACTAAAACCATTCATTCCTTCCTGCCACTAATCTTTCTGACCGATCTTCAGCTTATCTGCAGCATCATCAAGTGGTGAGATAAAGCTGGGGGGAAGGGGAAAGGTGGTAGGGGGGGTTTGGTTTCCCTCTCTTGGGGATTTTGGTCTCCAGGAGGGGTGTGGTGTCTGTATTTCNATAATAATAATAACTAGGTTCATAGAAACCAGGGCATGTAGAAAGGAAAAGAAACAAACCTGTACCTGCCTAGCACTTTGATTACTTTCAAAGTTTCTTGAACTGTGTATGTTTCCATAAATGAGCCAGTGTGTATTTCATAAACTTTCCAACTAAGGATTCTGGTTCTCATGCAACTCTTACATTATTAAATTGTCTTCAAAGATCTTCAAACTTTAGGGCCAGAGCTCCCCATCACATATACAATATATCTCTTGCACACAGTCAACTTTTGCTTTTGAAACAGAGAATGACAGACTCTTACCTCAAGCTGCTAAATGCATCACAACAAACAACTGTACACATACTGAAACATTCAGTATATTCCCATCATACAATCTCAGATGAAGAAAGAACTCTGATGAAAGCTGGTTGTCTGTATATACCTGGGCACTGTGGACAACAGGAATCTTGTGTGCGTGTAGGGTTTTGACAAAGAAGAGGTGGACAGACTTCAGTCTCACACAGGACACGTCCACTGTGGCATGTACATTGCGTGCAAGAATCAATGTTCCAAGTCTCTCCTTCTACAAAGTACTCCCCTCCAGGAGCATGACAGATTGATGGACTGGTGAGCTCTGGCTTTTGCACAATCATTTCATCTGGGAAAAACAGAATTGGAAGATAGGCAAAATCAACTGTGACACTTATGATGAAAAAAAGTATTCAAAATTATTAACTTCTGTTATTGTTGAAAATATTGGGAATAACAAAGCAAGCTATAAATGTTTTTTTTCTGAAGGTGTTTCAACTTTATGTCACCTGCATCTCATGATAAATGGGAAAAATACAAACAAGAAATAAATTGAGAGTCAGTCTGCATAAATGCTACTTAATATAAACCAAAGATAATTTAAAGCCTTCTTGTCATTTCAGAAAAACAAAAACAAGCCAATCTGTGACATGGAAATTCCAAGCAACAACTGCCATTTAAAAAAAAAAAATTATTGATCACAGTTTAACTGCTAAATATTAGCATCAGTGCAGCTCCTGAACTTCTTGCTCAGGATTTAGGAAGTCTATGAGAACAATGTTGGTAACAAACCGCTCATTTTGTTGTTGCTATGTAGTACTTATCCTAAATTGTGGATTTTGCATTTTTCTGTGCTCTACTAATAGTATGCAGGTGTACAAGAAGCTGTGAGGGATCATGGCCAGGGTAGCTGACCTGAACTTAGCTAAATATATATTCCATACCATAGGATGTCATGCTCAGTATACAAACTGGAGGAGTTGGTTGGGGGAAGAACAATCACTGCTCAGGGACTATCTGGACATTGGTCAGCAGATGCTGAACAATTTTACTGCACATCATTGATTTTCATGGATTTTACTTTTCTCTCTTTTTGGTATCTTCTTTTACTATTAGCAGCATGCTTATTTTAGTTATTAAACTTTCCTTATCTCAAGCAAGAGTTTTACTTTTCTTTTGCCCTGATTCTCTTCCTGCCCTGACCAGGGTCGGGGAGGAGTGAGCAAGTGGCTACAAAGTGCTTAGTTGCCAGCTGAGATCAAAACTTGACACTGCTCTTCCTGGTACAATATTCACAACTGAATGGGCTTCTTCTGCTGTTGTTTTCTCTCTTTTTTCTTTTTCTTCTTCACAGTGAGGTTTTACGGGGGAGGGAACAGTACTACTTAAGATAGACTGTGGATGTACACGTGTAGGGAGCAGGAGGAAAGCATGACAGAGCCATATGGACCAAAACAGCAGATGGCTGTGGCAAAAAAATAGACTCCAAGCTGGTAAATCACAGTTTCCCTTTAAAAATCTTATGATGTCTAAATTCCCTGTTAGACTAACCAGATAGTCAATAACAGGAGAGAATCAAGAGAGTCAAGAATGGTTCTCATAGTGTGTGTAACTCTTTGGTGCTTCAACCTCAGATTAAAATGTCATTAATGCCTATCATTACTAAGATGTTAAGGACTAGCAATTAGCTGGTACTGAAAACAAGTCTGGCTCCATGAAAGTCAGTGCCAACACAACACCATGGCTGGCTGTGGAACCACAGGAACCACAGACACTGTGTTCCTGCTCTCAGTACTTGAGGGTAGGAGAGTGGTTCAGACTGCAAAAGGCTGAAAGGCAGACAGACCTTTTGGGGTCTCTTTTTCTAGTTACCACAAGGTGTGAACTGGATTGGAGATCACTGTTTGCTTAAGGAGATCAACTTATCTTAGGGTCTAGACAGTATACGCTATCACTTTCAGAAAGAGGATCTGGTTGCTTATTTTGCCCCTGGGATTTCCTGTTCTTTATAAAGAATTTTGAACAGTTCCACATTTCTTATGTCTTGGCAGTTTTGATATTCATAATAGTATGAGCAACACAAGCCTTGTTGTGCCTACTTGTAACGTGATTTCCAATAAAGTAATGGACAATATACTTGTATTACGAATTAAACTGTTTAACATGTAAAATACTGTAGGAATAAACCCCAAGACAGGGGGCATTAATCTTATACTCTATCCCCACCTGTGCTGGTTTGAACTAATTGGAGGATTTGAGTGAGAAAAGCAGACTATAGGCTGAGAGATGAAAACACATGATGTCACTTCACTCACAGCTTTACTGAGAAAGAAAAAAAAATGTTTTAAGAGTTGTAACCCAAATATAGATAAGTCAGACTGCTTCAGACCTCTCTCTGGGCTGTGGCTGCTCCTCTTGCATGGCTCCTTTTCCCTGCCTTTTGTGGCTGTTTCTTAATAATTCCACTAACTTCTTTTCTACTGCTAAACCCCTGGCCAATCTACCTTTGCCTATCTGCTCCATCAACAGATGGTGAGATAAGATTGAGGAAGGGGGGAAAGGTGGTAGGGGTGGTTAGAAACTCCTCTTAGGGATTTTTATCTCTGGGAGAGGTGTGGTGTTTCTGTATTACCTTTTCACTGTATATATCTGTAAATATCTGTTATACGTTGTAAATATCTGCTTGTATATTGTGCATAGCTGTAAATATAAAGCTTCATTTATCAACTTCCAGCTTTCTGAGCCCTAGTCTGGGTTATATCAAAGCGGGGGCGGGGGGGAGGGTGTGGGCGCAGGTAACTGCTAAACCACCACACCACCCTAACATATTTCATAGATGCTTTTCATATTAACAGTTATTGAAATTGTTCTGGAATGCCACATTAATCGTACCTGATCTCCCTACCTAAAGTATTAACATATCCTAAAGGAGCCTCTACTCAGAACACAGAATCATAATGTTCAATTACTTAAGACATCTGTGTAAATGTGTACTCCTTTGAGGAGATGTCAAACATAGGTCAGGAGATTGATTTTAATAAAACTGCACTTCAAATTAAAAAGGAGAAAATGTTGCAACTTATTACAGTATTTGCTATTATAGGTAACAACACTGTACATGAGTACAAATTTGATATTATAGCTAATACAGACAAGAAATACTCTAGTTTAAAGATTGACATGTTCGGACCCAAAACATGTCTATCTCTAAATATTTAAGCTCCAATTTCTCACACCAGGTGTTAATTAAAGCCAATGATCATGTCCTATTTTTTATATATATATATATATATATAAATACCTACATATTATACATATACTTATTACTGAATGATGCATGAGATCGTATTTGGAAAGAGAAAACATGTGAAATAAAACCTAATAACAAACCATACAGAAGAAAGCATGCTACCTGGACATGATGGGCAACACTGCCCTGGATATATAGTGGGATTGCCACAATTAGGAACAGGGCAGGTGATCAAGGCACACATTTCCCGTCCATTGTGACAGTAACATTCCCTGCAGCCGTCATGCCAGCTCTCCTCATTCTCATGTCGACGTCCATCCATTGACAGGCATGAGCCTGTTTTAACAGGAGGCATAAGAGAAGCAGTTGCCTCTGTAAAAAATCAAAAGAAAATTGAGTGTCCAGATAACAGATTTTGTCCTAGTGTACAGAAATACAATGAAAAATATTATATTCAGTTACTACACTTCTATACTTTAGTATCAGATCATATAGATGAATTCCTGTTTGAATTAACAACATGGTAATACTGTCCTGTATTAAAATAATTATTGACACACAAAAGCTTCCTCTTCCTTAATAATGTATCTGATGTAATAAAATATTTTCCCTGAAATATTATAATATAATCAAAAACTTTGAGAAACAAACCAATCATGTAGGCAGTTCTTCAGAATTAACTTCACAAACTGAGACTGAGACTGTTCTCCCTTTTCCATTTTTAATTAAAATTCATGCAGGAGATTAACACTTAAAGAAACCAAATGCCTAAATTTAAATGCAGTACTACTATCTCTGCTAGTTAGGAGGTTTTGCTACTGCTAAATTACAATATCCAGTGTTTTAATTGTGATGAGAAACCAAAATATCTGGGTTTATTTGACTTAGGAAAAAAAAAACCCCACCACATGTATAGGAGGCTCAAATGCAATTTGTTAAATATTGCAAGACTTCTAAAGGGTTCAGCTGTTCCATATGTCTGCTGAGCTTAGGAAAGCTTAGGACAAGAAGTAACTGGTTCAATTTATAGAAAGGGAGACTGAAATATTAGAAAAAAAAAAGTAAATACTATATTTTGGTAAACACAGCAAAACATTGTTTAAGAGAGTGTTTTTATGTTTGGTTAGTTGTGCTTGTTGTTGGTGAGTTTNCTGTCAAGGATTATCCAGATATACTCTGCTATATGCGAGTCAGAGAAATGGACTCAGTTTTACAGAGGACTACTCCAGCCCTGTACTTCTATGGTTCTACTTCTATTAATCCTAATGTAAGTTATTTCTGGAAGAAGCAATTTAGAAAGTGGAGCTAATAGGCATGGACTTTACTGATCCCTTCCTCTTGCTTAGGAATTCTGGGTCAAAATTTTAGAAGGACTTACAGCTCACCCAGACCATTCTGGTGATTGCTCTGATTATTCTTGGGCAAGTTGCTAATGAAGTAATATTGAAATGATAAGACTCATGGCTTAGTATGTTTATGATCATGATAACAATAAATACGACTTAGAGAGGGAGTGAGTAATTGTCACTAAATATTTGTGCATGTTCTAAAACCTATCCTTGTTCACAAAAATACTTAACTGTGTGCATCTACGTAATTAGTAACTGAAGAGTTGCATCTGTTTGTAATCTGAGATGCAATTATGGTACATCTAGAACAACTTGTGTATATTCCAATACAGCATAAACACAATCAGAAAAAATGTGCTGATTGTGAACATGGAAACAAGGATAAGTGATAAGACTCATCTCAGTGGAACTCTACTTAGCCATCATCCTTTCTTATTTAAGTTTTATTTTTAGTAATAGTCATATATTGCAGCTTGTGTCAGTGAAATCCCTCTGCTTCTTATATCTGTGGGATACATTTACAAGGTTCAATTTTATTTTTGCTAGAAGACTTGGAGTTTTGTTGTAATTTCCTAAAGTGTACAACATCAAGTGGAGAAAATACACATCATGTTCTTCTGATTTATGTGATTGCATATTTGCCTTAAACTACACAGCAGTGACTTCAGGAAATCATGATACTTTTTTTCCAGTCCCACATTTTCATAGTTTATCTTGCATTTCATAATTTAAAAATGTGTGAAAGAAACAGCTACTAAAAAGGTTAAGAATGGAGTAATTAGACAAAATAATGAGAAAATACTTAAAACTTTCTTCCCTATACTTATAGATCAAAACACAAGAGTGAGAATGGAAGAAAGTAAGTATGAAAGAGTAGTTAGGACCAGAGACAGTCTGAACATGAACAAAAAGTTACTGAACGCAACACATGGAGATGAGCAATGAAGGAAGTCTAGTATCTGGACTAATAAAAAACACAAATAAAAAACACATTAAGGCATATTAAAAGCAGCACAAAACTAAAGCAGATAACTTATGAGCGTCTTATCTCAATTGCCACCTTGAACTTGGTGGTTACAAGCTTGGGATGTAGCATGCACAAAATATTTAGCTTAAGAATACCCAGACCTTTCTTCTGGGTAAGCACTCTTTCTGATCATTTTTGATTGAGACCACCTGAAAAGTGTCCAAGAAACAGCATGCTAATTTTAGGTGGTGTACAGGGCATCTATCAAATTCAAAACTTAAGTTTGTAAAGAAAATACTAGTGGTGAAGAAGCTAAAATGAATGCTCCTACTGAAAAAAAAAAACAAACCAGCAAACCCATCCTCAACTAGTTTATTACTAGTAGTTATTACCAGTACTTATTAAGAGCTTGATTTAACTTCTATTAATTGCAACAAATCAATTTTTGTGACTTCGTAATGGGAGATGAAAGTGGAGCTGAGACGTTGTGTTGGAAGCTAAAATGAACATAGATAATAATAAACATCTGCAAAACAATATAATTTGAGAAAATTTGAACTGACTCTACCACCAGAATACTGCATATTCTGTGCAGTATTCCTTCTCTTTTACTTCAGCTTCCAACTGCTTTGAGAAGAAGTTGTAATTAAGAGATGGTATTGCACTGGCACCTACCTCTGCACTTGCAGATAACACAGCCATGACTGTTCTGCTGGAAGCCCAATGGACAGACTTTACCACAAGGCAGTTCTGGGCATTTCTTACACCGACAGATTTCACAGCCGTGCTTGTTCTTCCTAGATGTCCAAAATAAGTTGTAAAAGGTCAGCAGTTAACTCAAAATACCAACATGTCAGAAGTTTGAAAGCTTTACAGAAAAAGCATCCCCTAAGGAAGTGATTGATAAAATAAAGAAAATTAGGTTGAGTAGGTCTATGGGGTGCACAGGTCTTCATCCCTGGCATGTGCTCCCTCCACTTGACTGACAAAATCTCTGCATTTGGTACTTTCAAACCATAGCAAATAATATAGACATATATGCTTTGACTACTTTGATGCTCTTTTTTTTTTTAAATGCAGATTAGGAAGAAAAGCTTCTAAAAATGTGAAGAGAGGGATAAATAGGAGTCTCTTATAATTACTACGTTTATATAACACAAAGTACTGCTAACTTTTTATCTCCAATAGTAGTTGAAGTACAGTAAATTTCCTTCCCGGCTGCAGACTTCTGAAAACGTGAAACAATTACATACAGAGCTTATTTGTAAACTAGCATGTGGAATACAAGTAACTCATACAAAAGGTAGCACACACAGTGACAGTTTCCTTATCTCAACCCACAAGGGTTTTCTGTTATCTCATCTGCCTCCTGAATCCTCTTTCTCCTTGTCCCACCCAGGAGGAGAGATGCTGAGGGCTGCAGCAGTGCCACACACTTCTGGCCCTTAGCGGTTCAGTTGCTCAATCCAACCATAACAGTTTTTGTTTTTTGTTTTTCACTCAGTCTCAACTGGGAGTGAAACTCATTTATAGCAGACCCTGTTAAATTGATGCAGTCTATTTTGTGGACACTGACAAGCTTAGGGTGTTCATTTCCTTTTTTTTTTTTTTTTAATTACAATTGCATTAGGAGTTAGTAAACACTGATCATTTAAAAATACAAGCCAAGTATCATGTATAATTAAAAACACTCTACATTTAAAGATAGACTTTAAATTGAAGATTATTTTTCAAATAGATTTTAAAAGTTTAAAGCTTTTTGTTTGTTTCAGGTGTACAAAAATTCAAGGGCAAGATCAGGAAAGATCGGATTCCTAAAACACTAGCATCAGCTTGAAATGAACTTGTTTTTAAATCACTTTTCTCTTACTCCCTACTACTATACTTTGCCCATAAATATTTGTTGTTATTTCTAAAATGCTTTTGATACATAGTTCATACAGATTTTCTAATAAATTTTTTTAATGCACATTCTAGTAACAAAAAAACCAGAAAGAATATCTAAGTACAGAAAAGTTATAGAAATCTGTATTTGCTCTTCAGGTCAATATACTAAATGAGTCATATGTACAGGCTAAAAATTATACTACTCTTTACAACAAGCAAATGCTTTCTATTTGAAGATGAGCTGTATGATTCAGTGGTAGCCTGTGGAGCAGTCCTGATCTGTGTGATGCTTTCACCAGCTTCCCTCATCTCTTCTGAGCGGGATATGGTACAATAGGGCAGACAGCATGCCTTGGACTCAGTAGCAGATCTGATACTCTGTGAGTCAGTGTCTGATCAAGGCATCTTTTTATGACGTTTAGGACAGCAAATGAATGGTTAAATTTTCAAGATTCAATAGTTATGCATTTTAACTTAAATCTGTATACTTTTTCACTAAATTCAAGATACTTCCAATTTCTAAAGGTCTGAAGATGTGATTTCCATTTTGAAGCATGCTACACTGTAATTTCAGTCCTCCTCAGGCACACAAACTAAGCCTAGTAAATCTAGAAATGTAAGCCTGTCTCGTTATTCTCTTCTTCAATATCATGAACTACTATTTTTCCTCCTTTATCCTACTCTTATATTACAGTAACACACAATTTCTTAGTCATTGGCTGCTTCTCCCAATAGTTTAGAAAATAACTGGGATTTGTGCCTGAAATATGTATCCTTTAACAGATTATCCTTGACACATGATCGACACTGAAAATTACTTTCATCTCAGGACTAAGCATCTCTGTGTTTAAAGTGCTCTTGCAGCTTGTGGCCTTTTCCTATCCCCTCAGAAACCAAGACATCTGTTCTCAATTTCAGGAAAACATTCCTGAAAAATGGATTATTTGATCAATTTCTTTATAAAAAAAGTGAAACCCATCTATCTTTTCTCTCTTCGGTTCTTGATTTCCATTCAGAAAACTGGTCTGTTTCTGGGTAGCAGACAGCATTATTGCAAGCTTCAAAAATATGTCCATATTAGAAGTAGATGGAAGAGACACCTTCAGATTTCCCCTCACAATTAGCTGGATTACTATTGATACATACCACAAATTATTAACAAGAATCCCTTAGAGTTCCTAAGCACAGGTATCAGCAGGATGATACTCACAATCACACAAAACTAAAGGACTCTATAGTTCAATAAGACTGCACTCAACACAGACAATCTCTTAAGGAGCAAAGTATATTAGGCTCCATTCTTGGATTCTTATCTTGTTCATTTTTAGAGATTTCTCCTTTAAGACATTTCAAAATGCGACTACAGTGCAACAAGAAAAGACAAATAGAATTATTTCAGATTTTTTTGTTGTTAGACTGATGTGTCAGAGGATAATTCTTAGAACCACAAATAAAATTCACTGCAATCTCAGGGCCATCTTCCAAATATATGTAAGGATCTTCCTCATCTTTATTTAAAACTTTCTTTAGAGACCATTTAAGTCACAGGTTATGAGAGAGACCATTAAAGTTAGACCTCTCAAACCAAGCAACACGTTTCTGAATGAATCAAAGTTCTATGATATTGTAACCAACAGGCAGATGAAGGAGGAGCTGTGGATGTCATATACCTTGACTTCAGCAAGGCTTTTGATACTGTCTCCCGTAACATACTCACAGAAAAGCTCAGGAGATGTGGCATAGACAGCTGGTCTGTGAGGTGGACTGAAAACTGGATCGACAACAGAGTTCAGAGGGTTGTCACCAGTGGCACAGAATCTAGTTGGAGGCCTGTGGCCAGTGGTGTTCTCCAGGGATCAGTACTGGCCCCAGTGTTGCTTAATATCTTTACCAACCACGTGGATGAGGGCATTGAGTGTACCCTCAGCAAGTTCACCGATGATACAAAATGGGGTGGTGGTGGGTGGTGGTGATTGACACCCCATCATGTTGTGCAGCCATCCAACATGATCTGGACAGGCTGGAGTGCTGGACAAAGGCTAACCACATGAAGTTCAATAAGGACAAGTGCAAGGTCCTCCATGTGGGGAGGAATAACAGCAGGCACCAGTACAGGTTTGGGCCTGTCCTGCCTGAAAGCAGCTCCATGGAAAAAGACCTTGGAGTCCTGGTAGACAGCAAGTTCTGCATGGGACAGCAATATGCTCTTGTGGCCAAGAGAGCCAATTAGGGTGCATCACGAAAAGTGTGGCCAGCAGGTCTTAGAGAGGTTCTTCTCACCCTCCACTCTGCCCTAGAGAGACCATACCTGGAATACTGTGTCTAACTTTGAGCTTCCCAGTTCAAGAGAGATAGAGACCTGCTGCAGAGAGTCCAGAGGACAGCCACAAGGATGACTGAGCATCTTCCCTATGGAGAGAGACTGAGAGACCTGGTGCTGTTTAGTCTGGAGAAGAAAAAACTCAGAGGAGATTGGATGAGGCCAATCTCTTTTCAGTGGTGCACAGCAAGAACACAAGGAGTAATGGCTACAAACCTGAACATAGAAGGTTTCACCTCAACATGAGGAGAAATTTCTTTACATTAAGAGTAATGGAGCACTGGAACAGGCTGTCCAGAGGGGTTATGGAGTCTCCTTCTCTGGAGACTTTCAAAACTTGCCCAGATGTATTTCTGTGTGAACTACCCTAGGTGATCCTGCTTGGCAAGGGGTTTGGACTTGATTATTAAGGTCTCTGTGTAAAAATACTACCCACTTTCCTCTAAATATTACAATTTAACATGAGCAAGGCAGGCATGTGAAAGAGAGCATTCCCTCCTAAATCCAAGTTGTTGGGGAAAGTATAGTACAATAAACTAAAACAATGTATCAGTAAACAACGCATTTACACAAACAAAACACACTAATAATAAATGACTTATTAGGTATAGTTCAGAACCATCCTCTATAGACAGTAGAAGAACACTTAACATTTCAGTGTGACATCTACATTGGGACTACCAGTGAAGAAAGCCAGTAGTAGTAAATGGAAAGAAATAAAGAGAAGAAGCAAAACTGGGAGCTTTAGATACTTCAGAAAATCACAGAATCATAGAATGGTAGGCATTGGAAGCGACCTCTAGAGATCATCTAGTCCAACCCCACTACCAAAACAGGATCACCTAGGGCAGCCCACACAGGAGCATATTGAGGTGGGTCTTGAAAGTCTTCAGAGAAAGAGACTCCACTAACTCTCTGTGTAGCCTGTTCCAGTGCTCTGTCATCCTCACTGTTTCTCCTCCTGTTGAGCTGGAACTTCCTGTGTTCCAGCTTATACATGTTGTTCCTTGTCCTATTACTGGGCAACTACAGAAGAAAGACTGACACCTTCAACTTGGCACCCACCAGACAGATATTTATACACATCAATAAGATCCTCTCTCAGTCTTTTCATCTCAAGACTAAACAGAATAGAGGAGGCTAGAATGGAAATTACTACCTAGACCTTGGTTGAAGTGCATATTCAAGCTATTTCTGTATTAGTCCAAAAAGGCAACGATGAACGGCATTAAATAGATTTAAGAGTTTTCTCATAGCTTCTGAATAGGCTAAAGAAATGCCCCTGGAAACAGTAATTTATCTATGTGCTAGTACAACTGAAGTTTAAAGAAGCTTTTCCTGTTCTAAGCTGAACGATATTTAATCACACTGAGTAAACAGTAAAAAGAATTTGTAGTTCATACCATCTCTGCTGTTATGCAAATACGTGTACGCACATGCTGCTTGAGCATGTGAATGAAAATAAGTCTTCTCAGATTCTGTCCTGGGAGATTTAAGTTATTGACCTTGCTACATACAATAAATTAAGAGCAACGATATGGAAAAAGTATAAACCTCAAGACCTGTGCCTTTTAAATACCACATTAGATTAATCCACCAAGTTTATCAGCCAGTTTGAAAAAAAAAAAAATCATTACCTGAGTATTGTTAATGGAAATCAGCCTTTAAAATGTGAATATAAAACATAAGTAAAACAAATATTCAAATATGCAGTCTGGAGACTGCTGAACTCACATTCTGTACTTGCTTCTGAAGATGCATTATGTACTGTGAACAAGAAAGAAGGCTTCCATCTTTGTTGCAAACAGCAACAAAACATATTGTGATGGCAGTTATTTTCTATTTTTCTCTTTTCTTTGCCAAAGTGCAATATCAAATTCAAGCTAGTGCAAATTATTTCAGTGCCCCTTGAGAAATGGTCACACTATATGAGTACTATACAACATTTCTAGTAAGTGCTTGAATATAGTTGTAAGCTATATTCCTTTATTACTGATATCTCATCCCCACTACCCTTCATGTTGATTCCATCAAGGAGTTCTCACTGTTTCGGATATTTCAATACCATTTGCCTCTTTGGCTTCCAGTTTTAAGAGACTTTATCTTGGATTTTGTTCCTGTTGAATGAAATGGTTCAAACTTCAGTCTCCCTAGATAGTTTCCAAACAATGCTGCATGCTTTATACATGTTTTAATATACTTCAGTCCTTTGGTCCTTAATATATGCAACTTTACACAGTCTAAAAAACTGAGAAATCTAGACAGTCACTATTTATGCTCAGTCTTTCACATTTCTTTGTTTCACCTGCTCATCTTCAGCCATCCCTGTCTTTGAAGCCACTAGGCAAAAGGTCTGGGATGACAAAACTCAATATCTCTTTTTTTTAGCTTCCCTCTTACTCTGCCTTCTCTCACTTGCACAGCTGAAGATAACCCTCATCCACTCCTGCAGACAACATGCCTGAAGATAATTTTTTTTAACTTTTAAATTTAAAATTTATACTTTTCCTCTCTTGCCTGCTAAAATTGTGCTTAGGGAATAGAGGTGAAGTTTGATTTAATCTTTACTGTCTTTCCCTCATTTTGTCCTACTTCAACTCTATCAATTTCATGAGTGCTGTTTTCTTCAAAAACCTCTATTACTTAACCAGTGGCAAGCCAAATTCTGTATCTCAGGTAATAGATACAGGATTACATAAATAGTATTACTTTACTTTGTTTTGCTGGACTACTACCATGTAGCCATTTTCAAATTACACTGGGGATGCCTCAGAGCCTCCTTTCTAATGCAGAAAAAATGTGACTTGATGTTTGACCACTGTGGATTGGACAGACATATTTTTAAGCACTGGGTAAAAATCTAGTTGGATAGCTAAGGCCAAAGAGTGGTGGTGAGTGAAGCAAAATCCAGTTAGTAGCAAGTCACAAATGGTGTTCTCCAGGAGTCAGTACTGGGGCCAGTTCTCTTTAATATCTTTATCAGTGATCTGGATTAGGGGATGAAGAACATCCTCTGCAAACTCAGTAAATTTGCAGATGACATTAAGTTGGCCAGGAGTGTTGGATCTGCTTAAGGGAAGGAAGGCTTCACAGAATGATCTGGACAGACTGGATTGATGGGACAAGATCAACAGTATGAGGGTCAACAAGGTTGAATGCCAAGTACTGCACTTGGATCACAACAATCTCATGCAATGCTATGGGCTCAGAGAAAAGTGTCTGGAAAGCTGCACGGTGGAAAAGGACCTGAATGTTGCCTGACAGCTAGCTGAGTATGAGCTGGCAATGTGTTCAGGTGGCTGGCCAAGGCAGTCAACAGCATTCTGCTCAATGTTAAACTCACTACGGCCAGTAGGAGCAGGGGATTATCCCCCTGTACTCAGCACTGGTGAGGCTAAACTTTGAATACTGTGTTTGGTATCAAATGGAACTCTGAAATGAATCAGAAGTTATAGAAGAATTAGTATCAAACACTAAGAGTTGCAATATTAGCAAATGTCATGGGCTGAGTTGAATCTGCTGCTGATATTCAGTACCAAGCTGCCACCATGCCAGTTTAAAAATGAAAGTGCTGGCTGGAATGAGGCTTGAAGTTCATATTGTAACATGGGAGGCTTCCTGTTCTGGTTGCTGCTTTCCATTTCTGGGTACTGGGGTGCTGGTTCTTTCTGCTGGGCTGTAGACCAGGGGGTGGGGAGGTTCCTGGCTTCTCCTACTGCTTCTGCATTTTGCTGTGCTTTTCTGCAAACGGGCTAAGGTAAATGTGCATTGTATTATCTCATTATATTAATCTCAACCCAGAGTGATTTCTTGTATTACTTTCCCTTCTGTCTCTAGGGGAGGGAGCAGGGGAGTGGGAGGGGATGTGAGAGAGCAGGCTGTGTTAACCCAGAAGAGTAAACTTCATTACAAATCTCGAGAAAAAGATTACATGTGAACATTATCTGAAGATCATCTGAGGTAGAAATTAAAATGCTATGAAAAACAGGCAGTAACATGACGCAGACCCATTAAAAAGCAAATGTATTGGTAAAATATATATAGTGTACATCAGATTGATTAGTAGGAAATTTCTCTGTGACAAAGTATTGCCCTGTTTTTGTCACCTGTTCCACAAATGAATGCATAAAGCAAATATTTTCCTTTATGTGGCATCAGCTCCAGCAACAGATTTTGAACACATTTATCAAAAGTTTAATTAGAGACAGTACTGTTCTTCACAAATTTTCTAAAGTAACTATCAGAAATGTCTCACTACAACTAGCCTGCTGTCATATTAACACAAATTCCCCATGAAATATATATAAAAAATTGAACAAAATAAATGGGCTATAGAATAAATGTTATCCCTGCAGATCATGCAAACAGAATTTCAAAGAGCTACATGCAAGAGATGTTACTTCTAAGCAGCTTTTTCCTTTTGTTCATGAAGTATTCTTCAAAAAACTTAAGCACTACTTTGCTTTTATAATCCGTCACTGGTTTTGTAGATGACATTTCTTAATCTGTTGATCAAAATTTATTTTGAAGAATACCTTAATTTTACATCAAATAATGTAATTTTCTACATTTTTGCCTGATTTACCACAAAGTAAACATAAGTAGATATCCCTGGATTTTGCAAATCTTCAACATGTATGGGGAATGTATTAAATAAGCTTTCAGAATGAGAATACGTACAAGTATCCAAAGGGACAGTACTTGTCACATACAATGGGTTTGCACTTCTTAGGCCGTGGTCGGCACTGACAGATCTCACAGTTGTGGACATCAGTCTGGAAGCCAAAGGAGCACTCTAAGGAACACCCTGAAATAAGGCCAGTGCACAGCTCCTCCCCTGCGAAAAAGAAATGCAGATTATCGCAATGTGAAAACTGCTGTTACCAGACAAACACATCCTTAGAAGACTAAATCTTCTGTCCCTTTTTACTTAACAACTTTTAAAACACTGCTAAGTCTTACCTTTGGACTGTCCTGATTTTAAAGCATTCTAAAGAATTCTTCAGTGATAACCTGAACCATATTAGCAGACAATACAGGATGTCTTCAGTTCCAGCCAAGAGTTTGAGGAATACTACCTGGTACTTTAAAATGGTATGATTTTATGATGGATGCACAGCCAAAGGACTCTGTTGGCCTTTACTAAAACATTTTAAATAGCAAGCACTTTCAACACATTGTATGTGTTTAATACATTTCTGTTCAAAGATCATTGTTATAGTTACTCCACTTATTTTAAAAAATATAACTTTAATAACCCAAGATGTGATCTAGGCTTAATGATGCTAGAGTAAAAGGTCTGTCTTGAAGGCAGATATGGGAGACACTGGACTGCTGGCATCTCAGTTTCTTCAGTACAGAAATCAATAATTGTCATTGGAATTTACCACTTAGAAAATGATCCATTTCTCAATGTTTGTCTTGTACAAAGTTCCAGAAAGCCCATTTTTAACATACTCTGGAATACAAAGTTCGTTTTTTGGTTGCAGAGGTGAGAGGAAATGGAAAACTATTAATTATCTTTTTTTCACACTAGGGATGTAAAACACAGAGGAAAAGGCCCCCTACATTATTACAACAGCCAAAGTGAGATCCAAAGGGCAGATTTTCAGAGTGATATTTAAAGGATGGCTAATCTCCATCTGAAACATTCACACCACTACAAGGTGTGCAATCACAGAGCACCTACAGGACGGTCAGGGGACCAGACCCAGCCAGCATGGACTTAGGAGGGGCAGGTCCTGCTCGACCAACTTCATCTCTTTTTATGACCAGGTCACCCCCCCTGGTGGACATGGGGAAGGCTGTGGCTGTAGTCTGCCTAGACTTCAGCAAGGCCTTTGACGCTGTCTGCCATAGCAAACTCCCGGCCCAGATGGCAGCCCACGGCTTGGACAGGAGCACTCTGCTGGGTTAAGAACTGTGTGGATGGCAGGCCCATAGAGTGGTGGTGAATGGTGCCACATCCAGTTGGCAGCCAGTCACTAAAGGTGTGCCCCAGGGATCAGTGCTGGGCCCAGGTCTGTTTGATATTTTCATCAATGATCTGGATGAGGGGATTGAGTCCAGAATTAGTAAGTTTGCAGACGACACCAAGCTGGGAGCATGTGTCAATCTGTTAGAGGGCAGGAGGGCTCTGCAGAGGGACCTGGATGGGCTGAACAGATGGGTACAGTCCAGCACCATGAGTTTTAACAAGTCCAAGTGCCAGGTTCTGCACTTTGGCCACAACAAACTGATGCAGCACTACAGGCTGGGGACAGAGTGGCTAGAGAACACCCAACAGGTTTAGGCTGGATGTTAGGAAGAAGTTCTTCACAGAAAGAGTGATTTGCATTGGAATGGGCTGCCCAAGGAAGTGGTGGAGTCACTTTCCCTGGAGGTGTTTAAGAGGAGGCTAAATGAGGCACTTAGTACCACGGTTTAGTTAATTAGAAGGGTTAGGTGATAGGTTGGACTTTTATGATCCTAGGGGTCTTTTCCAACCTGGTTAATTCTGTGATTCTATACAGGCAGCTGAGGGGTACTCCTCATTTGAGCTCTAAAGACAATTTTCCTTTAGGGATATGAATATTTAGAGTTTTTCCAAAGAGGAGATCAGCATATTGGCTTACTCTGTTCCTTACACTACCTTCTGCAGCCCAGAAATTTAAAGATGATCATCAAGTCTCTAACATGGTAAGATACTGAAGTCATACCAGAGAAGGAACTTAGCTTTACTTAAATACACTCTCTTCTGTTTTTGTAAAGTAGGTACAAAAAGAAATATAGACTTAACTGGATGTGGCTGACCTAAGTGTTTGCTTATCTCTTTTATCAGGCTAATGCTCAAAGTAAGATTGAAACCTCAGGGGAAACTGGCAAATTCATTGCCTACTTCTGTAGTGCAATTTGGGCATACAAATAAAACAGAACATAAAAGCCTTATTAGCCCAAACAACAGTTCTCAGTTTAAGTAGGATGAAGATCATCAGGTTCATAGCTCCCACCTCTCCACTTTTATGCAGGTTTAGTGTCATTCATAATACAGAAAAAGAAACGTCCAATCCTTTCACAATCTCTAGAGGTTGTCTTTTGTCATCAGAGTACCAATGCCATGGGATTTAAGCATTTACTTTCAGTCAGACCTAATATTTGCACAGCAGTGGTAATCTTTATCTCAGACTCTTTGTTTATACAGAGAGAAACAAGCACACAAAGATCTTCATGCAGTCTTACAAGTTTTTGAAGGATAGATTTCAGGTTGATCTATCAAAAATACTAGACCTTTTAAACACATAGTCACTAATGCAGATTTAAAATCATATAGTGGAGAGAAACTGATAGTCCTCTCTAGTAAAAAAGTTATGTATGTGTAACACAAAGATTTCCCTTGAAGCAAGTTAAAATAATGAGAATGCCTGTAATTTGTAAGATTTTACATTAGGATGTTTGTACATAATTACTCCCTGACAGCATATAATGATAATAAAAAATCCCTTTTCATTATGCGTGACTTTATATGATAGCCATAGTTTTCAAAGTTAGACTTAACTGTATAAAGAATGTATGGAAAAGTACACCTACACTGGAATATATTAAAAAATAATTACGTTCAGTTATGACCTCTGGTATGGTATAAGTTTTACTATCTCCTGCAGATGCTCAGAACTCATTAGTGAAATTTAAATTCTACAGGCTAGATTAACTAAGACCATTTATTTTCTGAAGCATACTTTGTCACATAGATTAAGTGTTTAGATGGTGTCCATAAACATCAAGCCCATGGAAGACAGGTCAAGGAACAAGAAGGAACAATTACAGACCAGTCAGCCTCACCTCTGTGCCTGGCAAGATCATGGAACAGATCCTCCTCAAGGCTCTGCTAAGGCAGATGGAGAACAAAGCAGAGGTGCCTGATGATAACCAGCATGGCTTCACCAAGGGCAAATCATGCCTAACAAATTTGGTCGCTTTCTATGATGAAGTCACAGCAGCAGTGGACAAGGGAAGGGCAACTGATGTCATCTACCTAGACCTGAGTAAGGCCTTTGACTCTGTCCCACATGACATCCTGGTCACCAAGCTGGAAAAACATGGACTTGATGGGTGGACAACTCGCTGGATAAGGAATTGGCTGGATGGTCACACACAGAGAGTGGTGATCAACAGCACAATGTCCACCTGGAGACCAGTGACAAGATGCGTCCCTCAGGGGTCAGTGCTGGGACCAGTGCTGTTTAACATCTTTGTCAGTGACAT
>VWZI01000066.1:43759-78095 GCA_013396835.1 Psilopogon haemacephalus
GGGAGGTTGTGTCTGCTCCCTCCCTGGATGTGTTCAAGGCCAGGCTGGATGAAGTCTTGAGAGACCTGATCTAGTGGGAGGTGTCCCTGCCTATGGTGGGGGGTTGGAACTGGATGATCTTTGAGGTCTCTTCCAACCTAGACCATTCTATGATTCTATGAATTACAAAGGTATGGAAGAAATTAATAGTAATTTTTTTTTTTTTTAAAGGGAGAGGAAGAATTGGAAACAAAATAAAAAAATCTAAAAACCATAAACAACAAAACATTCAGTGGTTTGGTTTGCTGTGGTTTGGCTTTTTTTGAGTTGGCATATTTCTTATTTTACTTGCCTCCACATTACAGATTAAGGAGAACTATCAAAGTGCAACATGCAGTTTTGGGTATGAAGTTACCAAAAAGGGCGAAAATCTCACAACCAAGTAGCTGATCTACCAACTAGACTATCCAGCCTCAAGGCAGTATCTTCCTTGCTTAATCCTTTACACAATGTGCTGTCCTCAAAATAAGTTTTACTTTTTAAGTAGCCAAGAAAGGAATGCTCTCCAGAACCTTGTGATGGATGGCTGATTAACCTACCACTGCCCCTCAAGAATGGACACTGAAAAGCACACGAAATACAATAAAAATTCTGGCTATTTCAGACATACAGGGAAAGTTTGCTGAAGCCAAACACTGTTCACTTTTGAATTTACTAGCGTTATATCAGTGCTACATGAGGAAATCAGAATAATTTTCCTTTGCTGACATTCTCACTAGTAAGGTGCTGAGAATGATGCCTTCTGAGGGGATGGCTGTTACTAAAATTAACATGTTATCATACATACATTTCTCATAGTATGACAAAGTTTCCTGTGGGAACAGATTTTAAATAGTGTCTGAAAAAAATTCTCTATACAGAAATTTCAGGTCATGAAAATCAGCATGTGAATTCTGGTCCGCTTTCCCACTTCACATCTGTCTAAATTTCTTCTGCTGAAACATGATTAGAACCATGACAACTGCATGCAATCTCAAACTGAAGTACTATCTGGTACATACACAGTTTAGGTCTGCTGCACAAGCTTGCTATAGCAGCATTTTAATGCAGCTGTTTTATCCAAAAAGAGACAGCACCATGAATTGTCCAAAGCAAAGCATAGTTCTGACAGAGAAAAAGTTAGTGAGATGAAAAAAGTGAGAGGTAAAATAAAAAGACAGAAAAAGGGAAAGTGAGAAAGGAGGAAAAGGGAAAAAGGAGTAAGAGGGAGAAAAAAAAACATTACAGGAGCAAAGAATTAGATGTGACTCATGTCTCACGCATGCATTGTCACTCCAACAGTATTCCTATAGCCTTAGGTATAGCTTTAATCATTAATAAGGTAACCACAAGTTCATGATGAAGGAATATATAGAAAGAGATTTTCTGCTAAAGTTTTTCATTTCAAGTGACAAATACTAAAGAGAATTAGTTCATGAAAGTCAACTGCAATGAACTGGGGAAATTTATTATGATGTTATGTGTTCAAGGACTTCTTCTACCTCTGCATAGATAAATTTCATCAGGAATCTGAATCCCAAATCATGGAACGTATTTGCAAAGAATAGCTCCATTACTAATTGAACTAATGACTGCTTTGAAAGTGTATGGAGCTAACCAGACAATCTGAAAGGAGAGACAAGACACATTTTAAAAGCTACTGCAAAAGGAAAACTACCTTACAGAATTTGAGAGAACTGCATTACGCACCTGTACATCCTTGCAAGTCTAACAGAATGGGACCAAACATCTGATCACATAGTATAAGTAATCTTTACTTCTCTAACTTATTATTTATAATAGTATCACCTAGAGAACTAAATCAATCATTAGATACAAGGTAGAAGACTAAAACGGAAACAGTATTATGAAAGGGAAGACATCTCTCCCTGTGCTGCTAGGGGAAATACCTGACTGAAGAGAGGACTTCTTTTACATAAGTCCTAGAAATATGTTTGTTAATTTTTCTTATGAAATGTCAATGAGGCAGTGTCAATGCAGAAAATAATCCTTCTACACAAGGTCATAGGAGAGCTTAGGAGGATAAAATAGCAATAATAGAGTGAAGTGTAATATTGAAAATGTGTAAGGTCATGCTGCCCAGAGAGAATAAATAAGAATTTGTGCTTCAAGCACAAGATATCAGTGGATCTCAGAAAAATATTGGTGTGATATGACTTTAGAAAAGATGAAAGTGTTCTTCAATGTCTTAGGCTAATCTATTTTTATCATAAATACTTGGCTTTTTAATCTGAGGAGAGACATTAGCCAAAATACCACATAAAAATCTGGAAGCCTTTCAACTCAATTAACTACAGCAGAAGGCTAGGACAAGAATCATGGAAATGCTGTTCGTCCTCAACCAACAAAATTATTAAAATAGCCACCTGCAAGGAATGAATACTCACTTGACAACACACATGCACTGAATACTTCTAGCAGTGAATCCAGCCCACACAACATGACCATACAGTTTTCTTTCCCATGTGCAACCACTAGTGCAAAGGTAGTTACCAAGTTTATGCTTTCAGTCAGTCTTCACTGGACCTCACCACACTGGCAAAAGCTATAGACTATAGCTTAGACTTTGACCTTTCTAAACACTGTAGTTCTAGCAAATACCTCATTGTGTAGCTTGAAACAATTCTACACATTATGTGCTGATTTGGATATGGAATATCAAATTATTGAATTCATTTGGATCAATGTAATAAGATGCTATTGTAAAAAAAAAAAATGGAAAAAAGGTAGTAATGGAAAGAGTAGTTGAGGATGAATTGGTCTTGCAAAAAAACCACTTTTTAATTATTAATGAACAAAAAAGTATTAGCACCAAGGTTTTCAAGCCTGGCCACCACTGGCCACAAATTATTTTTAAATATAGTGATTTGCTACAGTTTCATATAGACAGACTATATTTTAAAAAATACTAGATTTTCAGAAAGGCATGATACTCTCTAAGGAGAATCTGTCTGAGATATGAGGGATGGGACAACACTCTCTGAAGAATTTCTTGCCTTAAGAACAGTTGAACACCAAGATATAGTGAGGCTCTACACAGCACACTGTACACCAACTAAAACTCTTTCCCCCTTAATATCTTATTCTCAATATTAACATTGACTCTTGTTTTAAGAGGTTGTGGGGTGACTCTGAGACTGAGTCACTGGCTGCTAAAAGAAAGAAAGAAAGATGCACACAAATCAGCATGTAAGCACAGCTGATATACAGGTGTGACTTACTATATAGTTCAAGGCCCACTCCACAAACAATACAACAAAATTCTGTCCCAGAATATGCAATGTTAGTGTTTGTGAGGATTCACTCAACCAATCTCTCCTTGTCAGGTATGGTATCTCAGAGGCAATGTATCTCAAAAAGAATTTATTGGCCT
This sequence comes from Psilopogon haemacephalus, assembly GCA_013396835.1. Taxonomy (NCBI): domain Eukaryota; kingdom Metazoa; phylum Chordata; class Aves; order Piciformes; family Megalaimidae; genus Psilopogon; species Psilopogon haemacephalus. The sequence continues at coordinate 47,172 of VWZI01000066.1, forward strand.
AAATTCAAACCATCAGATTCATCATTCATTCCTGATTCCAGAGTGCTCATATTCCCATCTCACATGAACTTAAGAATACTTGGAGTGTTATAAAATATTGCTCAAATAGCAAACTGCAAAGGAAGCAAAATTCAATTCCATGAATTGCATGTTTAGGTCTAAAATAGGCCTTCTGTTTGAACTTCTGATGGCTTGACTGTAATTCCAACTAACTCTTGTTTAAAAGAAGACTTTTCACTTTTCTTTTTGTGTGTGTATATATATATATATATATGGCTCTTAAACTGGGATACTGATTCTTCTCCAATTTACTGTTTTACCTGTGGACACCTGGAAATTGTATTGTAAAGACACCGTAGTTAAAAAATTTCTGAAAACGTATTCTAGCAATGCACAGCCTGCTGAAATACTTTTAGTTTTCTGTCCTCTAATTCACAGATGAAAAACAATTACTAGAGAATATTAACAGATACTTGACAAGAATTATGTCAGTGTTTCAATATGGCTTATGCTGGTGTCTACTTTTAAAAAATCTGTAGCATGGCTAAACAAAGCTAGCTACATACCTTTACCATCATTATTTTCTTGATGCTGAGGCTAGATCATGTCAGGAGAACTGTTTCACAGTACCTTTATAATTAAGCACTCCTCAGCCGTCCTCTCGATGTGGATTGCTACTGCTGGTTAATCTTCAGGGGTGGGGATCTGGGGAGGCAAATTTATGAAGGAGAAAACTAGGTTACTTATCAGTAACTGGAATTCTCTGAATATATTGCCTCCACAGATCCACACTAACCCTCCCTCCTTTTGTTAGAATTAACTCATGATTTAAGTAGCTGTATAAAAATGAAGGGACTGGGCACTGTAATACTAGAAAACCCTGTTTAAAAAAAAATAATTTGGTGAGTCCATTGAGGCAAATTTCTCACTTGGATACTTGCTCTGAACAACTCTAGGATTCACATACAACACATGACTTCATGAGGATGGATTTGTAGCAGTGAAATCTCAAAGGTGGAATTACTAGAAAATTACCAAGCTTCCACAAACCTTCTAGCAGCACATTGGATATTTTTTTCTACAAGTCAAGTGAAGTGAAGTTCATATCTGCTTCCATAGCATTAGATCTATTGCAATCATTACGAAAACGAATATGTTGTTGTAATCTTCAGAGATCCCTGCCACAGACTTTTATTCAAGTGAGAAGACAAATATTTATTGGACATGAGTAGTTCATCGTAATTCCATTCTCCTCAGGGAGCATTTCTACTATCTTCCATATGTATACTTAGAGTTAGTATTTCTGTTCTACTTAGAATACGTACTTTTTCTGATGTAAGTCTTACATTTTTAAGAAACAAGTTTTACTTCCAAATTTTCCATGTCTCTATTTCACTACCTGAGATCTAATATATAATAGCTATTTGCTATCACACTACTGCAGAAGGATAATAAAAACATCCTTCTTCTGCAGATCTGCAAAATTATTAAAAATCAAAGATACACTCTGCTTGCACTAAGGGCTACTACACAAAGTACTGGATTTGTTTTTATATGTTTGGTTTTTTGTTTTTTTTTTTCCCATGGAATTTGTTGCTAAATCAAGGTAACAATGGGAGATAATTTTTAATAAAATAGAGAAGTATGACCAAATTTATATTTTACTTTATTATCTTCAGGAATTTTGCTTTGTCTGATGTGTACATTTTGTGTGATTAGTGTATGTGATTATTGATTGCACTTGTAGTTTATTAGCACAATAATGGACAACACTATCTCTGCTGGAATTTTGAGTAATTTGTGAGTATGGACTATTTGCAGGAATAGAGGAATGAAATATTCAAATTTTGGCTAGAAAAAGCAAAAGGTTAAAAAAACACATCTCAAACTCTACCTGTGGAATGATTAACATACAGGAAAGAGGAGTGCAGAGAGATAGTCTTCCATTGTAGTCCCTGAAAAGTTTTCCTCAGGCTTTTTTCCATCATCATTCCATAAACTTTTTCAGAGCCTTAACCACTGCTATTTACAGATAACCAAGAGAGGACTCTGCCTACATTTTCTCAAACCTTCCAAGCCTGCTTTTGAATGTCTACACAACTAAACCAAGTCCCATACTGCCAAACCCAAGTTCCATATCAGAATTTCACTCTATTTCATGAACTGTAAAGGGAGACGGTGTGACTCATCAGACTACTGAAGTCCCTGCTGCAGAAGTCTGCTAGTATTGACTGGATGGTAGTACCTCCTTTTTAATTCCATGATAGAATATATTTTTTCTTATTTAAGGGAAAAGTATCAACATGCTTCCAAAAATATATCTGTATCTATACAAAATGTTTAGGGAAAGGAGTGGTTTTATGTTTAAAGAACTGTGCAAACACACGGAATACCCAGGCTTCTAATGTTTTGCATAGTGATTTCATAGTTTGTTTTGACAGACAAAAGAGACCGTGGCATGAAGTGGATGCTGATGCACTATGATGTGCTGGAAAAATGACTCATCTCAGCCTCCTACAATTGCATCTGTCCATAAGCTGTCTGAAATTAACAAATTGTATGACAGTTGCATCTCGTAAGTGCAAAGGTAAGCCTTCTAAATGAAGTGTTTTTAAAAAACTGACAGTAATGCTCTAATTTAAGTCATATTTACTAAGATTTGAAAGGTTAAAAAATACTAAAGCCATACATGCTTGAAGTTATACCCTGAAAAGTACTTCATGGTCAATTCATATGGGGTGAAATACTGTAGTCTAAGTTGCAAGAGAAATTTTAAAGGCTTTTTCATTAATATAATATGTGGAAGTGACAAAATGTGGATAAAATGATAAATATGTGGATAAAATACTGGGCCTCACTGCAGAATCTTACTGAAGAATGATCTGATGTGCAACAGCAACTGTCAGATTCTAAATCCTATGTTACTGCAGTCAGCAGGAATTATTCAATGTTCCCATTAGTTTTCTTTGGAGAAACAGGAGTCCTGTTACACAAATAGCCAATTGCTGGTCTTGCTTCATTCTCCTAATGTACTCCTCCTCCTAAAGATTGTAATCTGCTCCAGTTCTCTATGAAAGCAAAAGCTGAACACTCCCAACACAATGCAATTGCTGCATACTACCAGTAGCAAATTTTTTTGCCTATTTTTTCCTATTTGTTTCTTGTCCTTGAATCAGCCTATTTCCATCTCTCACCTCCCTTGAAACAAAAACAAAAACAAAAAAAGGTAAAAAGGTTAGTCTAGTTCATATTTTCCTTATTGCTTTAGCTTTGTTTGTGGTAGGCTACACTGGTTCTTCCTGTATCTTGGACTATGCTTTTTTCTTTCTAACCAACCTTATATAGTGAAGTCTTTGGATTCTCTATGCTCCTGATCAATACAATCACTCTTCTTCCTTCATCATTTGTGGCTCCATCTCTTCTTATTGGAATGTGCCCTCTTCATCTACCTGCTCAGAGGTAGTTTTTTCTTCCCTCCTCTTACAATTTGGTCTGCCTCTACTTTGTTAGTTTAATTTTCTTTTATAGCATATTTGTTTTCATTGTTGTAAAGTAGCTCCAAGGAGAAGGACCATGGAGTCCTAGTGGACAATAAGTTATCTATGAGACAACAAAGTACTCTTGTGGCCAAGAGGGCCTATAGTGTCCTGGGGTGCATTAAGAAGAGTGTGGCCAGCAGGTCAAGTGGATAACTTCTCTCTTGACTCTGCACTAGTGAGACCACATCTGAGTATTGTGTCCAATTGTGGGCTTCCAGTTCAAGAGACATGGGGAAATACTAGAGAGAGTCCAACAGGGCCAGGAGAATGAGTAATGGAATAGAACATCTGCCTTATGAGGAAAGGCTGAGAGACTCAGGGCTGTTTAGTCTTGAGAAGGTAAGACTGAGAGGGGATCTTACTAACTGTTTACAAATACCTGAAGTGTGGGTGTCTTTTTTCAGTGGTGTCCCATGATAGGGTAAGGATCAACAAGTACAAACTGGAACACAGGAAGTTCCTCCTCAACATCAGTAAAAACTTCTTTGCTGTAAGGGTGACAGAGGACTGGAACAGGCTGCTCAGAGAGGCTGCAGAGTCTCCTTTAGAGATTTTGAAAACCTGCCTGGATGTGTTCCTGTATTGCCTGCCCTAAGTGATCCTACTTTGACAGGGGAGTCTCCAGAGGTCACTTCCAATCTCTACCATTCTGTGAATCAACAAGTTTATGATTGTGTGCTGTTACAACATGTTTTTGCATTCACGCCAAAACAGGTAGAAGGATAAAGGACAAAGCAAACTACTTCTATTAAAACTATATTCTAGAAATGTTACAATTTGCTTATTCCTTCTCATTCTGTAGTTGGTTTCTGTCAAGCTAAAGAAACTTGAAATTAAATTACAATAAAGCACCAAACAAGCTTCATGATATCAAGATTAATGCAAATAAATCTGTCATGATGATTTGTAGCTGCAGGAATGTCAATTAAGGTAGTAACAATGAATATTTTACAGGTGTTACTCTATGTTCTTCCAATTTGTCATTTGATGTTTATTTTGGCTAATACAGATTGAAGTGTAACAAATCTTCATCAGAGATATCTATACAGAAGTGAGAAAAAAATATTGGAAAGAAGATTAGTAGAATTAGTATATGATGGGGGCCATGTGGGCCTCTTAACTCAGACACTTGAAATCTGAGCAACTTAGACTAGCAAGAAATGACTGCAGTGTACAGATAGTGACATTCTCAAAGGTCCACAGAACCTGAAGATAATACACTTTCTCATGTTCTTAGACAGCTTGTATATGAAAGTATGCAGATCTCGAAACACAGAGAACTAGTGCAGTATGTTTTCAGCTTTATTTAACTCCTTTCTTCTCTGTAATCACACACTTTCTTGCCCAGAGCCTTGCAAGCAACAGACATGGCTTACCAGAACAATTCTATTTCAGTCATTTTGACTGATAACCATCAAGTCATGAAGACTTCCAAACTGTTATTTTTCCTACCTTCTTAAAAAATAAATGTTGCCCCTCTCTGAATCACTGAGAAATTCTGAAGCAATCTACAATTCAAAGTTATTTAACTGAATAAAGAGATGATATATAAATGATACTGTTTTCTCCAGAAAGTTTGCTACTGCAAAATGAAAATACTTCCAAGTAAATCTGGCAAGAGAAAAATGTAGTATTTTATCAGAAATATTCCAAGCAGTAGCAGAGACTTCCTGCAATATGGTATGTGTACGCATGCAATCTGGAGACTTAGGACAAAAAAAAAGAAATGATCCTTTGGAGTGATGGATATCCTGGAACCAAACTGAAAGGATTGCACAGAAATAGATGATGAAATTTTCCAAGTATGCCCATCTTCTTCTTTGTGTTAAACTCCTCAATTTAACAACAGTTTAAAACAAATACAATGCTAAAAACAGAATTTAATGCTTCTAATTTTCTCCTTAGGAAGAACTAATTAAGGCATTTATGTGGTAGCTGGGGTGCAATCTATGGAAAGTTATCCTCACAATCAATACAACTTTTAATCATAGGTATTATTTCTGTATTACCATAATGACATTATTGTACGCCATGTATTGTTATTATGACGTGTCTTTACCTTATGGAAATAAAAAATATAAATGCACATTTCTGCAAAATACATGTTAACAAAGCTTCTTAAGGAAAACACCAATCCAGTCCTAAAACTTTTGTTTGAACAAATTAAGATTTTTATTTCAACCATTTCTACTGGGAACTCTGAAATAGTCATATTGCTTTAGCAAGTGACTGAGAAGCAGCAGACTTAAGTCAGAAGAGGAATAGAAAATACTTCAGTTGTGAAAGCTTCAAAGGCTACAAGGAAGATGCAAAACTAAAATACAAACAAACAAAAAACCCAAAGACTTTAACCTCATTCCTAGGCTATGCTAGCAGTCAGAATGATGCATCCTGTGGCTGAGACTAGCATTACACAGGCTGCCTTTGTTAGGCAATTCCAACAACCAACCTGATCTCTCCTCATTATATTTCATCTGTAAACACCCTTAATTCATAAGGAAACATATCCAGAAAATACATTTTTGTTCCTTCACTGATATACATAAATTTCTCACAAAAGTACAATGTTTTTCTTCTTTCTTCTTGGGGAAGAAATACATGTTATAACCTGCATAAGTCCTAGCTGAAGTATTAAACACACATATATATATATATATACACAAACACTGTAAGTTATGGAATTAAAACTATAGATGGATATATAATTCTGTCCCTCAGACATGTAATTTTCAAACATGAAAGTAAACCTCAAAACCCAAGTTATGAGAAAAAAAAAAAAGTTGAAAAATAGGCTGTTTAGCAAAAGGAGTTTTTGAAGTACACAAACCCAGATGCGCTTAAACTCTTTACATACAAAGATGAAAACAACTGCGGACTTCTCAAAGTCTAAATGCATGTTAAGTACTAAATTATTAGCTCTTCTACCTAGCTGTTAATCTTTACCTTAATTTCAGGTTTTCCTCAAAAATGTTTTAAGGAAGCAAAAAAAAAAAAAAAACAGTGTCTGAAATCAGGAGCCTATCCTTTAAATACGAACAACCATAAAACACACACATACTAACACACCATAAAATCAACATTATGAATGGAAAAAACACCGTACTAGCACTTTTACACATAGCTTGGTATAAAAGGTAAAAGCCATTTTGTTTTTGCATACTCACTAGTTTTGCACTGACAAATGCGGCAACCATTTTGGTCCAGTTTGAAGCTATAGATACAATCTTTTTCAGTCAAAGTGCAGTTCACCAAAATCTCACAGGTAGGTGGACCTATTGTGATGTATGTTGGCTCTAAAGGTAAGAAAAACAGATTTGAGATTACTTGAGAATTTCAATTAAATTCACAAAAAGGCATACACAATGCAATTGTGAAGAAAATAACTTTCGATTAATTGTACACCTGATTAATGGCTGCTCTTGGCACTTCTGGAGTAATTAAAGAAACAGACTTTGTTTTGAAGTGGTGCACACTCAGCACTGCAGCCTTCGCGTGGCTACAGTGGAGGGCTGGGGAAGGACTGTTCACAAAGTCTTGTTATGACAGGCTGAGGGGCAATGGGTTTAAACTGGCAGAGGGGAGATTTAAATGGGATGTTAGGAGGAAGTTCTTTACAGTGAGGGTAGCGAGACACTGGAATGGGTTGCCCAGGGAGGTTGTGGCTGCTCCCTCCCTGGAGGTGTTCAAGACCAGGTTGGATGAGGCCTTGAGCGACCTGATCTAGTGGGAGGTGTCCCTGCATATGGCAGGGGATTGGAACTGGATGATCTTTGAGGTTCCTTCCAACCTAAAACCATTCTATGATTCTATGATCTGCACACAATTTCTGAAATAAGAAACAGGAAAAAATGGTGCTTCTTTTTGTTGACTGTGAAATCAGCTTTTTTACATATGCACTTCAAATGTGAATGTAAAATCCTTTTGTATACACTTTATTCCAAAAAATACTCCATCAAACCTATGTGCAGATTTATTTTTATTTTAGAAACTGAACAGTGGTTTCTCCAAAGCTCAGTTGATCAAATCTTTCTCAGTGTGAATGAGATCAGTTCTAGGGAAGTTTGGAGAGGAAGAGACTGAATGCCAAAAGGGAATGTAAGATACACTGCATTTAAAAGATCTCTGGAAATCGGGTCTATTAATTTGAAAACATTCCAAGCTAGACTTCTTTTATTCTCAGCTAACTCCTCTTTGCTTCCAAGGTAGTTCATTAAAATGACAAAATCATATCTGAATGTTTGACATTTTCAACCTCAAGCAACTATTAGCTTAGGAATCAAGAACATACTGATATATACCAATAAAATGATATATTCCAGAAATTCCATTAATTAATGCCATCTGTTTAGGACTCAGAATATGTAAACTATTTTTGCAAACAAACATTTTTAGCATCTGGTGCCTGTTCTGAAAACCTTTCCCACCTCACTCCATTCTCTAAGCAAAACACCCTAAACATGCGAAAGTCCAAAATATAAGAGTGACATTGAAGCTCCTGGTCAGCCAGATCAAAATCTACACTTCATATGACAAAAAGCCACAGCAATGCTTATATTCACTGGTAGCTAAAAGCCATTACAAATCATATGAATCATTAATATCAGCCAACCCAAAGCTCTCAGTCAGTAACATAAGTTGAAGAACAGAAGGAGACTATAGTTTTGTCATCTGACTGCAGAATAAGTTAGATAAAATATAAAACCGTACAAAAACTCTGTGAAAGCTGAGATGCAAATTAATATTGATTGATACTCTTGGATGTAAACTAAATTTAAAGAGAAACAGGATTGTGTTTGACCCCTCAACTTCTAATTACAGGTATAATTTAGTATCTAGAAAGAAATAACTTTTTTTTTTTTTGGTGATGACTTTTCAAAACTTATACTTCTCTCTTTTGATGCTCTTGTGTCTTGGACACACACACAATAATACAGTATTTCTTACCAGAGACAAAATTACTGTAATATATTAATTTGGAAGGTTTTTGTTAGCCCTTTATTCATTGTGTTTCATTACCTGTCACTTTTGTGTCTGCTCTTAGCATCCTCAGCGTTTCCAGACAAACTTACAAATCTGGGTTTTTTCCCTCCTGTTCCTAAAGGTAAGCCCTGAGATACAGTAATTTTGTATGCATGCCTGCTTCTCAATGAGCTGCAAGTAGAGGACAAAAGAAATAATTTCATTCCCTACCCCCACGTGCAAAAGTGCAGCCAGAAAAAAAAAAAAAAAAAGACAGCCCTTTTCACTTCGGTAGACAAGACTCAACAAATAAAACCAGCTCTGCTCTGCCAGGCTTCTGCTTATTTGAATAGGCAAGCAGTAGCAAAGCTCGAAAAATCATGTGCTACTGCATGAGCTGAGCTAGGCTTTCATTGCTGGTCATGGTAGAAATGGCAGAAGAAACATCCAGAGCAGAAATGTACAGACAATGGATGGGAAAATAGGTGATGCTTCTGTCTGTGTGCTTCACAAACAATAAAACCACCATAGAAAGAAAGAGAGAAGAAGAAAATAAAGATGAGAGCTGGCATGAAAACAACGCCGAGTTTTTTTAATAGGTCATGGATTTTTCTGATGTCTAGTGCTTATATAAAAGGTAAAATGCATTTTTTCATTAGGACAACTTTCTTCCAAGGTGGAAAAAGACCACACTCTTGCTGGTATTTTTTCAGCCAGGATACTTTTGTGATATGAAAAAAAACAATCCCCAGGCCTTTCTTTCCTGTTATTTTCTGAAATTATATGTTCACACACACACAAGAACGCAGGATGGCCAACCTGGTCTGGTACTGTGCCTCATCTACAGATCTTGTTATACATGTATGAATATTGAGGTCTTAAGATAACGTTCAGCCAAAATACTCAGAAATGGAGAGAAAGTGATGTTGAGACAGGATTTGCATTGTATTGTACACACAGTTTAATCAATCAAAGTTATCAAAAAGAAGAAAACTAAAATTTACCATTTATTGCTGAAGTCCCGGAAAACAAAACAAATAATAATAATAAAACCCTCACAAACAGACACACCCCCCACCCCCCCAGTAATTGTTGTTTACTGTCCCATTGACTTCTATTTATCTGAATGTTAAAAATGAAGCAATCATTAAAGATTTCTTTTCTTTTCTTCCAACTTTGGAGATTTCATAGAATCACAGAATTATAGAATCAGTCAGGGTTGGAAGGGACCACAAGGATCACATAGTTCCAACCCCCTACCATACATTAGGCTGGACAGAGCCTCATCCAGCCTTACCTTAAACACCTCCAGAGAAGGCTGGATGAGGCTCATTTCATTTATGTATTTATTTAGTTAAACATAACTAAGAAGAATATCCTCTCAAAATACACAAATGGTCCTATAAAATACACTAATCTTCCTGTCATACACTTGTTTGTTTAAAACCTGAACTCTATCTGTTGAATTAATGACAGAAAATGAAGAGGGATTTTGCTTCACTGTACTACTGAAAAGCTGCATGAATTATGAGAGCACCAAGTGATCAGTTTTGGTTTGTGTGAAGGATAAGAGGCACCTGCATGAGCAGTGCCTGTAGGTGCCAAGAAGTGATGCTTCCTCTCTGTTTAGCACTTGCAAACCTACAGCTGAAGTAGTGTCTAGCTTTGGACTCCTCAGTAGAAAACAGACACCGATGCACCTGAGCAAGTACAACATAAGGCCACCAAGTTTGTACAGGCTGCAGCAGACAGCATACAAGCAGAGGCTGAGAGACCCGGACTTGCTCTGCCTGGAGGAGGAGGGCGAGGGGGACATCCCAGTGCTGTACACAGTTACCAATGGGAGGGTACAAAGACAGCAGGGCCTTGCTTATTTTGGAGGTGCTCCAGGATAGGAGGAGAGGCAATGGCTGCTTCTAACTGACTTAGAAACCTGAAATACCATGTATCAGAACCTAAAACTACTAGAAATGTAAGGAGACAGGTACTTTACACTATTTAATCATTCTAGTTTTTATTTCCACTCATAAACGTTCCCCTGTCAATAGAGAATGGTTAAAAAAATCTATCCCTATTATAATACAATTACTGTATTATTCCTTGCCATAAACATATGACAAAAATATGCATCAAATACCAGGGTTCAGTTTTTTTTTTTTTTTTTTATGTAAGCACAGTAGTTACCCCAGCTAAGCAGACACAGGAGGTCTGACCTCCTCTTTATCTTTATCAGTACTCCCAGCACAGTTCTACTCAGCATCACTCTGTGCTCACATGCTTGGAAGCTAGCAAATCCTACCAATGTTTGCTAGAAAGTGTCCCAAACATATCACAATATTATACACAAATGTCATAATTAAAAAAAAAGTCTGTGGTTTGACAGTAATTCACGTATGTAGTTAAAAAAACAGGAACACAGAGAACATTTTTTACCCCAAAGCTGCAAGCATTTTATGTATGCCTATATGGTTTTGTTGCCTTGTTTAATTATTGTATATGTTTATCTGTATTCATATATAAAGAGAATTTCCAGCCAATTTTACGCTAAGAGGCTTCAATCTGCATCACAAAATCACATTTAATCATTGAAACTGTAAAACTGTAAGCTCTACAGATATATAACTACAGAGAGGTTGAAAATTGTCTTTTAAAATCCTTCTTTTAATTTCATCAATTATACTGTAAGGCTGCAAATTACTGTACAAGTATCTATCTTTTGCATGGGATTTAGAAGCATGTGCTTTTAAAAATTAAATGCCAAATGAATTATTTTTACATTGATAGATACCACAAAAATTATCTTGCTGTAATACACCAAAATACTTCTATTTGTATTTATTTGGTATGTGCATATTGACTGTTACTGGTGTGCTTAAAAACAGTTCCAGATGTTTGTTTTCTATTACTATATAATACAGATACCGTTTATTTTAATAAAAGTGTTTTGAGGAATTATTTGCATATCCCATGCAACTTGAAGACAAAGCTACAAGTGATTTCTTCTCATGTATTAAACCAACCACCACCAACAAAAAAGGGCAGCAAAAAAAGTATTTGTACTTTTCAAAAGCTAAATTACAATCAAGGTAATTTCAACATATAAATTCATACATTCAGTTACGTACAAACTTTTCCAATACAGCAAACTAACTTTTATGCAGCACAGTGAAGCAACCAGGCCTACAAAATAATCCTAAATTTAAATGCGAAGACTATGCAGTCACAACTGAGAATGAGAAATGGGATGGCATGCTTCACTGCACAGTGCTACAACTCATAAACCAATTCTTTCCTATTAGCATCTCATTAATCTGAACCATTCTATAGTTTAAATAAGGACAGTCAGATAAAGCAGATAATTTTATTATGCATATCATTAAAAGGGATGGAACATGGAGTTTTCAGTGTACGTAGCACAGTGAAGCTTTAAGTCCACCTGTGAGCACCACTTTGCACATGCTCCCTACTTTTAGACCAGCAGTATTGATCACAACATAAGCCATTATAAGTATAAATAGGAAAACAAAGTAGTTCCACACTCTGCCCATTGATATTTCCATTCTGTTAACAATAATTAACTATGGGATGGGTTCATTTAGTTTTGTTGTACTTTTTTTTTTTCTTTTAGGGGAGGTGGGGTGTGAGGTTTTCGGTTGGTTGGTTAGTTTGAGCTTTTTTCTTTTTTCAGGAGGAACAACAATAAGAAACTTTACAGAAAAGTCTTATTGTACTCAGCCACAAATTGAAAAAAAAACAAAACTATCTTAAGTTTACATGCTTAATTCACAATAATTTTTAACCCCAGTTAGAGCAACTCATGTAAATGACTTAGATCATACAGTGATTGGTTTTGGGCTATTTGGAGAAAGTGTTAGTCACGTACAAAGAATAAACTAAACAGAAGAGGATTCTAGAAAGCCTCTCACCAGGAGTATAAAGTGAAAACCTCTTTTGGTGAATGAAGGAAAAATGAGTCAAAACCATGTAATACACATGGAGAAAGATCTCTAACATCAACAATAAAGATGAAGCCTGTGTTTGGGGAAAGTGAAATAGCCCCCTCTTCCGTAGTATTTTATAAGATAAACTGTCTCTCAAAGTTTAGATGTGATCTTATGAAACAAGCACCTTCAAGCATTTACTTTAAAAAGTAGGAAAGAAAAAAAGTGAACAGTAGTCTAACTTTTTACCTAATGCTTTAAGTGATAATTGGTTAAAAACTGGTCCAGAAGGGTGTGCTGCTCAACAGCCTTTCGAGTTTTAAATTTTGTCTGCTGTCCAAAAAGGTTAACTGCAGCCTACTAAGCAGCAGCATGTGTGTTTATTTAAGCTTCTTGTAAAAACATTCATATCATTCCAAGAGTGACTAACTGTTTTCCATCCTCATAGTTTGCATTCCAGACCTCCCCGCCCCTCCAGTTCATTACATGAAAAATATCAGTCATGAGTCCTGGGCAATAGAATTTCCTTCCTGAGCTGGAAATACCAAAAGTCTTGCAGGACTTTTTTTTCCCACCATTTAGCTATCTGAGTTAGTTATCAGAGTTCAGCAACTCAGCATCACATAACTATTTATAAAATGCATTAAAGGATTTAAGATTATATGATTTTCTAATGTCACTAATAACTCTGAAAGTATATTCACAAATAATTCCAAACACATAACTGAGTTTTATTTCAAATTTTATTCATACTGTCAATATGAAAACCACCTACGTATTTTTCCTAGAAAGCAAATAAAAACAATTTTATTGTTGCAAACTGAAGAAGTCTCCTGAAGTCCGTGAAACAAAGCTGCATGGGGAGGCATTTGTGGGTTGTTTACTTTTGTAGTGGTGGAACCAGTGTACTCATAAAGTTTTCGCTCCCAAGATGTGAAGTTAAGAAGTTTTGTCTGTTGTAATTAATTATACCAGTTTTTGCTTTAACATGCAGGCATGCTTTTCAAATACATTTTAATGTTACTAAGTCTACTCTACTTTTTGGGGATAATTCTGGGTGGAATGACACACAGAAATGACCAGATTTATTAAAGCAGAATCAGTTAAGCCTACCAAGACATAGCCAAACAGATTAAGCAGGTAATTCAGTTATAGTTGATAGGTGAAGACAGAGCAAACACTAGATTAGTGTGCATCTGGGCCAAATCTATGAATACTAAAGGCATTGAAAGAATTAATTAGAGGATACATGAATTTCTTTATAAATGAGACATCCTTACCTGTACTGATGCGTACATTGATTAGAATACTTTGATTATTTATCCTTTCAGTAGTCTTCCACTAACCTTAATGATGAATCACTGAAAACTAGGAAAATGTTATTTTATACTCATATATCTTCCTGACTTTCTTAAACTTCTGGGAGAGATTTTCACTGGCACTAGGTTTCATTATATATATCCTGGATGGTGTAGTTCAACAGGCTTGGCTGCCTTGTCTAAACCTACTATACTAAATCATGATCTGGCAAACATAAGCCCAATTCTCTACAGCACAGCCTTTGCATCCCTTAATTGACTTTGATGAAAAGACTGGGTGAGAACTACAGCGCTGGTGCTGAACAATAACTTACACTTCACGCTCTAAGGAGATCTCTGGGCCCAAATCCTGTGCTGGTGCACACTGCTTACTACCACTGACTTCATTCTCCAAGAATCAGATTTCCTTTCACTGGATTCTGACGCCTGTTTTTAATTAATGAAGTGCCAGGCACTCTACAGGAATGAATTACATCTCAGCTAGAGTTTGAAGCCCTTTATTGATAAAAATGTTAATTTCTTATTGTGAAGATAAAGTGTCAGCCATAATGACAGCAAAATAATGTGGGCCTTATTCATGAAAATCCTCTGAGGGGATTTTGTTTAACACTTGATTTCTCATTCACAGCTTATGCTGGCACTCCGCCACCTGTACCTGAGAGCTCTCATGCTGAAGGATGTACTGTGAGATAATCGATTACTGTGTACCAGTGCACTGGGCTTGCAGCTTTCTGCATGAATAGTCTAAGTCTCTAGGAGATGCAAGAGAACAGAAGTGACTACATAGACTTTCCTAAGGGACATTTTTGGCACCATACTAGTGCTGAGCACTTGTATTTGCAACCTTGGTGGGTTGTTTTGTTTATTTGTTTGTTTTGGGGTGGTTGTTGGTTTTGGTTGTGGGGGGTTTTTTTGTTGTTGTTTAATTTAATATCGGGTATTTTATACTGTCATACCTGATATTTACATACTGTGAACCCAAGTATTATTTCAGTTTGCAGATGGGTGTACACAGATGGAGACAGCCTGAGGGAAACATGGTTATTTCTGTCACTGGAACTTGTTTTGTATTGTTTATATGCTATTATATATTGACACTAAATAGTTATTTCGATCTCCACTTTTTTTTTTTTTTTGGTAAAATTAATTTAAAAGGTAATTAAACCATATCAGTTTTATTCAGAAAATGAACAGTTATTAGCCCAACAGAGAAGCAAGCAGATTTGTAAGCCACAGTACTATCAGCACTCTAGCTGCCAATGGATTTGGTTACTTCCAAACGGACAGGGACACAGAACAGTTCCTCTGAAGAACCTCTGAATCTAAAGAAGTGTGAGCAGTTTCTTATGGCACTTGAAAAAAATCACTTTCTCCCCTCAACCTATCTGTTCTCTTTGAGATTTCCTCATGCTGCAAGAACTCATTGGCTCTACTGTTGGGAAAGCACAGAGGAGCATTCAATGTCAGGTTGGATGGGGCTCTAACAAACATGATCTAGTTGAATATGTCCCTGCTCACTGCATGGGGATTGGACTAGGTGACTGTTAAAGGGCCTTTTCAACCCAAAGTGATTTTCTAAGCCTTGGCTCTTAATGAAGGCAGTCCAGATAACAAAGAAAGAAAAAGCCCCTAATGAATAGGTAATGGATTAAATAAAGGGAAACTTTATAGAACTAATATCATTAGAGGAGGTATAGGAGTTATATGGAAGCATCCATCAGAAACTTAAAACTAATTCTTTGTGCTGGATCCACAGAATGCAACATGGCTGCTTTTGCCAGCTCTCACCATTAAAAGGAGATGCCAGCCTTGGCTGCATAGACTGAAGGGCTTGAGTCTGGGGACAGGATGATGAAGAAAGGTCTTTTCCTCCACATCAAATTTCTCAGTGTGCTTCTGTCTTGGCCTCATGCCTTATCCATGACCCTTGGTTTTTGCCTTCCCCTCCATCCCAGAAACACTTGCCTCAAGTAGCCAGGCCCCTGCTCACACCTTGGGCTTTTATCCCTTGCACAATCCCATAGGCTTCTTTCTGACTGCTGTGTCAGAAAACCAGTGGCAAGTGACAAGAGTGGACATACTGTAACAAGATGTCTTATCAAAAGGGCTTTGATCACTTCACTTTTTACTAGAAGAACCCAGTAGCTGAATGTTGCTATATATGAATTCCTGTAATTGCTTTCAAGTACATGTATGATTTCCTGAGCAAACATCTTCTGAACTGAGGCTGAAAGTACAAATTGTGATGCCTTCAATCCACCAAAAAGACAATCTTAGCTATGACATGCCACAGGAGGAATTTTGTTTTCTTCAGCAACTTTCTGCCTTTCTCTTGCAGTTCAGTGACATTATTGATTGTCCTATCTTCTTTGTAACAACCTTTTAGGCACTTGAAGGTTGGTATTCTCATCCTGACTTCATTCTTTTCTCTTTAAGTTAAGGCAGTCCAATTTACTTTGTCTTCCTAGGACATGTTTTGCCAATTTTGTACTGTGCTCATAGCTCTCTTCTGATCCTTCCCAGCTTGCTTCCATTTTTTTTTCCACAGGGACAACACCCTGAAAAAATCCAAGAGTCTGTCTACTATGTCAGCTAGGGACATACCGCCCCACAGGGAAGAGCAAAACCACTTACTTCAGATCTTGCAAACAGTACTCTATATAGGAATTTCAGTATGGAGCTTGCCTTCTCAAGGCTCTGTTAATCCATGTTCAACTTTTTGTTTCCTCTTAATCACCAGACTTCTCCTGGTGAACTGCTATTTAATGATTACTCTGATTCAGGACTCACAAAGACTATCCCCCAAGCACAGCACACATTATTTTTCCTTTCTGAATTTGTCAACATCTTTCTGCCATCTCTCTGCTTCAAAACAAACATACAAATTCATACCCTGCTCTCCAATATATTGGCTGCCCTTTTTGGTTTACCCTACAGAACAGTAGCAGATTGTAGTGGGGTGCTCTAAACTCCCTTCCCCCACCTCCATCAGCAGAGGTGTGAAGAAAGTGCAAAAATGCTTTTCCCCATCCCTTTGGGCTTGAATGGGGAATGGCAGAAAGTACCCTTTTACCATCATGTACTGACTCATGGGAAAATCTGTGCTAGAATCTGAGATTATGACTGGCTGGATTCTTTGCACCCAGTATATATTGGCACTGGACACATTGTCTAGGAATGACTTAAATAGAGTGACCAGAAAGTTCATGCAGTTCCACAAGTCCTAGTCCAGCAAATTCATGAGGTCCATTCTAAAGAGTTGTCTGTGGCAACTGGACCTGGCTTCTCCTCAGATTGGTGTACTCTGGCTTTGTGCTCACTACCCCCAAGTTAGAAGGACCCTGCCGCTACTGTAAACTGCTGCTGTTGGCAGGAACATGCCAGCAGTATGGCATTTCCCTGTGCTCTGAAGGCAGTGCCGCTCCATGAGACCTGCCTCATGGAAACTCTGTCTGCAGATGCTTTGACTTTGGCAGGTCCATTTGTATTGGACTTACGCTGCCTGGTTCCACAATTGAATTATAACCTGCATTTCCAGCTGGAGGCTGCCACAAAGGAGATCCAGGGACCATCTCCAAATTCTTGCTCCGCCCTCATGAGTAAATCAGCCTTTCCCTAGGCTCTTTGCTCTGCCTCTGATTTCTAAGTGGGGTAAAGCCATCTTGCAGCTTAGCCTTTTCCATTTTCTGACTTTCCTAAATTACTAAAATTGCCCATAAGCATCCTTGTGAAAATTCCTGACTGAATTAGAACCTGTAAACAAAATTTAACCAGTTTTTAAGTGGAGCTTATTTGGAAAATAAAAATAACTATATTTTTATAATTTCTGTCTTCTCAAATAATTCCAAATTAAATCAGAGATACAGAAGGATGAGTGAAAAAATGAGAACAGCCTGGAGAGCTTGGAACATTAGTAACATTTGAGCTTCTGTTCAGTCAACACTTCTGTGCATACACTACACTGTAAAAATAAGGTTAAGCTACGGATATGCAGATTTAAGGGGTAATAGGCAGAGAAGCTCATACGCATGACACTGATGGTTTTTACCTCCTCTTAGGAAATAACCTGTGCCTGGAACTTGTAGACCTTCACTAAATGTACTGTACATCCTCTTCACTAGTATTATTAAAATTAAGCTATTGATTTATAAGTCAGCTGCCCAGCCAGGACCATCTCCTCCTCTGAATCCATCACTCCTGCAGGTTACTGATGACACAGTGAGTATTGGGAGCAGAAACTCATCAACAGAATCAACCCTCAGAAAAATGAGTGAGAAGTAATTTAAAAGAGCATGGAGCACCAATCAATATACCCTGCCTGGTCAAGAAAGCAGAGATGTCAGCTGCTTGGATGATGACAGAAACAAAACAGCTTTTCAGATAGGTCCATTTTGTCATTAAAACAGTATAACCAAACTTTAGGACAGTAGAATGTGCAAAAGAAGCAATGCTTTTAAAGCCTTTTTTTCCAGTTCAGTCCTACCACAAAAGGAGAATCTGAAGAAACTCCTTGCCCAGCAGGTTAGCAAGCAATGCTTGATTGCACTTTTTTTTTCTACTTATGCATCAAGCTTCAAATAGAAACATAATTATTCTCACATTTAAAGCTTAAGAGATATTATGCTGTCTGACCTTAGAGATGGGCCTTAAGTATATGGCTAATACACAAGTCCCTGATGCTATCAGTTCAGCTGCTTCTCTTTTTTTCTGTTCTTTTTGCTTTGCTTTGTTTTTCCAAAAAGAGTATTACTCTCTTCAGATAGCCACATTTATACCCAGGTGATTACAATTAAATATACATCATACAACAGCTAACATGACAAAATAACAAGGTGTAGTATTTTCTGAGAAAATATAATCGACACAAGAGTCTCATTGATCCTATGGTGCTGTTTTGTCAGTCTTGATCTGTTTGACATTACTTGTATCACAAGTATAATTTAACACTGCATTCCCCCCAATGACAACAAATCAACTTTTACGGACTTAAGCAGTTTCTGACTAGTTCTGCTGCTAAGAGTAAAACTATGTTATAGCACAGAATTACATAAACTTGTACTAATGAGCCAACTTGTGTCTTGAAAGTGCATTAGAGTAGTACATTAATGAAGCACCAGATTAATCATGTTACAACTTTTAGCAATGAACAACAGAAGCCTATATTTTAACCTGTGTTTGCTTCCCATGGAACATCACAATTATCTCAGCCTGATATAGATAAGCATTTAATCCAGTTATCTTTCATAACTTTTCTCCAATCTGGAACTGTAAAACAGGCACATTTATCTATCTATCCTTCTCTCACTGGAGAAGAAAAGCCTCTCGACAGATTAAAAATGCTTCCATCATCCTTTCTGCCTGCACTATTTTCCCAGGCTTTCTCATGTAGATGCTAAATAATGAAGATTGGCAGGTGATATCCATCATGAGTGTGTCACTTGGGTTTAAAAGAAGTTAACTTGATTCCTCATTGTAAAATTAATTCACAGTATCACAAAAAAACATCTGCTTGGAAGAGACCTCAAAGATCATCCAGTCCGACCTTTGACCCAGTTTAGGGTCAACCCTAAACCATGTCCATAAGTGCCAGGCTTAAACACTTCCAGCAATGGTAACTGCATCGCTGCCCTGTTCAGACCATTCCAATGTTTGATAACCCCCTCTGTGAAGAAATATTTCCTAGCATCCAGCCTTAACCTCCCCTGGCACAGCTTCAAACCATTTCCTCTAGTCTTGTCACTTGACACCAAGGAAAAGAGGCTGCCCCCTCCTCACTCCAACCTCCCTTCAGGTAAGTTGTAGAGATTGATGAGGTCTCCCCTCAGCCTCCTCTTCTCTAAACTGAACGACCCCAACTCCCACAGATGCTCCTCATAGGGCATGTGCTCCAGACCCTTCAACAGCCTCATTGCCCTTCTTGTAGATGGGTGCCACATTTACCAGCCTCCAGTCAATCCAGACCTCCCTGGTTAGCCAGGACTGTTGACAAATAATGGTGAGCAGCTTGGTGAGCACATCTGCCAGCTCCTTAAGTAGCCTTTGGTGGATCCCATCTGCTCCCATAGACTAGTGCACATCTTAGTGGCACAAAGGGACATTGATCATTTTCTTCTGGATTGTGTGGGCTACTTTCTGCTCTCCATCCCTGTTTTCCTGTTCCAAAGGCTGAACCCTCATGGAGCAATTGGTGTCATTGACAAATACTAAGACAAAGTAGCCATTCGGCAGCTTAGCTCTTCCTTGTCTTTGGTCACCAGTTTCCCCCTTCATCCAGTAGTGGGTGGAGGTTCTCTCTACCTTTTCTTTTACTGTTAACATACTTATACAAGTCCTTTTATTATCTTTAATGACACTGGCTAGATTGAGTTTGTGTTGAACTTTGTCTTTTTAAATTTTCTCCCTACATATCCTTGCAAGAGTCTTGTACTCTTCCTGAGTTGCCTGCCCCTCTTTCCATAGTCAGCAGACTTTCATTTTCTTCCTGATTTCTAGCCAAAGCTCTCTGCTTAGCCAAGCCAGTCTTCTGTCCTGCTGACTTGTCTTCCAATGCATGGGGTCAGCTTGATCCTGTGCCTTGATGACTTCCCTCCTGGACTACTTTCTCCTTCAGGACAGCCTCCCAAGGGATACCATCAACCAGTCTCCTAAACAAGTCGAAGTCTGCCCTTCAGAAGTCCAAGGTTGTAGTTCTATTGTCTCCTAACCTCATTATGAATTGTGAATTCCACCATCTCATTATCACTTTGTCCAAGACATCCACCAACCTTTACATCTCCTACTAGTCCTTCTGTGTTTACAAGCAGAAGGCCTACTAGTGAGCCAACCCTTGTTGGCTTATTCACCAGCTCTCTCAAGCAGTTATCATTCATGCACTCCAAGAACCTCCGGTACTGCTTCTTGTCTGCTGGGTTGGATTTCCAGCAGATATCCTGTAAGTTGAAGTTCCCCCAGAAGAACAAGGGCTAGTGATTTTGATACCTTCCCCAGGCACCTATAAAACACTTTGTCAAACTCCTCATCCTGGTTGGGTGGTCTATAAGAGACCCCCATCATGGCATCTGCTTTGTTGGCTTTCTCCAATTCTTACCCATAAGCATTCAACCCTATCATCACCATGCTCAAGGCAGTCAAGGCCCTCCCTACCATACAGGGCTACCTTGCCACCTCTCCTTCTGGACCTATCCCTTCTGAAGAGTCTATAGCCAACCAACACAGCACTCCAGCTGCAGGATTCATCCCACCATGTTTCTGTCAGTGCAATAGTATAATAATTTTCCTGCTGCACAATAGCTTCAAACTCTTCTTGCTTGTTCCCCATTCTCTGTGCATTGGCATAGAAACATTTTAGCTGAGGTGCAAGGTAGGGGGCTGCTCCCTGCTTGATTGCTGCCCAGCACTGCCATGAATCCTAGCTCATCAATGCCCCTTGTATCTTCCTTATCTCATTGCCCATTATTCCCTACCTCCCCTGAGGAAGCAGTGGTGGCATCACACCATCTCACAGGTGTCCCGGGTTTGTCTCCAGCAAGCTTGGTCCTTCCACTTTCCCCCTTCCATTCTAGTTTAAAGCCCTGTGCAAGTAGCAACTGTCTACAATTCACCAGCAGTTTTTATACATTATCAGATATCTTCATAACCTGGGATGTGAATTTTGGACTGAAAGACCAAAGAAGACTGAAAGAGCTGTAAGTTGTCTTCCTGCTTCTCAGATTTATTATAAAAAGTATTTCAGTCAATGTGGATGGATATTGGAACACAAAGAGGGCTGTGAGATATGCAGTTACATGAGATTACTTTTGTTCTGTTGGAGATGGAACAGGAAAAATGTGAAGTGGTAGTTCACTGAGCACCCACAAGTCTGGGCACAGTATAAGGATGACTCTAAAGACAATCACAGTTAACCATTTCTAAATTTAGCAGTCTGTTATTTTTAATGATGACCAACTAATCTACAAAAAGCAGTCTGAACATACTGCTGTAGTTTGGGAGATTCCCCCTGCCATGAATTCATCAGACTAACTCAGTTGGCTGGAAGTTAAGGAATGAAGCTATATTTACAGCATAGCACAAATATACAAGCATATATACACAATATATACAGATATTTACAACTATATACAATTATATACAAGTTAAAAATAATACAGAACTACAAAGCCCCTCCTGAACATCAGAACTGCCCAGGAGGGTTCCAAGCCAAATCTCCTCCTTCTTCCAACCCCTTCCCTTATTTCAGGGTCTCTTATGTGCAAGGGGTGAGATGTGGAGAGCTGACAAGAGGTTAGAAGTAAAATTATTAGATTGAGTGACACAGGTTCAGGCAGAGATAGTTAATGTGGCAGCAGCAGACAGAGACTGACTTTGTTTATGTTTTCTTGTTTTTTTTATCTCTTGGCAGAACCTCTCAGTGATACACATATCACTATTATTTTCTTTTCAGAGCCAATGACCTTATTTCTCAGATTAAAATATTCTGATTAGCTTCACCAGCACAACATACATATCTACAATGTGTTTTTTAAAAAAAATTATTTTTTCATGTTTCAGCTTGTAAATTTTCACATTTCCAATGCAAGGCTGGGTAAGCATTTATCATATAGCTACTAAAAACTCTGTTACACAAGATGTATGTAATTTCACATGACTGCATTTAAAACTCCAAAAATTAATCTGTTTTGCAGATAATATAATCTGAAATAATTATGTCCAGTACTAAACCATTGTGTGTAAAGTGTCTTTTCGGTTTAACTAAATAACACTGATGAATAAGAAACCAGTAATAATCCAACTATCAGTAAAATAATTTAATCAATATTTTGATCTGCTACCATCTCCAATATTTATTAATAACTGTAAAGCTTATTAAAAAGTATCATATCCTATATTGATTAATAATCTTAAAGCAAAACCATAGAATAAAATCAGGATGAAAAGCTGATGGTAAGTGATAGCTTATTATGCTGTTTTGGGTCAAAAACGTATTGGGCACTGCCACATACATGCATGGTTAAACTCTGCTCATTTTTTCCACCCTCACTAGTTTATTCAGCCACAGGCCAATGCTGCACCAGCTATTTCAATCCTCCAAGTAAACCAGAAATTAACAGGTAAGCAGCGGCCACGACAGACCAAAAATAATAGAGGGAATACCTATCATAGAATGGTTTGAGTTGGAAGGTACCTCCAAAGGTCATCTAGTTCAAACCCCCTGCAGTGACCAGGGACATTCTCCACTAGACCAGGTTGCCTGGAGCCTTGTCAAGCCTGACATTGAATATCTTCAGGGATGAGGACTTAACTACCTCCCTGTGCAACCTGCTGCAGTGTTCTGCCACCTTCACAGTAAAGAACTTCTCTAACATCCAATCTAAATGTACTCTTCTCTAATTTAAAACCATTGTCCCTTATTCTGTCACTACAGGTAAACAGTCTCTCTCTAGCCTTCTTGTAGTCTCCCTTTAGAGACCACTATTAGATCTCTCTGGAGCCTTCTCTTCTCCAGGCTGAACAACCTCAGTTCCTTCAGCCTGTCCTAATAGGAGATGTGCTCCAGTCTCTTCTGGACCTGCTCCATCAAGTCCATGTCCTTCCTGTGCTGAGGGCTACAGAGCTGGATACAGTACTCCAGATGTGGCCTCACCAGGACAGAGTAGAGGGGCAGGAGAACCTCTCTTGACCTACTACCAACAGCTCTTCTAATACATCCCAGAATGGCATTGGCACTCCTGGCCACAAGAGCACAATGCTACCTCATGGTCAACCTCCCATCCACTAGGACCCCCAGATCCTTTCCCCACCCCTGCACTGCTCTCCAACAGGTCAATCCTCAACCTATACTGGTACCTGGGGTTGTTCTTTCCCAGGTGCAAGACTTTACACTTGCCCTTGTTGAATTTCATTCCATTTCTCCCTACCCAACTCTCCAGCCTGTCCAAGTCTCCCTGAATGGCAGCACAGCCTTCTGGTGTGGCAGCCACTCCACCCAGTTTGGTGTTATCAGCAAACTTGCTGACAGTGCACTCTGTGCCCTCATCCAGGTCACTGATGAATATATTGAACAGAACTGGTCCCAGTACTGACCCTTGAGGGACTCCACTGGTTATAGGCCTCCAAACAGACTCCATCCCACTGACACAACTCTCTTAATTCTTTCCTTCAGCCAGTTCCCAATCCACCTCACTACCTAATCAAGACCATGATGCCTCAGTTTAGCCAGAAGGATGCTGTGGGAGACAGTGTCAAATGCTTTACTGAAATCAAAATAAACCACATCCACTGCTCTTCCATCATTAATCCAACTGGTTATGTCCTCATAAAAGGCTATTGGATTGGTTGAACATGCCTTCCCCTTGGTTAAACCATGGTGACTGCTCCTAATGACCCTGTTGTCCTTGATATGCCTAAGGACAGCGCTAAGGATAAGTTGCTCCATTACCTTTCCAGGTATGGAGGTGAGGCTGACTAGTCTATAGTTGCCTGGGTCCTTCTTACACTTTTTGAAGATTGGAGTGATGTTTGCCCTCCTTCAGTCCCAAGGCACCTCTCCTGTCCACCATGACTTACTGAAGATGATGGAGAATGGTCTGGCAATGATCTGTGCCAGTTCCCTCAGCACCCACAGGTGCATGCCATGAGGACCCACAGACTTATGAATGTCCAGATTTATCAACTGTTCCTTAACCCAGTCCTTATCAACCAAGGAAGACTCCTTTGTCATGCTTTCTTCTGGTGCCTCAGGTGACAGGGGCTCCTGAGGACAGTCTCCAGCAGGATAGACAGAGACAAAGAAGGCATTTAGCAACTCCTTTGTGTCCTTTGTCACCAAGGCACCCTCCTCATTCAGCAGAGGGCCTACATTGCCTCTAACCTTAGCTTTTCCTGAAATGTATTTGAAGAAGCCCTTTTTGTTATGCTTGACCTCCCTTGCAAGGTTGAGTTCCAAAGAGGCCTTTGCTTTCCTAGTTGCCTCCCTACATCCTCTGATGACAGTCCTATACTCCTCCCAGGTGGCCAACCCTTCCTTCCATGATCTGTAGACTCTCTTCTTTCACTTAAGTTTTCTTAGCAGTTCCTTTCTTAACCACGCAGGACTCCTGGCTCCCTTTCTCCATTTCTTACTTGCTGGTATGCACTGATCTTGAGCTTGGAAGAAGAGGTCCCTAAATGTTAACTAGCTATCATGGGCTCCTGTGCATTTTACTACTCTGTCCCATGAGATTTCACCCAACAATTGCTTGAAAAGGCCAACGCTGACTCTTCTGGAATGCAGGTAGAATAACTTCCTTGATCTGCTGGCCACACTTCTTTTGATGCAGCCTAGAATGCAATTTGCATTCTGAGCTGCAAGCACACACTGCTGGGTTCATATCCAGCTTCTCATCCACCAGCACCTCCAAGTCCTTTTCTGCAGCACTGCTCTCAATTTCATCATCCCCCAGCTTGTATTGCTACCTGGGATTGCCCTGACCTAAATGCACGATCTTACACTTTGCCTTATTGAACCTCATGAGATTGTCTTCAACCCACCTCACCAGCCTGTCCAGGTCCCTCTGGATGGCATCTCGTCCTTCAGTCTTATCAAACACACCATTCAGCTCGGTATCATCTGCAAATCTGCTGAGGGTGCTCTTAATCTCACTGCCTGCATCACTGATGAAGATACTGAACACCACTGATCCCAATACAGACCCTTGAGGGTCACCCATTTCCATTCAGACACTGGGCTGTTGACCACTATACTTTGGATGAGATCATCCAACCAATTCCTTATTCACCCATCAAATCCACATTTCCAGCTTAGAAAGCAGAATATTGTGGGAGACTGCGTCAAAGAGTTTACAGAAGTCCACTCTTACCTTCACACACCGGGCAGCATTCCCCAGGGACTTTAACAGGATTTAGACAGCTCTGCCCACAGGCTGTTGCAACACAGTGTGGATCTCCATTGATGCACTGGCAGAAAGTACAGTCATCCTCTCGCCAGCGGTCTCCATGAGCTTGGATCTGACCATTGGCATAGCAGCCAGCAGGATTATTTACTGGATAAACTGGGTCTGAAATGAAAGGAATTGCAAGAGAAAAAGAAGTTTTATCTTCCCTTTCACATTTCACATATGAATAACTGCAATGCTATGATTTTACATTACCTAGAAAGAGCAGCTACTATCTAACATGAAAAGAACCACACTGATACACAGTCATAAGACAGTTAATAGCTTAAGGCACTCCAGTACTGAAATTTGCTGTCAAAAAAGTTAAGGCAACTTATACAGAACATTCATTGTTCTATTTTTAGCTAAAATATTGTATGTGCCAATTGTAAGGTTTAGTTTTCTGATTTTCTGATTTGTTCTTCACAACACAACAGAGCTTAATTCTGCTGATCCATTGGTTTTGGTAGCAACTTAGCCAGTTCTAAGGAACTCTGAAAATATCTCAGTGAACCATTGGAATGACACATGCCGGCATTGTGCTACAATTTTATAGTATTATTGAAGATGAGACCTCTGATACAGGTTCTGCTAGAAGAAGGAGAATCCTTTAAGATACATCTCATGACAGCTTTGGAGGTATTCTAGTTTTTATGAAGAGATGATCTGGATCAATTTTCAATTTCATTTCAGTTGGAGCTTTTTCCCCTTAAACGCCACAAAACCAAATTACCAACGAGCAACTAAATTAAGACTTGGGTATTAAATAACAGAATTCTTGTGGTTGTACTTTATGGAACATTGTTTCCTGCAGTTTCATACAAGTAAGTAACGCAACTCTGTATATGCCAATTCATGACTTGAAACGAAAGTAGCTTCTACTCCTCAGAAATATCACGTTTTACTCTACAGAAATGTGCTAAGTGAGCCTGACACTAACAGTAAATGAAAATATGCAATTTGTGAATGTATGCAACTTACCATGGTAGCTAATAAGACAATTAATAGACTTAAAAATGAGGTATGTGAGAATGTGCAGTGATTAGGTTATATTTTCAAAGCAAGCAATAATGCAAATTACATGTTAAAGCAAATTCAATATATTAAAAAAAATAAATACAACTAAAAAGACATCAAATAAGCCCAAATCATTTACTCATAAGACAATTTGCAAAAAGTGTTACATTTGAAGGACCTGAGAGAAAAGGGATGTCCTATCTAAAGGAAGAAAACCAACAAAACAAACAAAAAACCTGAATATTTCTCTGAAGCTTCATCACTCCTCTTTGGAAGGAAGGCAATGCATTTTAAGTGTATATAAAACCAGTACCAGTACTAATAGCTATTGTCTTCTTATAAGCCATTTTATCACTTTATGGCAGTATCAAGCTCTGAACATTTGGAGTGAAACTCTATCTGGCATTCATTCCAATCCTGAATTTTAATAATATTCCAAATTTTAGCAAAATATTATAAGTCAATACACAAAACCCAGGGAAAATAAGACATTTAAAAATTAAAATGTTCTCTAATCTCTTAATGTTGCACTTTTTGTGTTTGAGGATTACCTTGCATCTATAGTCAGCTATTTTTAATCTTGCAAAAAATGGAATATTACACAAAAAAATGACATGAATTTTATCATTCAACTTGTGTATGGGGTTCTGATTGATGCAGGCATACAGAGAACAAACAGAAAAGCCACATAAGCCTCGTATTATTTGCAATAGTCTTTTATGCGAGTTAAAGCACAAAGGCCATGGTACCCTCAAAAGGTCAGTAGTATTTAAAGCTATAAATTGAGCCCAGTAAATTATACTTCTTGATGCTGATGTATTCCCTGTAGGACCTTGAGAAATTTCTCCTGTAGCTAAGGTAAGAAGGGCTTGTGCCTGTACTACACAAGGCACATAAAATTTTAAAATAGTTGCAGAAAAGAAGCATTGTATTTTTAAAATATTTTTATAGTCAAGAAAACATCAGTAGAAAACAATCACCTTGAAAATAAGCTATGAAAGGATCAAATAGAGAGGCAGTTAAAAAAAAAGTTACCTATTCATCAACTAGAAAGGCATGAACAAGTGAGCTGTTAAGTATACATTCTGCCCATTTAGAAGACTTACATTCTCAGTTTAGGTGCCACTTAGCATAGCCATAGTTACTAAGAAAGGAATTTGGGCTTTAATTTTTTCTTTTTAAGAAAAGAATTTGAGTAATTCTTCTAGCCTCGCCTAAAAGAATTCCACTGAATCAGAAAGGATTTATAGGAAAAAAAAATACGGTATATCTTTGTCTAGTTTGCCTTGGCTTCACAGTCTGTCCTCCAAGTGAAGCCCCACCAGGCAGGATGGAAAGCTTTTATCAAAACAGCCCACCACAACCTTATCTTTCACTAGATCCTGTGATGATTGAGAAGGCCCAGCTTTTCTACCTGCCTCTTTTAGACTCATTTTAGGTTTTTAAACTTCTTATTTGGGAATGAAACACAACCATAATGGATCTTTTGGCTTATTTGCATCTACAAGGAACCATAAGAATACTTATATGAGAAATATTTCTAATATTGTGAAGTGTTTGAAAAAGACATTAATTATTAATCTCCTCTTAGCAAGAAATCTGAGATTTCCAAGTTATTTTGCTCACTGAGCAGACATTCCTAAGTTCACATTTATACACACAGACCAGGAGTGCTCTTCAGGCCTTTTGTCTATGCTATAGCCACAACCTGAGCACCACTGTGATGAGATTTCACTGCTGGAATTTTGGTTGTATTCTGGCAGAACACGTGTCAAATATTTTCTAGCGTAAGCAAGAAAGTCAATGTGAAATTTCCAAAAGAACCATTTTTAGGAGGAGTGCAGGCCTAGCAAGCAGAGGAGAAAGCTGTCAACAGGGCAGAAGAGGAAGATAAAAACCACTGAAGTCAGATTGCTGTCCCATTTCTTTGCTATAATTGTACAGAAGACAAGGTGCATACATTGCTCTATCCAAACAGAGCAAGACTTGAAGCAGCGGGTTTCAAAGCAATGGAAATGTGTCTTAAGGTCATCATTGTTGCTTTGGAGGATCCTGTCTAAACACCTGGTGCATACATTTGGAACAGTTTCCTATGTCCTTTGGGAAGAAGATCCCTCTAAAGCATTGCACAGTTGATCATGTCTAAGGAAGTGAAAGGAAAGGAAAACCAAACATAAAATGAAGGACAATGTCAGAGACTCACTGCAAATAAACAGCATACTCGGACATTGAAATAAACTAAATTACAGAGGAATGTGCAAACTTTAGAAGGTCAAAATAAAGCATTTTTTGGCTCATTTGCATTGAAAAAGAAAATTAGAAAAAGTAGTGGAATTAATCAGCAAACAGGATTAAAATGATCCTGTACCTTCACACACTGGGCAGCACTCTCCTTCTGGCACGTAGTACCTGTCACAGTGTAGCTCACCACACTGGGCAGAGAAACAAATAGAGACACCACCTTGGCATCGGCAAAACCGACAAGCATCCATTCGAAACATGTCTCCATCATAATATTCCATGCTGTTAAATATACAAGTTGGCTTCACTTCTGAAAGAAGGAGAGAAAAAAAAACCAAAACGGATGTATTTTACAGATATTCATAAATGAGAAATCATTAAACTTGTGTTGCTACTGACAAAAACATTAAAAAATAATTGATTTTTGTTCCATTAAAAAAAAACTATTTTTTTTTTTTTTAAATATGGTACTTCTCTCTGTTTCAGTATCAGAAGACAACAAAATGCTATTCGAATTACTTTCAGAGCAATTATCTACAATTAAAAGTCTCCATTTAAAAAAATCAGAATACTGAAGGAAGGCTATGACACTTGTATTTCTTCACAGGTGTTAAATATTTCTTATTCTGGATGAGTCAGAAGCTACTTCAGATTTCAGCACATGAAGCAATAGCTTTTTCTGTTTTAAGAAGACATTTTCTGAGGTTTCCTAAGTGCGACCTTCCTTTCTGCAGGACTTGGTACACAGGTGGGTAAATTGCACTAAAGCTGTCCATTCCACAGGGATACATGTTTAAAAACCTCAACTAATATTTCATGACTGCATGACTGGTTATGCAGAACTGAATACTTCTCAGTTCAAGTAACATCTATATTCCTCTGAGGAAACAACCTCATTGTAATAAATATTTACATGACCACTTTTGTGTTTAAAAAAACCAAGATGATTGTTTCTTGTATGCCTCCATCTACAGCAGAGCCCTCATGTGTATGTGCATGAGAGAGAGAGCGTGCCCAAACGTTCATCCATCTCCACCACCTACTCCCAACAGAGTATTCTGTTCAACCAGCCTGAAACACACGTGTAATGCTGTGACGCTCCAGAGCCCAGGGCTAAATGATTGCAACTCAAGAGAGAACAAATACTCCAAATTTATATTCAATCTATAACACACTACATCAGTCATTAGGAAATCATGACTTCACAGTTTCATCATTACATTGCTCAATGATATAAGCCTCTTCTCCACTTTTTGGCCTTCTATGATACCAGCTCAAGATACCTGGAAACAGCTATCTTAAGTGAAAGAGTATCTGGTAAACAGATATGTTTTTTTTTTCATAAGCTAAAAATATAAAACTCTGAAAACTCAAAGCTTCTGCAATCAGGAAGTTATTTTCTTTCAGCAATAAAGTAAAAATTAAAAACAAACCATAGATAAAACCATTAAATTTCATTACAACTAAGCTAAATATAGCAAAGGATTGCTGGTTTATGTAGGATACATGAAAATGACAACTTATTTACTCACATATGTGTTGCCTATCCATATAGGACTTAAAACCATGCTCACTTTGTGGTCAGGTGACTGCTACTGTTCTCTTTTGCTTAGTGCTCAATGTTACATGGGAAATGAAAAATAATTTAATGAAAATCTAATGTTTGCAGGTTCTTTTCCACCCACTCCAACCCTCTTACTTTTGGGGGGGCTAAAAAACTTTTACCTGAGTTACTCTTGACAAAGATACAGGTTTTCTTTA
Source organism: Psilopogon haemacephalus (assembly GCA_013396835.1). Taxonomy (NCBI): domain Eukaryota; kingdom Metazoa; phylum Chordata; class Aves; order Piciformes; family Megalaimidae; genus Psilopogon; species Psilopogon haemacephalus. The sequence continues at coordinate 77,879 of VWZI01000066.1, forward strand.
AAGCATTTCAAGGACTCTAATGTTTCTTTGCATACATGCTTATACTGTGCTCCCACCTCAAGTAATTTATTATGATTGGAAAGCGTTAAGTGTTGAAACTTGGAAGTATCCTGCACACTGTGAGACTTCTACATGCCTGTTCTGTCTTCAAGGCATAATGTAGAAAGCAGCATTAAAAAAAAAAAAAAAGAAAAAAGAAAGAGGAGGAAATACCACT
>VWZI01000066.1:78103-107996 GCA_013396835.1 Psilopogon haemacephalus
AAAAAAAAAAGAAAAAAGTAAGAGGAGGAAATACCACTGTGTCCGGGAAAACAGCTATGACCTCATTAGAAAGCAATTCACATAAACAAACACTTGAGAAGTATTTCAAGTTTATGCAGCTCAAGTTTAAAAACCTTCTTAGAAAGGAAATAGTGCCAACACAACTTAAAAGGTCTTTATCCATATGATTTTTACTTCACTGTTCTGATTTTCAGATTTTAGCTGATTTCCCTCCTTGCCCCAAACAGTAGATCTAAAACCCAGCCTAGTTAGAAGCAGCAATACCATCTTCCATGAATTACCAGCCATTTAAAAAATGTCCAAACAAGACCAAGCAAGTAACTGGACATCCTGAAAGGAAACATTATGTTTTACTCCTACAATGAAAACCATCATAAAATTTCACTATACACACATTTTTACCATCCAGATTTATGGTAGCATATACATTCACACTAAACTACTGACCTAAGCCTATACATCCAGCTATGAAACAAAGATTACATTTGTTAGAACCATATGTAAGACTGCAGTTTTAAGACTCAGTCAAGCCAAAACAAGCACTATATGAAGAATTCCAGCTTTAGATTTACATAAAGTGGAAGACTAATAAAAGAGTGAGTGCCACACCATGAAACTGTAATGATGCATTTCTTCCACCATGATATGCTGGAATGGAAGAGTCACTTTTCTCTATTAAGAAAAAACGAAGAAAGAAAAAAGCTCATTTTATTGCTTTACTGATCTACATATGGCAGCTACAAAGGAGCAGAAGGACATAAGTCTACCATTAAATACATGCATCTTTCGTAAAGTCCAATAACCATAAATTCATTATTTTGTCAATAAGGAGAACACTATGGGTGTAATTCAAGTACCAAAGCTTCACTGCATAGCAAAGTAATTTAAATTGCCTCAACATCACAGCACAAAGTTCTTAAATGTATCTGAAACCTCAAATCCTTTTCTGATGCAGACTACCAACACAAAAATGTGGGAACAAAACAGGCAACCAGGGTATGGATTTGTGAACATGAATCCAGTGTCTGCCAGCTATCAGATAACCCAGTTACAATACAAGACTGATCCAGACCAAGCACAGACGTAGAACTGCCCATCTGTGAAAGGAGTCAGGACAGAGGGAACAGTACCCAGAACAATACAGAGTTTATATTGGCTGTGGAAGGGACAGATTGTATCATATCTTTTCTTTCTATATAAAATTGATCGTGACTAAGAGAATGAATTTGATTTGGCATTGAAGTTCTTGTTACAGAGTCAAAGAAGAAATAATTCTGGCATAAATTTAGCTTTACAGATCTCACAGCCACAGTGTTTTTTTTTCTGGGTATGAGAACCCTAAAAATTAGCACTGCAGCGAACCACACAACCTCACACCACACAGACACCAAAACATGATTAATTCTCAAGACCTTTATCTCCAATCTGAGCTGCAAACAGACAAAATCTGCTTTACCAAATCAGTTTTCTAAGGTACTTTACTGTATAATTTTCTAATTAAATACAGTCCCTATGGCATGAACTAGCCCAAAATATACTTCTGGTGTTGAATTTCCCAATACTTGTGGTTTTCTTTATTAGAGTAACATTTCAGCTCAGAAACACATGCAAATTTGGCAATTCACCCCTTGTGAAGCAGCAATTCTGCATATGGTTACGCTGAGCACACGAGATGCTTCTGGCATCAGCTGTCTGTAAGCAAGTTTGGGCATTTGTAGTATCAGAAATTCCAGACCTCTTGAAGTGGAAGCAAGATTCAAAACAATATTTGGTTGTTTAAAGGATTACAAGGTTCATGATTGCAGCACTTCAGAAGTACCTTCAGCATGCAGAGGTATTTCAACAAGACTCTTGGAAGGAACTGGGACAAGTGCTGTGAACTTTTGATTAAATGAAAGGGAAGGAAACCGATAAACTTGAATCCTGTGTCCATATAAACAAAATACAAAAAAGCTTTCTGTTTTCAAAAGCTGCACTGATACGGAGCTAAAAAAAAAAAAGAGAAAGATATGTTTCATTGGAATTAGCCCATAACAATGTTAAAGGACAACACACAGTATGCCTTTGTTTCCTTGCTAGGTAAAAGCAAGCTAGGTAGGAAAAAAAAAAAAAACCAAAGTAAAAAAGTGGATTCTTACTCTTCAGGTTGTACTGCTTTGTGCAGTGTATTCCCTATTAACACAATTACATGAGCACTCTGAAAGTCCTTTGAACCTGCATCTTCTAAAAAGGTCATGGAGAAACTGAGAGATCAGAATTTAAACAAATCTGTAATTATTATCGATGCAATTATTTATGCATGCATTTATACAATTATTTATCCACCCTAGCACAGTTTAAAAGGAAATAAACATTATTTTGTGCCACCTGCAGTCTGCAAAAGATATTAAAAGATACTTGAGACACTAGGGAAAATCAAATTCAACAATTCACATTTAAAACAAAACAGGTAAAGTCAGATTTTTATAGTAAGGTTTCTAGCACAGAAAGTCTGGATCATTGCATTAGAAACTATTTTTATATCCAGCTGGCACAATTTATATATGGTGCTTACTTCCACAAACAGTCTTAACATTTTCTGTCCACCTCAGCAGCAGATGCAAGGTCAGTAATCTTCAGACAGTTTCAGAAGGTGGGTTGTTGCGTGGGTTGACGTATTTGTCTGGTTTATGCATAGTAAACGAGATTGTGTCTCAGTGTTCCCTTAGTTGAAAGCCTTCCTATTGGGTGAAGGTTGCATGATAGAAAGCAGGGAAAGATTCCTCAACAGAATTAGTTTGGTCGGATACATCCCTAGCTTAATCTTTTCTTTAAAACCACTAGTAAAAGAGAAACTGCAAACCTGTCTATTGAACAATTCCACAGTTTTAACTACTGTAACTAGGTTAAATGACAACAAGAGCAATTCAGATTAGACAGAAATAGCAAAACAGAAAGGAAGTTTCCTGACTTTCATTACTTTTCCCATTTTTAAGGTTTTTCTATCTTCCTCCAATGTGCAAATTTGTTGTTAAGAGGATTCATTTTGGGTGTCCTGCCTCCACCCTCTCTTACTTTCTCTTACCCTCTCAGATAAAATGCACACATTAATTTTAATTTTAACTTTTCTTCATCAGGTCACACTTTTCAGTGTTATATTGTTTCTGTGGTTTTGTCTAGGCTGTTCCTTTTTTGTCTGTACTTTCTTCTGGAAATTAAACAACAACTGTGGTCTTAATTGCTACCCCTCCTCTTTTTTTTTTTTTTTTTTTTTTTTTTTTTTTTTTTTTTTTTAACCTTTTAAAAAAAAGTTTTTATAACAAATTTTGGGTTGACTGGCCTTTTGACCAGCCTTCTGTTTTCTGCAATTTCCTTTTCTCTTTTCCTTTTCTCTTCTATTTCGAATTTAACTGGTAATAATGTACGCTGTTTCATTCAGGTACCATTCCCAATTTGACTACAGTGAGTAAAACCCAAGTTCAGAGGAATCTAAAACATATGACTTGGTTTGGCAGGCTTAACATCTTTTTCACTATACTAGACCAAAGTCTCACAGTCCTGTGGCTGGTGATTAGCCACAATTTTCAAATACTGTTCAAAGGTTCTGACTGAAGGACAAACAAGTGAACTCAAAAAACCAACCAAACAAAAAAAACCCCACCCATTCCACTATCACTAATTCCCTCTAACTTTTTGGCATCAGATTACCTTCCTTTAATATTGATCTTCCTTTTATTACTTAGCAAACAGTTTTGTCTATTGCACTTAATAAGCTGCACTTTGCATGTTATTGTCTATTTGAAGTTCACCACAAAATTCTATAGTTTTGGATGTCCAGAGAGAAATAGGTGATGCTTATTTCCCTTTAGAAACAGTACAGTCACCTTTATCCTTTTCCACACATGAGCTTAATAATAGAACTGCAAATGCTTTGAGAAGTAAGGGTATCAACAAGTGACAAGACGTGATTAAAAGGGATTTCATTCTCACCTCCAATACAGTACCATATAGAGATTCAAGTGTAAAGAAACCCAGAAGGCACAGAGAAAGGTGAAATGCTTCATTCATGTCAGAGATATCTTCTCAACCGAGGAGAAGAAAAATACAGAAGCAGTTCTAAACCAGGTTATGTGTCAAGTGAATGAGCTTGATGATTTAGGAGATCAGTTTTATACCACTTTTATAGAACAGCCTGAAACAGCAGTATAGAAAAGGTTGCCATCCTTTCTTTTCTAGCACATGCCAGTTATCTTCATACATTTTCAATGGACAATGCAAATCACAGAATCACAGTATGTTAGGGGTTGGAATGGACCTCTAGAGACCATAGAGCTCAAAACCGCTGCCAAAGCAGGAACACTTCGGGCCTGCTCATATAGGAAACAACAGAACTTCAATGCATCAAAAGTGAACTTTGACTTGATTCCTACCAACATTTAAAAAATACAGAATGATTTTATTTACAAACATGCTTTCCTTCAAAATGAAGGAATCAACAGCAGCCCTAAAATTTACTTTTCAAATCTAGTGACTTTTGGGACAAAACCCACATTCTAACAATAGTAGTATCTGTGCAGTAACTATAATGGTTAATTCTTTTTGCCATGGTAGTGCTTTAAAAAACACAAAATTTTGTCTCCAGATAGTTTTACATAAAATACATAAATTGCTCTGATCTCTGCAAATATATATCTGGTGTGTATATACATATATACACACACACACACACATATATAACCAGTGAGAAAGTTGTTCACAGCACTTTTCATATATATGTATATATATACACACACACACACACACACATATATAACCAGTGAGAAAGTTGTTCACAGCACTTTTCAAATGTTTTCCTGTATTTTAAAAAAACTCCCAAAAGAAACTCAACCTATACAAAGACTGAACAGCCACAGGAAATAGGTATTTAACAATGAGTTCCATTTAAATAAAAATATCAACACTTCAAAGAATGAATCTTATTTTGGTGATAGATAGGACAGGAACAACAACTCCACTCTTTGCAAAGAGTGAACTTCCTGTAGAAGCTTCTCTTACCACAGCTGCTTTTCCAAGACAGACTAACCAAAAGCTAGTTTAAGATAGTGTGCATTGATAACAAAGACAACCAATCGAAACCTATGGATATGTCATAGAGCTTCTAAATCAGTTTTGCATTAAAACCAGGAAAAAAAGTTTGTGAAATAACGACTGATCTGTGCCAAAAATGCTGACAAGCTACAAAGAGAACATACTGCATAGTTTCTACAAGACATGCATTTTGTTTCCCTTATTTATTAACTACAACCTCAACACTGGCCAATGCTCTTCTGCGACAACAGTATACTCTTTTCTACCCAGAAAGGGAGCCTCTCCATACTCTCTGATCATGCAACTTTGCATCCATCATATTAACACATACTTGCAACAAGTACTGCAGAAAGCTGGCCTACTTTTAACACTTTGCACACCACTGGAGTTTATCTAAAATGCACCACTTAGGCACCCTGCAACACACAAACCAGGTTTTGCACAGTCTACATGCATTTATTCATGAAGGATGCCTTTATTTTAAGGTAGTTCAGATAATCAGTATTATTCCTGACTGCTTTTTGATCCCCTTCCCCCACCAATTATTTAATTCTAACATTAAGTAAATGTTCTAACAGCAGGAAAAAGAAACTAATGTGACTGTGCACAAGATCTTTTTATTCCACCCCCTTGCCTGTTTTTAGAGATTTTCAAACACAGAAGTAACTAGCAGAACACAGTACCATTGATTACACAGCTTGCCCACTTTCTATGTATAAACCCATTAACTTGCATTCAGTTAAAACACTCCCTTTAGAAAGGCATCTAATCCCAATTAAAAAGGATGACGACAAGGAATTCAGCATCTTCCTGGCAGCTTGTACCAACAGCTAACCACCCTTACTGCTGAGAACAGCATGTCCTAGATCTTACAGATTTGGCTCTTGTTACTTTGACGGTAGGTTTGTTTCTTTAATGAAGAAATTGATCTAAGCCCATGGCTGTAAGATATTTTCTCCATCTGTCACTGATATCTACTATATCTCTTCTGCACTTGTTAGTATTTCAAGAATCTTTCAAAACCCCAAACTGGATATCATATTCAGCTATCAGTCTCCCCTCTTCTCTCCATTTTTAACTGACAGAATTAATGACAGGGATCCTTTCTACCTATTTATCTATCTGCCTGTCACTGCACCAGATATTCATCTAGTAAGTTCTTACTAGAATTAGTTTTCTAGAAATTAGAGGGTTTAAAACTGTGACTTGCAATATCATCCCTGATAAACACCTAATAATGCACTTGAAAAAACCCAAATCATAAAGCAATGCAGATCAAGTTCTACAACTATTCTGCCACCATAGTTAAAATAAATTTAGGTATAATGCTTTAACTTCAGAAACAAAGAAAGATGAATACTATTATAGTCAAACAGGCTGTATATAAACAAAATCTTGGTAAATTCCACATTATCTACAATTTTAACCCAAACTGTGAGAGAATTAATCTAAAAGCTAAAGAATCTGTAATTCTTTCTAATGCAAATTTATATGAAAAACCTATATTAATATATAATAAAAGCTGTTTCAAATACTTCATACATGCAGCACTACACAAGGTTAAATATTGCTGAATAAATACTAATTAGTAAATACTGAAATAACATAATTTTTTATGCTCAGAAACTATTTGGACAATCAACTCTTTAAGAGTAATTTTTCCTTCTATCTACCAATAATGAAATACCTCAGACTCTTCCTGATTTGCCATATATGTCGTATGTGCAGTTCTGTATACGTAACATGGAGCAGTCCTGAGATATGGTCACTTGCATAACAAATTCCAAGTTTTAAAATATTTCCTAACCTTTATATTAGGAATCAAAGAATGCAAACCAGCCTCTTCTTACGCTGACTTATAATTTCTGAAGGTTATATATCTGTGTAAAAATTACTTTGGAAAAAACTTCTTAAAGCAAACCCCATAGTCCAGAGGTCTTGCTTACAGTACTGCAAAAAGCAGATTTAGTGCTTGGCAAAAATTGCACTTCTCTAGTGTTTGCCACTGGCAAAGAAATATCTGAAAAATATGCAGTTAGAGTCTTGCTAAAGCTACAATGCCCTGCATCATAAGAAAAAGTGCTTTAGAAATCAGAAAGATGTGACAACTTTCCCACCTTCAGCTGAACTTCCAGTTGCTTCTTACTGAACAAATATCAAGAAAAATATTTGTCTTAGATTTTCAGTAGAGTATAAATAACCAAATGGCTAGCATCTCCCACAGACAGATAAAATCATCCTCCCCAGGTACAAGAGAGAACTTCACATACCATTGACACATTCAAAGACATCACAGCACTTCCCAGGTGTTCCATCTCCACGTGAGACTATCTGGGGAATGGAGCCTGCCTCACACATGGGGAAACCACATAAACCAGAGAGACACTCACACCTGAAATCAAAGAACAGTAGGGAAAACTCCATAAATATATTAAGCCATGCATAAGTGAAAAGAATAAGCAAGAGAAATATGAAATGCTAGAGCATAAGTTCCAGTATTCACATATTCGTATCTTAGGTTCATATCTTAGACTGATCTTTTATTAACCCAATGCTTCTCTAGTGCTGTATGTAGCAACATAGAAAACTAATTTCAGATTGTTTTAAAAGAAATGCATTCTCTGGATCTGCAAAATTAGGCTGCTCCTCCAATTCCCTCTAAAAAATCAACACTGGTAAGACACTAACAGCAGTAATTGCACCCATTGGTAAAAAGAGTGTTCTCCCATTAGGAAACCATAATGTATCCAGTTTTATATAGGGAATAATTTGAGAGAAAGGAAGGCCTTGTAGAATCTTTAAATCACAGAATCACTACAGTTGGAAAAGATCTTTAAGATAATCAAGTCCAACCAACATCTAACTCTGCCAGGGCCACTACTACACCCTATCTCAACCAAACAAAAATAACTGCATGTTCTCTTTCATTTTGTGATAGTGCTACCCTCAGTTTGTGGACGGGCAACCAATTACTTGAGATGCCAAATAATGTGGGAGGCTAAGTATATTAAATTCTGTGGTTAGTTTTAGAGAGTGGAACATTAAAAAAAAAATATATTTTCTCCAAGTAAGAGTATTTACTTGCTTATTTAAGAAAACAGCCTAAAGAAATGGAATACATAAAATGTAGATAATCACTAGTCCTGTATGAGTCCAGACACTTTGCTTTATGTTTAACATAACAACTTGAAAGTCTGACACTTAAATTGAATTTTTCATAACTTTACATTTAGCAGAGTTCTGACCCAGAACAACAGACACATTATGGTGAGATGCAGCAATGACTCAATTAATGAAAGACAAAATTAACAAAGAGAAATATGCAAATATGATATCTGAGAAACTTCATGGAATAAGACATTTTTCAATCGCAAAGCACAGAATGTCTGTTAAAAAAAACTTGTAGATTAATTTAGGGTACTACAAATACACATTAATTTCAAAATAAAACAAACAAACAAAACCTCCCCCCCAAAAAAGAACCCAACAACCAGAAGATCCTGCAATTACAAATTAAAGAAATGAAGATATAGCCACTTCAAATATTTTAAGTATTCCAAGACAACTTCCACATTAAACCACCCCAAGTATCATCAGCACTTAATGTGTTTTCCTATTCTTTATGCTTAAAAAGAATTAAGTTTGGTTCTTTACTGTGCATGTCTTTTTAACTGCCTAATAGTAATTTCCTCTCTGACCAGGGCTTAATGAATTAGGAATAGCCACTTCTCACCAGTTTTAATATCTCTACCTTTTACCCCATGAGTGTTAGATAAGATTGGTATGTTCTTCACTGTAAGGTATCACTCAGAAGGAAGTTTGCAAGAAAAAAATACAAGTAAAGTGAAGGAATCCCATGAAATTTTTACTATACTGTTTGAAAATGATTATTTGAAACATTGCTTTATAGCAGTGTGTTGTAGTAAAAGGATAAAGACGTCTTTTTTAAAAAAATGCTACACATATCAAGATAACCTGAAATTATTTAACTCCACATGCACATATACGCTACAGTTTTAAAGTAAGTATTTCAAGGATTTTTTTTTCATAATATTGTGCTTACTACAGCAGTAAGGCATAATAAACTAAAACAAAACAAAAAAAAGTGAAAATATAGAAAATAAAGTTTTCATTACCATACCTCTGCCTGACATTTTCTTCTCAACTTATTTGTAAATAAATAAGAGGGGAAAAAAAAAAAAAAAGGAAAAATCTAATTAATTTCTTTATTGCATGCCCTTTTTATTCTGCACCTCCATAGAAGGGAAAAAAATGCATTGTGACTTCCATTACACATGATCAAAACCCCAAGTTTTTGTGATAGCACCTTCCCTCTATGAGGACTCTAAGTAACGTTACAGAACTCTCTATCATAATCTCCTCTTTTGTGGCCCAAATAAAATGAAGAGACTTATGGGGGCAGGAGGAAAGAAGACAAAATCTAGCAACAAATGGCAATCTTTCAAAAATATATATAACAAAAGTACAGATAACATTAAATTGGTATCAAAAGCCTAGTTAAAAATCTATGTTAAAAAAAAATGTAGATCAAACTTTCTCATAAAATGAAATTACCACCTTCAGTTTTATTACTTTCATAACAAGCTTTTACAGACAAGCTTTTTAGGGCCTAGAGAATAAATCTTATGAGGAGCAATTGAGGGAGCTGGGGCTGTTTAGTCTGAAAAGAAAGAGGCTGAGGGGAGACCTCATTACTGTCTACAACTACCTGAAGGGACATTGTGGAAAGGCTGCTGCTGGGCTCTTCTCACAGGTAACTGAAGACAGAACAAGGGTGAATGGCCTCAAGCTGAGACTGGGTAGGTTTAGATTGGATGTTAGAAAAACGTTTTTCACAGGGAGAGTGGTTAGGCACTGGAACGAGTTACCCAGGGAGGTGGTTGAGTCACCAACCCTGAATATGTTTAAGGGTCGTTTGGGTGTGGTGCTTAGGGATGTGGCTTAAGATGAATCTTGTAGAGCAGGGTTCTAGGTTGGACTTGGTGATCCTGAGGGTCTTTTCCAACCTGGATGTTTCTGTGACTCTGTGATTATGTACCTTCTCTATTAGCTTCATATTCATTATCACTGTGATTTGAGTTGCAGAAGAACATGAAATCATTAATGATCTGTTCTTTTCCACTCTCCTTTTCCTCCCAGTCAAATGCTTTAAAAAAATCCCAAAACCCAGTGACAAAGAAGTATGAATCATTAAATAACTTAAGATAGGATAATCTTCCAGAGGAAGAACTGACAGAGATGTTTAAAAGACTGGTGGGAGCAAATGTTCCTTTCTGCAGAAAAGGCTGCCTCCTTTTCAGAGTAATCAAAATTTTGCATGTTCATTCATAACATAAATAAACAAAAAAAACATTCAAAATTTTATAAGATGACTTCTCATTTGGTTAAAAAACAATCCATATATAAGAGAATGTCAAAGTAGTAAATGGTCTCACATGGACTTTTAAATAGTCTGCATTCTTTTCAGCCAGCTCTACTATGAAAACCTTTGACCATCGTCCAGGCTATTAGCATGGAAAACATTGTTTTGGAGACAGAAGTCTTTCAGGAGAAAACACAAGGAATTCTGGTGGCCAAGCAGAGCTGTCGCACTGCCAAAGAACAACATCTGGAAATTTGGAAGAAATTATCCCATTCTCAGTAAGAGAGTAAAATTAGCTTTATAGTACCATTCTTTTCCTGAAACACCTTTTAGAGCAGAGGGACAGATGAAAGAAACTCGCAGGCCAATTCTGTGCTCCGTCACAGGCAGCTATCCACCTGCAAGGTGTGTGTATCTGAGCCTCAGCATTAAGCATCAAGTTTCAAGATGTTTAGCAGGCAAGATTGTGATAAGCCTGTTCATAGTTCTCGTGGCTCCTTTCAAAGTAATTTCTGTAAGATTTAGCTGTTAAGACTGCTGATCAAAGGCATAGTGTTGCTTTTGAGCTGCTCCCTGTAGAACTTTAACTTGCCTAAGAAAAACAGGCACAGCAGAAATAACTAGAAGGAAATCTTCCCAGAAGGAAGACAACATGATATGCTACCTTCTCTCTTCACAGACCCTGCAGTTACACTATTAGAGTTGCTGAACTATTACATAACACAGCAGCACCCATAAGTTCCAAGATTAAAGGGAGATCAGCATTTGAGGTAAAGTATTCACATTCAGTATCTGCTCCTCACAAACCTTACTCATACAGGCTATAAGGAAACACATCACTTGGGATGCTATACCATCAGAGCACTCAAGTCAAGAATGTGTCCTTTTAACAAGAAGAAACACTCCTGTAAGCGAGTACAATGTCCTCTAACAAGTGGGTCCAGAGAGATGGAGAATCTAAGAGTCATGCAAGAGACTTCACAGAGTACAATCTGAAAAGGTGGTAGGATGGCCCAAAAGGAATCAAGAATCCTGAGAAAGGAGTCAGATGTACAGAAATTTTGAAAATACAGAAGCATCCTGTCTGGTAAAAGGAACTGTCTCTAGTGAAAAAATAAAATAAAATAAAATAAAATAAAATAAAATAAAATAAAATAAAATAAAATAAAATAAAATAAAATAAAATAAAAACCCAACCAACAATAATCCTAAAAATTTCAACAATTGAGTAAGGGGAAACATCCTCAGTACATAGAGAACCAGAAACAAGACAATGTTCATTAACCTGTGCTTCAGAGATTAAGGAAGGTAACCTTTAAAAGTAATACACATGGCCTGGTTTTTAATTTAATTTTTTAAGTTCTTCAAAACATAAATGCTTCCATTTCTCATTTGTTTTGCTTTGGGGGGGCGGAGAGGGGCACTGGGTTTTTTAGTTCGTTTATATAATGAAAAAGATTGAAAAAAAAAGAAAAAAAACCCAGTCAAACACCATTACTTGTAAATAAAAAGTTGGGGCATGAGTGTATTAAAGAGAGCAATAATAATTTTGAAGATCAAAATAAAATTAAGTCTAAAGCACTACAACTAAGAAAAGCATTCCTGAAATGTATATCACATTCTTGTTGAGATTCTGTCACGGTGTCTCTGTTTTTCCTTCCAAGAATCTAACACAATTTGTATTAACATTATTAGAACTTAGGTTATCTACAGTTAGTAGAAAAAATTCCTACAGATCCATTAATAATAAGTACTTAAGAATACTGAAAAATAAGGAATTTTCACTAAGACAATTCTCAGCATTATCAAAGCTTGATAAACTAATGGTAAGAAAAATAGATAAATGCAAGATTCTTCCTATCATCAAGCATAGGCTGCAAGAGATGATGATACTGGAAAATTAAATATTAATGTAGCTATCTCATGACATCAGAAAATTACTGTATTGCACCCCCACATTGGGGTGCTGATATAGTAATAGTGTCCTCTGATAGGGCTATTGGGTGATAATGTATACATTATCTATGCCTGAAGCCACAATGTGAATTAAGTAGGTAATGAGTTTTTAACTGGTCGTGCTACAGTTTAAGGAACCACCCAAATACTTGTCTTAGAAAAGATAATTTCAGTTCTATGCAGAAAGTTACACTGCAGACAAAGCCACTGGGACACCTCTATCCAAGAAGTTCACACAGACTTATTCCTAAGTCTTCAGACAGACTGTAGAGTTTTCACCCACAAGTTCATGATCACTGTTTAAAGCAAGTCAGTCATGAAAATAATCCTTTTTCCTGGAAAGCTTTTAGTATTTTATTTTGGGAATCAGTAACAAACGTGTAGAAAGAGATGGCAGAAGAATTGTGGAAATTGCATACAACACTTATTATTGGACAACTTCCAAATGCTCCAAAGTTCTGCATCACTTCTATACAAATTACATGACTCTCATGGAAGTTCTTCCTATTTCAGTTCTCCAGAGGGTTTATTTGCAAGAAATCAAAGCTAGCATGATCCAAGTTAAGAATTCCTTTCTTAAGTTCTGGATATTGTTACAAACAGATACAAAATATAACAGTGCATATTTCTGTGAGTGTAGTGATCTTTTACACAGGGACATTTAAATATTAGAAAAGGCAAGTATCTATCCTTTTACTGAAGAGAAATGTTTCTGTGTATCTTATATATATTATTAGCATTAAGAAATAACAAACAGATGCCTAAAAAGGGAGAAAAAAAAATCATAAAACCACCATTCACACCAAGCAGATTAACATCTTTCCAAGGCTTATTTGAATCCAAATTATTCATTTGATTAAAAGACTTGATTTCATCCTGAGTGATGTTTAATTAACTGGTTTGGTTCTCAGATGGATGAGATGGGAAAAGAGGACAATAGCAACAGAGTCATGCCATGTGGGCACACAATCACTGGCCAAGTGCCAAGTACACTAACTTGTCAAGTGTACTGATGTATGTGTACACTCACCCTTTGAATTGATCAGTATATGAAACAAAATACAATATTCACCAGACCAATGCTGCATTTTTCTCATATTTTTCAGTACCAGCTCATGTTATACTCTGTTGAAGATGTCTTTTATTTTTTGTCACTATGTACACCTCAGTTAACTTTTTCCTTAGGTTTATCAGCTTCACCCTTCATAATATATCTTATCTTTGGCTTTGGAATGTTTTCTGTAAGTTAAGCTGTTATGCACATGCTACTTATGAGTTACTACAACAATGTATTTATTTTCTTATTTCACTGCTTTTAAATAAGGAATTATAAATATCTGATTCCCTTACAAATAAAAAACAATTCCTAGGGATCTCTGGTCAAAAATGACTTGCAAATAATAATTTTGTAAGTTATTCAATAACTTCAATATTCCTGTAATTCCAAACATTTTTACTCCTTAATGACATACCTCCCTCAAACTAAGCCATTAGGAATGAATTTGCCACAAGTGAAAAAAAAACCACCTAAAAACAACAACAAAAAGCCAGAAACCCCACCAACAATCTGATTGGTTAATTGTATGTCTACTCTTCCTTTTCTAGAAGAAAAAAAAAATCCAGTAATTACTTCACATTTACCTTTCTTATGCCATTTATAATAGTAAACAGCCTCTCATATCCATGTAGGCAATTGTGTACAAGTTTAAGAAGGATAATCACAGAATCATGGAGGTTGGTTGGAGAGGGCTTTTAAGGATAATGTAGTCCAACCTATTTGCAATGAGAAGTGACATCTTCACCTAGGGTCAGGTTACTCAAGAGTTCTGCCCATCCTGACCTTGAACATTTCCAGGGATGAAGCATCTACCACAGCTCCAGGCAACTCGTTCCAATGTTTCACCACCTTTGTTGTAAGACCTTTCTTTCTCTAGTTGAAATCTCCTCTCTTTTACTCTGAAAGCATTACCTTGTGCTCCAGGCCTTGCTAATAACACTGTCCCAGTCTTACTCATAGGACCCTATTAAATATTGCAAAGCTGCTACAAGGTCTTTCTGGAGCCTAATCTTCTTGTTGCCATTCAGTGAGGTCTGGATAGACTGGAGAGCTGGCTGAAGAGGAATCAAGTGAAGTTCAGAAAGGTTTAGTGTAGAGTCCTGCATCTGGGGAGGAGTAACACTATATACCAGTACAGATTAGGGGTGGACCTGACAGAAAGCAGCTCTCCAGAGCAGGACCTAGGAGTCTTGGCGGACAATAAGTTATCCATATCTCTCTATATAGAAGTTGGGAGGGAGACACAACTCCTTTGAACATTCCCATGAGTGAAATTCAGACACAAACAAGGTCACGTATCAAAACAAGATTATTTATTAAATAAATATTTGAGCAAACAAATGAGAGAGCAAGAGAGAAAGTGAGAGTGGGAGAGGGGGAAAGAGAAGGTGAGAGCAGGGGATATCCAAGGTAATGTGCCCACCACACCCTTTGTGCAGTTGCTGTCTCAGTGGGCAGAAATGACACATTAGGCAGATTGTTAAGGATGATTCTATCTTTTTTTGAGACACTTCTCACTTCTTAATGTAAACCACCTTGTGATCATGATGATTGCATGTTAAATAGAGGATCCCCTCACCACAGAACAGCAATTTGCCCTTGTGACCGAGAAGGCCAATGGTATCCTTGGGTGCATTAAGAAGATCGTAGACAGCTTGTCAAGGGAGGTTATCCTCCCGTTTTATTCCATCCTGGTGAGACCACATCTGGTGTACTGTGTCCAGTTCTGGGCTCCCCAGTTCAAGAGGCACAGGGAAATACTAGAGAAAATCCAACGGAAAGCTAGCAGGGCTATTAAGGGATTGAAACACCTGTCTTATGAGGAAAGGCTGGCAGATCTGGGGCTGTTTAGCTGGATGAAGAGAAGACTTAGAAGGGATCTAATTAACGTTTATTATTATCTGAAGGGCGTTTTTCAAGAAGGGGTCAGTCTCTTTTCAGTGATGCCCTCTGATAGGATAAGTGGCAGTGCGTACAAACTGCAACACAGGAAGTTCCACCTCAGCAGAAGGAAAACATCTTTTTTAAGGATGACAGAGCACTGAAACAGGCTGACCAGAGAGGCTGTGGAGTCTCACTCTCTGGAGACTTTCAAAACCCACCTGGACACATTCCTGTGCCACCTTCCCTAGGTGATCCTACTGTAACAGGGTGTTGGACCCGATCTCCAGAGGTTCCTTCCAAATACTACTATTCTATGATTATTCATTGCATTCTTTGCCAAGCTCACTTTCAACTGTGCCTTGGACTCCACCCATGACACTTATAAATGAAGTATTTCTGAACTGTTTCATGCCATTTTCATAAGAAGACAGAAAGAAAACTGTCCAGAAGGGGCAAAAATTAATTTCCTAAAAATGAGGCAAACCATTAACTGAAAATTTAGCCTCTGAATTTTATCCATAATGGACTAAATTTAAAAATTAAACCTGAAGATGACTCCAGAATGCCAGTAATTCTGAAACCAAGCAAACCAGTGAAGAAATAACACTTTTTTCCATGCAGTAGGAACCATGGATGCAGGAACTGTAACCCTTTTCTAGAGAAACTAAATTCTTGAAATTCCATCAATGACATTTCAAGGAAGGGTGGTGATAAACTACTTATTATTTTAAAACAGTTCACAACCTTCAGTTCCTCTTTCAAAATATTAAGCTATTTAAGGGGGAAAGGATGCTAAAATCCAATATATTTCCTGCTATTTTTTGAGGAAACAAAGCTTCAAGCTCTTTTGACATAATCTAAATAATGTTGATATTATCAATCGCTTTGCATACTGTTGGAAATTGCTGGGAAATTGTCATGTCTGCTTTCCTTCTAAAACGCAAACACCTAGGTGATAACTGTTCTATTATTATGTATATCTTCTTAGGCATATGTGCAGATGTGAGTTTGAAAACAACTGCCAAAGAAATTGCTGATCACTGTGATACAAACAGAAATCTGCCTGTTCATATCAGAAATAGATCACTTACTCAATTTCCAGACAAGTTAATATCCGATTAAGTAGAAGAAATGGAACAAAACAGAGTAGGAAGTCTTGGGGATGAAGGGACAGCAATAGCAGTATTCAGTGTAAACAAGGTATACACTGAATTCCTAAACTGACAAACAGAAACAACAAAAAAAAAAAAGTAACAGAAAGATATGTCTACCAGTTTACTATAAATTGAGAGAGTTCAAACACCAGCTTGCTTGTCACGAATGCAAACAAATCACATTCTACAGGCAACACAATTTATCCATTCTTCTTCCACGCATAAACATCATCTAAAAGTAGATAGAATTAAGAGTGATTTCATTTTATTGAAGTTCATTTTTTTAAACACTAAAGGATAAATTTGTCACTAACTCAGCACATGGTCAGTTTAATGTCTTTATCAATGATCTGGATTAGGGAGTTGAGTGCTCTCTCAATAAATCTGCAGATGACACCAAATACGACAGGAATGTTGATCTGTTCAGAGGTAGGAAGGCTCTGCAGAGTGATCTGGACAGGATGGATTGACCAGCCAAGGTCAGTTGTATGAAGTTTGACAAGGCCAAGTGCTTGGTCCTGCAGCTGGGTCACACCAACTTCGTGCAATTCTATAGACTTGGAAGAGAGTGGCAAGAAAGTTGCCCAACAGAAAAGTACCTGGGGATGTTGATTAACAGGTGGCTGAACATGAGGCAGCAGTGTGCTCAGGTGGCCAACAGGAAGAAGGCCAACAGCATCCTGGCCTGTATCAAGAACAAGGTGGCGAGCAAGAGTAGGGAAGTGATTACCTCTTAAGCACTGGTGAAGCCAAATCCTGAATACTGTGTTTAGTTCTACACCCCTTCCTGCAAAAGCACAATGAATTGCTGGGGCATGTCCAGAGACAGGGGAATGAAGCCTCTGACAGTCTAGAAAAGTCTTATGAGGAGTGGCTGAGGGTACCAGGATTTTTTTGGTCTGGAGAGAAGGAGGACTTGCTTTCTGCAACTATCCAAAAGGAAATTGTAGTGAGGTGGGTGCTGGCCTCTTCTCTCAAATAATTAGCAATAAGAAAGCCATCCTTTCTGCAAGGAAAATGATTCTATGATTTAAAGATTAAAGTACTACAAATATTTTTTTCTGTAAAAGCTCATACATAAAAGACAGGAATACATTTATATAACTGTGAGCAATACTTCCTCCCTCTAGGCAAATGCTGGAGTTTTCAGCTTATAGAAAATGTACTCCTTCCTTTATGTAGCATTGTCATGTAAGGTTTTCTAATCAGTATTTTGTAGGACTTGGAAGAGCATGGATGTGTATTTTTAACCTATACAAAAAGCTTATCTTATTAAATATGCAAGAAGGGACCTCCACATTTACAACATCTTCTTATTCTATAGAAGATCCACACACTATTTCTTCTGAAAATGTTCTCATGTTTCCTCTCTTTCTTTGAGGTCTCTGACACTCAGGTCAGCTGTCAGGCTGCAGAAATGTCTTGTATTTCAAGAGCTTCTGCTCATGTTTCATTGAGATAGCTTTAAACCAATTAACATTTAAAAAAACCCAAAAAAACTACCACTTTTTCCTCATTTGCAGACCTCAAGAAAACATGTTTACTTTCCAAAATGAACTACATTGTGAGGCTGGACACCGAAGCAGCAATACCTATCAATGCAGTGAGAACATTCAGAAATTGCTGACACAGCTGTAGCAAGGGAGGAAGTGGAGCCCCTGAACTGGGGATTTAGTTATTCATTACAGCTCCAGAAAGACCAAAACGGAGAAGAAAGACATGGAACATAGATCACCTATAAAGGTCACACATGTGCCCTTTTATCCTTGATCTTTATAGGTATTCATTACACTTTGTCACTTAGCAGACCTGAATGAAGAAAAGAAATGTTATCCTGGAGAAAATACTTGCTGTTTCCTAACTTTTGAGGATTTCTCTTTAAAGATTAAAATACATGCAAATGCCTAAACACCCATTTCCAGATATTACAAAGCTTCACAAAATTGCGATGTTCTATTTAGCCTTTTCATTAACTTTTAAACCAAACCCTACTACAAGCCTGAGTTTTTGATGAAGCAACCTGACTCTATAGTAAGTTGCCAAGAGTCTCCGGTTCAACACTATTACAACCCCATAGTACTGGATGATCAGATATACTTGAGATATCAAAGTGAACTGCCAGAGTTCAAATACAGGAGAATCAACTTGGGCCATGATAGCTAAAAGACAGTGTCTAAGATGCTGATGAAAGAACTGAAGGCATAGTAAAGCTTCTGCAGAAGTCTTAACATGATTTTCTTAGCTTCTTCGTCCAGCTACCAAGATTACTTTGTGTCAAGTCCTGAATTGAAATGTCAGGAAGATACATGTGCTTGGATTTGTATTTGGTCTGACCATTTCCAGCTAAATTTTCCTTTAACAAAACCTTAGATCCACAACCACTTTCTCTTGGATACCATTTCCTGATGATGAGATGGGTGAAGGAGAAGGATCTAGAATTCTAGGAAAAAATATATGGGAGACCTTTGTATCAGCAAAAATCGCTTAAGAGGGGTGAGTAGTACAGGGGGGGAAAGAAAACAGTTATGACTCCTGAAAAAAAATCACAATTAGCCTCTAAAGAAGGTTGGAAAAAACGAAGTGGTACGTCCTGTACTGAATACTCAATGTAGCATAAAAGTAAGGTCTTCCAAAGATATGACCACCTAAGAAAAGAATCTAGGCAAACATGCAAAAGTCATGTTATATTTTTACAAGGAATGATGTAGAAACGATCCGGTCTTACCAAGCAGCTAAACTTCTCCTATTGAGTGAGTTAGACACTGTAGTAGTTACGGAGTTAACACTCTAGCTTCATCTGAAATTTTAAATAAAGAATTATACTGGATACAGAAGAACTTACGAGAAAAGTTTGCTGTGCAACTATTTCTTCAGCCCTTTCTTTGCCTTTCTACCTCCTACATTGCCTTCTCCTTAACTCCTCCACACTGATGTCTGCATTAACCTTGGCTAAGTAATAACAACTGAGGCCTTTTTGTTTCTCCTACTGGGGCAGGTGGCTCTTAGGCCCTTCTGGGCTTTGTCCAGGGACAATTTTTATGTTATTTCTAAATTGTAAATATTTGTAAATATATTTTTGTACATAGGTATTGCACTATACGCTTGCAAATTTAGCTTGCTGTAAATACGTTGCTCCATTTGCTTCTAAGTCATCTGAGCTGGTCTGGTAAATTAATTTGGGAGTAATTTCAAACCCATCACAGACACAAAGGTAAAAAGGGATTCAGAGCCTGGGTGCTATCAGAAGAAAAAGGTTATCCATCTAGCAGAATATGGGTTCCCTCAAATATAATGTGAATATAAACTGGTAATCGCTTAAAGCAGAACTCATAGCTTCAGACTTCCCAGTTGTAATTCTGGTGGCTGTCATGAAGTAAGAACTGTGCTGGTTGATGTGTGGCTGACACTAGGATTCCCTAGACACTGGTGTAACATGAAATGTGGAATATTGTTCAGTAGATCTAATGTCATGACACATTATGGACACAATAGATGATACAATGACAACAGGTCCAAGTGTCCTAAAAGTGGGTAAAGTACATTGAAAGAAATCACTTACTTGGCAAAGCAATATAGAAGGATTAAAAAAAAAAAAATTTCGATTACTTCTGAAGAGTGTGGTCAATAGATGCCATGTTTCATTTCACTAACATGAAAGGACAGCAGGGTTTGGCTTCACTGATACCTACAAGTTTTCTGAAAAACGAAAGTGAAACTGCTAATGATTCATTTATCAAGTGGCATCTACCTTGTGCCTAAATCAGCAAATAGAAAAATGGACAATTGCTTTCTTTGGAAGAAAAAACAATTCAGTAATAGCATACAAAATTTAGGGACTACTAGTCCTTAATGTCTTCAGAACTGCTAAATAAGGCACACCTGTGTTCAAAATATTTTAATACAGAACAGATGTATAAGAGGGGGTTTCTTAATTTAACAAAGTGAAACATATTTTTGTAAAATTACTCTTTTTCTTAGTATTTTATCCCTTGAAAGGTAATTTGACACAAATGTGAAAATGTAGGTATTTATGAATTAGCCAGGGGGGGTGGGGGGAGGGAAGCCGGGCTGCTTTTTCTAAGTAGGGCTTTATGCTTGGGGAAAACAAAATGCATACTTTGCACAAATTGCCCCTTCAGCCTTCCAAAAAGACTGAGTAGGTGATTACAATGTAAAACAGTGCTTTAGTAAATCATCCAAAGAACTGTAATTTTTGCTGGTCAAGTACATTCCACTTCTTACTGTACTACAGATCAAACTATGGCATCGACATTAGCGGCAGCCCCGGATTAAGACATTTTAGTCACATACAAAGAAAAAGCAACAAGGTAAAAACTATTCAAACAAGGGGGAAAAGCTCTATGACTAATTCCCTTTTAAAAAAACTTCTATAATCCTACACCTCCATGCTACTCAAATCAATTGAAAGCTTTGCATTCGCAATGACATCCAGCTACCTGTAACTGATAGTGAAATGATCCGGTTCACAGTCATTCCTCAAGCCCAAACCTTTTGGGCTACAGAATTGCAAGACTGTATCTGCAAAAAGCTATTTTTCACTTGTGTGACATATGAAAGAGTCATCAGGACTTGCACTCCTGTTTCATTTAGATTATTAAGCAGTTCACTGCTCTTAAAAGTTTCTTTCTGCAACTTGGGGTTTCTGTTACCCTTCATTTACCTTTGTTTTTCCATTCCTTGTCTCACCATTATCAAACTTGAAACTGCTTTTTTTAAAGCTATATCTCAGATAGAAAACATACTGGAGATTTTGAAGGACAAATTTCTATCAATAATTTATTAATTTTTCTAATCTAGAATATAATCAGGCTTTTGGTGTAAGCTTTTTAAGGAAGTATGTCAAGCAAACTTATTAGGATTTAGTGCACATATTTCTCAGCGCTTTTCTCCTCTCAAAAGGATATTCCTGTATCCTATGTTAGCAGAAAGACCTTCAAGCCAACATGTGCATGCTCCAGGAATTCATCTCAGCAGGTAAAAGGATCATGACACTGACTCACTGGGACTGACTTGCTTCCAAAATCTGGGGAAGGAGTGGCACAGAAAATGCTCTTCTTCAATGTTAAGTAGTTTGGAGAAGCAGATACATTTCCATTTTGTACAGTAAATCCTATGACAATATAAACAAGAATATTTCTGAATGAAATCTGAATGAATCTTGAAGTTACCAGATTTGCAACAAGCAACAGTAAGAAGAATGGAAGATGGTGCTAGAGAAAAGACTACACTTAGATTATATGAGAGGAAAAGTGTACAGAAACCAGAAAAAGTAGTAGTGAAGACTTAGCAAAGACTACATTTCTAAGTTACTGTAATTAAGAGAGCAGTGAGAAAAAAAATAAAAAGCTATCCAAACATGACATCTCTGTTGTATCCTATGAAAAAAATTACAAAAATACATGAGAAATAAAGATATAAGCCATCACTGAAATCAGCTCCTGTTGTTAAGGTCCATTTTTCATGGATAAAAGTTAAACAGATTTTGATAAGCTATTTTTACACTTAGAAATAGATTTGCAAAAAGATCTGAAAACATAAACAAAAATCACTGACAACAGAAAAACTGGAAACATCTGAAGAAAACAGATGCTGATCATCTCTTCATTTAACTTTGTAACAGAAAGTGACAAACATTAATGAAACTGTGATAACCTATTAACTGTAAGAGCTCTAATACATTTAAATTTGATAAGCTCCTCGGTGAAAGAACATCTTTATGAAGACCAAATACAGACATCATTTTGCTCTCCTAACATAAGAACTGGAAATTTAAGATGCCTCATGAAAGCCCAGTAAAGTTGAAACAACCAGTATTTTGATACCAACGGCAAATAGTAGGGTTTTCTGTTTGCAGCACTGTATTATGAATCAGTGTGAAACTAGCTCTGAATGGAATTACAAGCACTCACAGTATCAGATTTTTTTTTACTGTTGCCAAAGGTTAACAGGTAGGTTATCCACTAAATGAACCTCTCTATTAATATTTCTTTTTTTTTTTTTCTCAAAGGAAAAGGCGAGAAATAAGGGAAGTTTACATTTTTGAAAAGTAAACTAAAATTATTTTAATTAATTTAATAACAATGAAATAAAAGATACAAAAGCCAATATTGAACTGAACTCCCCAAATGACACTTAGTCACTGTTGCTATGGGTTCTGTAGCAGAAGTCCCAGATTAGACTAAACAGCAGACTGGAACTATGCTCAGGAACTGGATTATGGAGCTAGATTCAGGAATTTGAGGATTAGGATTGAAGGCAGAATAGGGTCCTCCTTGGATGCTGGGCATTGCAGAAGAGAGCTTGACTCTTGTGATCCTCAGCTTTATACTGAGTTTGACTTACGCAGAATGGAATCCCCTGTCAGTCAGTTTAGAGTCACCTGTCCTCACAAAACCAATGCCAACTTCACAATAGACCTAAGGATTTCTTTTCTAACATACAGCATACAGGAAACTAGCCAAGAATACATGACAGCAGTCAATCTGCCTATGTTGTATGTGAAGTTATCAGCTACTTGTTAACTAAGTCAATGATATGCCATCCCTCCTTAAGCATGATCTTCTCCTTGACTCCTCTGGTTCTGCTGGTATAAATCCTTTTTTTGTGACAGAAAATTAAATAATTGATTGTAATTTATTGAAAAAGCCCATAATTTTAACAAAATTAAGACTATAACCTGATGAAACACTATTACTTTGCTTTTAATAAACTGTTCTAAAAGGTACAGTAAAATATAAAGTGCCACTTCTTTTGACCTTAATTCTAAAGGTTAAAAACCAGGTATGGTATGGATTTCAGTGACTCTAAACTGAATCAGTTAATGCAATGTTAACATTTCATCATGAGTTTTGTATGAAAGTCCAGAATTAAGGAAAAACATACACTTTTCTCAGTGCAGTCATTCATCCATAAATCTACATTTTTACTGTAGGAGCAGAGACATTCAGCAGTGACCTCTGCAGACACATGCAATACCCCCCTGGAAATTCACTTATGCATTGTTGATGTGAGGCAGGTGGAGCTACCACGAATGAACCAGGATCATAATAAAAAGCCCTGGGCTATGACAGCTTACTGGGGGAAAACATCACTAAGGACATTTCAGGCTAGAAGCAGCAGCCCAGGACATCTCTCCTCCCCTACCAAAGAAGGACCATGTGGTGGTTAACTATCTCTCCTACTCTCTCTCCCTTTTTGTTCTTTCTCTGTTTTGTTTTGTTTTCTCTCTCTTTAATAAATACTCTCATCAGGACATCTGACCTCGTTAGTGTCTTAATTTCATTTACAAGAATGTTCAAAAAAGAACCATGTCTTTTTCCCAACCTCTGGATGGTGACAACAGCACATGAATGATGGCTATGGAACTGTGCTCCTTAGGAAACACTACGATATATTAAGATATAACTAACTAAACACATTTCTAGCAGTCACACAAGTAAAGCATCTGTATGACCTTATTTCTGTGAGATTCACCTTTCTTCTTTTATCCTCATCTACTCTGTTTTACAATACATTATTGCTTTAGCTGAATTAAGGCAATCTGAAAAATCTAGCAACCCACTTAAGTGTATACAGCAACACAGACCGAGTCGTAAAAATAAAAAAAAATTAATAGAGGAGTATAGGACATCTGCAATTGTTTCAACCTGCCTGCACACACAGACTAGGTTACATTAATTATGGGGTTTTTGTCCTCCTTGATGTGTAAAACTGCAGAGATACAAAGACAAAAATCAGACCTAGTCATAAGACTTCAAGAACTCAGAAATCATCTATCCCAGCTTGATGTATTTGTTCAACTCCAATCCTAGCAATGGACAGCAATCTCATTTCAAAGCGGTTTTAGTGCAATTCACCTGTACCTTGTAATTCACATACTCCAAGCCTGCTTGTGTAATCAGAGTCTTTGTGAGCAGGAGTTGGGAATACTAGCTTTATCACTTATGGACAATGCACACACACAACTAAGCTTCAGACATTAGTTACAGTTAACACAAAGCAAGCCAACTGTTTATAATATCACATATTATCAAAGATTCTTTCAAAGACATGGTTGTCTAGGTGTTTTGTTTAAGATCAGTTCTGTCAGTGTGTGCTAGTAACAGAAAATATTTCCAACCCATTATTTATTTGAAACAAATTACATCTTATTTTCTCAGCACTCTACATTCCCCAATAGAAGGAATACTGAATAAAATAAATAAATAAAAGAGATTAAAAGCACAGAATCATAGTGTGCTGGTTTGAGGCTAATTGGAATATTTTAATAAGAGAAATAAATTAGATTATATGTTGAGAAAGGAAAACCCAAACACACATAAGACAGAGCTGCTTGGTTTTCAGCTCTCGGCTCCTGGTCTCTTCCTCTCCCTGTGTTCCAGCTGAATCCAACTAGAACTCAACTAATCAATTTCTGCTTCTAAGCCCCCTGGCTGATCTTCCCTGTTTACCTGGAATGTAAGACAGATACCGGGATAAGACTGCCTGTTGGGGGAAAGGTAGTAAGGTGGTTGGGAGCCCCTCTTGGGGATTCTGATCTCTGGGAGGGGTGTGGTGTTTCTGTATTATGTTTTTACTGTATATATCTGTAATATATTGTAAATATCTGTAATATATTGTGCAAAACTGTAAACATAAAGCTTCATTTATTAACTTCCAGCCAGCTGAGTCTAGTCTGGGTGATTTCAAAAGTGGGGGGGGTAGGTGGGCAGGCAGCTAACTCCTGAACCACCACACATAGAAACATCCAGGTTGGAAAAGAGCCTCAGGAATACAAAGTCCAACCAATATCCCTACTCTACAAGGTTCACCCTAAACCATATTCCCAAGCACCACATCCAAACAACTTTTAAACACACCAAGTGCATATTTTTCATTCACTCCACCCAAGAACAGAAAAATCAAACCACGCCTTACATTAGGCTGAAGAAAAATAGAACACAATTTTACTTTTGGGAAACAAAACTAATTTGCCTTCTACATCAGTTGTTAATACAGGGAAATTAAACAAATGTAACAGCAGATTTTTACTTCCACTCTTAAGTTTTCTATCATTTCAATGTTTACAACTGCTATTGTGAACTAGGAACTTTTGAAATTCTAATCTGAGATTGCTGCTTTGACTTTATAATATCTTTCCAAATACAGCTCTCAGTTTCTTTTTCTTCCAGTTGTCTTGAGCAGGCTGAGCTGTACAGGCAGCAATGCTGGTACAACTACTACAGCCTCCTGTTTAATCCCAACCTTCCAGGACTGTTCTCAAATAATAAGAAGTTATCATAATTCTCAGGAAGGTTAATGAGAATATGTTAAGAATAAAGGGAGGATACTGAGAATTCTTTGGTCTGATCAGAACATTTAAGAAAACAGAAAAAAAAAACCAACACAACCAATAATTCTGAATAAAAAAAGCATTTGTAGCATTCACTGAATATGGATAATACCTATTTAAGTAGCAGACTACTATGTGTATTATACAATTACAAATAAAGTTTGAAAAGTTTAAAATATATTTTCAGATTTTAATAGACACTATTATAGCACTATGTGAAGTTTTTCACATCTCTTTTCCTGCCTTAACTTTGTTTTTTCAAAAATAAGCATATGCAGTAAGAGACCCCTGGTCTTTCATGAAAATAGCAACTTCAAACAAGTCACCATACTAAATGTGCCATTTTCTATTTTCTGAATTCCTTTCAAGTTTACCACTCCTTTAATCTCACTAGAGGCTGAAAATATGGCAATATTGTATGATGCATAGACTTTCATACTAAATAAACCAACTGGTTACATCTACAGGAAATATTTTCCTTTTTTGTGTAAATTATTTTTCATGATTCTTTATGCTTATATTCATACTCATTGGGCATGCTGCCTAATCACTTCTTGGGTCTACTGTATAAACATAAGCAGAAACTGGTGCAGAATTTTAGAACAAAACCAACCTTAACTTGTCTTATTTTTCTAATTGGTAATAAACTATATCTACCTAAACAACAATAGCAAAATAGAAGTGAATAGTTGAAACTTCTCTTTCCCAACAGTTCCAGATAGCCACCATCTTTTACATTCTCACACTGGTCTTCCACATACAAAAACCACTTTGCTTTAGCAAGGTGAGATCTTCTCTGGTGTGTCTTCTGCTATCTTTGTTTTAATCCCTTGTCATCAGAGAATTTCAGAAGTTTCTCAAAAGAACATACTTATGCAAAGTTGATTTAATAGCTTGGAAACAACAACAAAATTAATCTAGACCACAAAATTATTTTAGAAAAATATCAGTTTCATGCAGTTGTACTAAGCAAAATTTTATTCTCCTTCAAAAAGATAAATTTTGTACTTCTACTAGTCTGATGTACCCTTAATCTACCTCGTATTTTTTTTTATTCTATATTAACATTTACTGCTACAAAAGTATGTAATTATCCTGCATTTGTAGTACTGGAGTTATAAAGAGTAAGTTAAAAATACTCAGCAATCAAGATACCAACCTTGTTGGCAGCGTGCAGCAGCCATCAGCTGTCAGCCTGACTTGGGTTTCATAGCTATCCAGAGGACAAACAACTTGTTGTACAGGAGGACATTCGACTGTACTGCAATCCACACTGAACACTATGGAAGAAAGGAAGAAGAAAATTCACTTTACTCATGCTTTGGAAGCTTTTTGTAAATTACTTCATTATCAGCAAGCAGTTATGCACTAGCCTTTTTATTTAACTATGAAAAATTACTCAGTGATGCTCAGTAGTCAACTTACACAATTTCATTCTCTTCATGATCTACTTTTTAAAACTCAGAAATTAACTAGTTAATAATAATTTAAAAAAAAAAAAAGTTAGACAGACAGCCTGAAACAATGATTAACCTGTGAGTAATGTTAGTTACTAGAAATATACTAGGTATTTTCCCCAAAGCTTTTAAGACACTTGACAATTCACTGTTTATTTTTATCTGATTGAAGTCTGTTTTAAAAAGTGAAATGCCAGGGTTATAGGAAATAAAGGAAAAAATAAGGATACATTATGGATTTATGCCTGCACATATAAAAACACTGCCAAGGACTATTCCATTGTATTCCTTAGGGTACTTATATATGTTGAAAAAGAAATGCAAATTAGTAAATCTATCCACATTAACAAGATGAAAAAAGTACACATAACTAGGAAGAGTGATGTTTTTTAGAAAGCAATAATTTATTTTTTTTTTTTATTTTAATTCAAGTGAAATATACATTTAATCCTATAAGTCACTCAGTCAAGTTGAAATACATCTTCATCTTGCTTGGTCCTAAAACTCTCAGCTCAAAAACTATTTGCTATTCCTTATACTAATAATAAGAAAGTACAGAACAAAGCATTGTTACTTCTTTAAAGAAATAAGCTACCTTTCAAGTCAGTAGACAAGATGAAGAGGATATTATCAGACTAAAGATTATGCAATATTATATCCCCCATTGCTGACTGAACTCCCCTTCGGTACTGATAATACTATGGTGCAAGAACAGCTTTGCAATGCAGTGCCACAATTCTTGCAAGAGCTGATATTTTTCCAAAGTCCCATTTTCTGTCTACTAGTCCTATATTTTTCAGGCTTGATTCTCAGTCCTCAGAGCTGGTATTTAGCAGTAACAATTCAATTGGTCATAATGAAATACCAAGTCTCAGAATTACATATCTCATTAGACATTGAAATTAAAGCAGAAGTTCAATGAAACCAGTTTGTAACTCATGAAGGTTAAAACCAGTATGTTTGAAAGTTAATAGTCTTGAGGAGAAAGTACACGAGTATCTGAGTATTGTCCTCATAAGCAATATTCAGAATCTGCCTTTTTCCAGTTATTTGGGAAAGGAAGCCATCTGCTAAATCAGGGCAACCTGACAAGTTCAAGAAGTTCTCACTGAAAAATGCACAAATTTAAATAAAGTCCATTTTGTGAAGCAATGCAGAAAGTCATTAAATTAACAAGATTCCAGTTATTTATCTTGACAACGGCAATTATTGAATTAACTTCTGTATCTCTTCATAAACATACAAAGGTATCTATTTGCCTTAATTCTATAATATTGCACTTTAAAAACCTCTCTAGCATTTTATGTTCCATTTTATTAACAAATAACACATCTGAAACAGCTCTTCTGTAAGAAATATACATGGTGTTCCTTCATTATCACAAAAGACACTGAGAATCATGAGCTCATCAGTATGAGTCAACACAACAAGTACAATTTACACGATTCTGTTGTGCCAAGTAACTACCAATGTTCAGTTCCCTGAATGTAAAGTAGTAACCTTTCTGCCTCCCTGGATTCAGGGCTCTCTTCTACCTCCTTCTACCCAGGTAAACAGTTTGGGAAAAAAGAGCCATTAAATTTCACTAATAAGTGTGACTGCAGAGCTGTTTCTGCCCATCT
Source organism: Psilopogon haemacephalus (assembly GCA_013396835.1). NCBI lineage: Eukaryota > Metazoa > Chordata > Aves > Piciformes > Megalaimidae > Psilopogon > Psilopogon haemacephalus. Next base: position 107,057 of record VWZI01000066.1, read on the forward strand.
TTCTATGTAATGGCAATGAAAGAAAAAAAACTCAAGGGAATTCCCTAATCATGCCACCAGGCCCCAAAACTAAGGTGTTCTTTCTTCCTAAATGGTTCTGATTCTTTCCAGTGGCCATAGAGTTCTTACTAATACAGCTCACAAACACTGAAATGTTTTTTATTAAAGTAAACATTTAAGAAAAACTATAAACAAATCTGGAGCATTAAAACACAAAATTCTAATGTAATCAAATGGCTGTAGTCACTCAGTGGTTTCCCTGGTTGATTTAACTGATCTTACTTATTTTATACCATTCTCTTGCAAGTACCAGAGTACCCTCCAATTTCTTAAGCATTAGTAGGGTTTTGTGAACATAAAGCATGCAGTGAGCTTATACACCATCCATGGAATTTCATAACTCACACTCATACCCCACCACAGTCTTCACTCTGAACTGGGAGATCTTTATTATTACATTCATAGAATCATAGAATGGTTTAGGTTGGAAGAGGCCTCAGAGATCATCCAGTTCCAACCCCCCACCATAGGCAGGGACACCTCCCACTAGATCAGGTCGCTCAAGACCTCATCCAGCCTGGCCTTGAACACATCCAGGGAGGGAGCAGACACAACCTCCCTGGGCAACCTGTGCCAGTGTCTCACCACCCTCACTGTGAAGAATTTCTTCCTAACATCCTGTTCAAATCTCCCCTCCGCCAATTTGAACCCATTCCCCCTCGTCCTGTCATTACAAGACCTTGTGAACAGCCCCTCCCCAGCCCTCCTGTAGGCCCCCCTCAGATACTGGAAGGCTGCTATAAGGTCTCCCCGAAGCCTTCTCTTCTCCAGGCTGAAAAGCCCCAACTCTCTCAGCCTGTCCTCATAGCAGAGGTGCTCCAGTCCTCTGATCATCTTTGTGGCCCTCCTTTGGGCTCTCTCCAGCAGTTCCATGTCCTTC
>VWZI01000066.1:108537-142408 GCA_013396835.1 Psilopogon haemacephalus
GATGACATCAGTTGCCCTTCCCTTGTCCACTGCTGCTGTGACTTTATCATAGAAAGCCACCAAATTTGTTAGGCATGATTTGCCCTTGGTGAAGCCATGCTTGTTGGTATCCCACACCTCTGCTTTGTTTTCCATCTGCCTCAGCAGAGCCTTCAAGAGGATCTGCTCCACGATCTTGCCAGGCACATAGGTGAGGCTCACTGGTCTGTAGTTCCCAGGGTCGTCCTTTTTTCCCTTCTTGAACATGGGTGTTATGTTTGCCCTTTTCCAGTCAGCAGGAACTTCACCAGTCTGCCATGACCTTTCAAATACAATGGACAACGGTTTGGCAACTTCATCTGCCAGTTCCCTCAGGACCCATGGGTGGATCTCATCAGGCCCCATGGACTTGTCCGCGTTCAGGTTCTTTAGGTGCTCTCGAACATGATCTTCAATTACAGTGGGCAGGTCTTCACTTCCCCAGACCTTACTTTTGCCCTCTACATTACTAGATCAGTCACAGAATAGATGAGATTGGACAGGACTTCTGGAGGTCATCTGGTCTAATCCCTTTCCCAAGCCAAGTCAGGCAGATCGAGTTGCTCAGGACCGTCCCTAGACAGCTTTTGAATATGTCCAAGGGTGAATATCCTACCACCTCTCCAGGCAACTTGTGCTGATGCTGGCTATCCTGATAGCACACCAATTCTGCTTGACTAGTTTGGCCACTGCCTTTCCTTCTCTGGTTGCAAGGTCCAGGAGCTGAGTTGTGGAGTAGACAAAGCAAACAGTGTGGAATTGGCTCCAGTAAGCCTGTCCTAAAGGGTAGCAATTTAGCATCACGGTGTGAGGTGTCTTGTACTGCCACATACATGATTTACTTCCATTTTGGGCATATATGCATAGCTCACATGGGGCATGACACTTTGAATTGATTGGCCAAAACTTCTGATGCTTATGCCTACTGGCCAGTTTGACTTTCAAAATGCATTTAATAGAGAAATTATTTGAAAGACCCCACCTTCCTTCTTCAGTTTTTCTTCATAGATTCTAGAACGTTAGGGTGATTCCCTCAATGAATCTCCCCGTGACTTTTCCCCCATAAGTGGATCAGTAAGCGGGTTCCTACCTGCAGCAAAGCTATTCACAGCATAGCTAGCTTTCGTTTTCACTGCAGTCACACATGCAGCAGTAGCAGCTTACAGTAACTCAGTTTTCCTCTCCTTCCCTCTGCCTTGGAATTATATTATATTTTACCCTCCAGATTATAATTGCAGTTTTGGAAGCATCTCTATATGGAAAACATACCCAGGAAATCTGTGCATCATGAGTAATACTTGGACTAGATCTTATTAATGTCCATAAGTTTAGACTAGTTTTAGGCTCACTCAATAGCATGTTTGGTCCACCTTGTAACCACGGCCAGTACTGATCTGTTGTCGTGTACTCAGTTTTCCTGTTTCCACATTCCTATTTTCCTTTAATTCCGTGTTTATAAATACCCTTTGTGTAAATGCTTACTGCCAATTGAGAATCCAAAAGAATTGTATGCAATCTGGTGATTTTTAAAATATTATTAATAATTAATATTTATACAAGAAAATTGATATTTATAATTCACATTCCTGTATTACAATATAGGAAAAGTAGGATAGAAAATATAGAATGCAGCAACATAGGTAACCATTAACTGTATAAGCCATCATAAATCAGGCAAACAAAGCAAGGTGATTTAAGCACAAAGAGGCACGGAAACTCTTCCACGAAAAGTGAAATATTGTATTCAAAGATGAGAACATCAGTAACTTTGGCCAAGAATGCAACCCATAATTGGTGCCAGAAAAGGAAAAGGTAAGAAGGACAAGCCAAGGAAGATGTCGAGCCTTCAGCAAAAAGACCCCAAAAGACAACCAGCAGGTAGCAATGAGCATGCATGGAAAGGCAGGACATTATGGAAATGAGTTCCAAGAATTAGTTATAGTAACTCCTCCTATTCTTAGAATTATGTACTAACTCTACCCATATACCGAATATGTATGGTTTTGTAGCATAAAAGTATCTACCTGAACACATGCAAGGCATACAGGGTGGGCGGAGCTATCCCCACCCTGTGCCTGGTACTGTAGATAAATGTATCTTCTTGTGCTGGTTTGAGGCTAATTGGAGGATTTTAATGAGAAATTAAATTATAGGCTGAACAAGGAAAACAAAATTATGTCTAATCCACTCATAGGTTTGCTGGGACGTAGAAAAGTAAGAACCCAAAACACAGATGAGGCAGAGCTGTTTGAGCTGCTCTGGCTGCTGACCTCTCTCTCTCCCTGCCTTCTAGCTGGATCTGTGTAACTCAACTAACCAATTCTCTGTTTTTAACCTCCCAGCCGATCACCTCCCTGTTATCTGGCACTTTGCATGTTGTGGGGGTTCTTTCTAAAAGTCAATTAATCATAACACTGGGTCATCATTGTGCTGAAAAAATATTTTCTGATTTTCAGAGCAAACCTCTGATTTTTCACTTTATGCTCATTCTCTTTCTGGTCCTGCTGTTGTGCATCACCAAAAAGAGCCTGCCTCTGTCTTCAAATGATCCCTTCAGGTTTTTGTATTATCTCCCTGAGATTTCTCCCTTCCAGGCTGAAGTCCCATCTCTCTCAGCTGTTCCTCACAGGAAAGAGACGAAGAGAGACACAAGATAAAAAAGTACTAGAAGAAGGAAGAAAAACTAAATTTTTTTCTACGTACTTTTCAGATTTAAATGAGTTTCTAAAACTGGAAAAAGTTTTGAGCCAAACTTCCAGATAAGCTGAAAATACTGAAAGATTAGAAACAGTCTATAATCAGATTCTTCACTAGTTAAAAAGACATCCCCAGATTGGCTGTATTACTGTCCTAAAAAGTAACATTGCAAACATTTACCACCAAACTATTTGTTTTATTTTTTCATCTTCCTTTGATTCCAATAGTTATAAAATGTATTTTTCATTAACAGGTATATGATAAGCTGTAATAACATATTTTATTATAAGCTACAAAAACTGAAGTCTTGTCCAAAGAAATTATTTTGTCTTATCCTAGTAGCTTTAAGCTTTATAAATTGATAAATATAAATTCTCAATAGCACAAACATGTTGCAAATTTCTATCAGTGAAGATGAAGTCAATCAATTTTTTCTTACAAGTCTTCAGGAAATTTCTCATGCACTGAATCTGCATATAGTAACATCTGAGCATACCTGATTTTTCTACAAGAACATAGCAGAAACCCTATTACAGTTGTAGACCTCTGACACAGCTGCTGTAACAGGTAACTTCCATTGTAGAGTATAGAACTGAAGGTCTCTGATCATGGAACTTTTACTATCTAGGTGAAGTAACTTTTTAGTAGAATACGGCAACAGAAATGTATTACATTTCACATTTAGTTATCATACTGACTTTTCACTGAATAGAATGTATAGATGGGAGGCAAAATCTAGATAGTTATCTGTGTATCTAAAGGTCTATCTATGATGCAACACAGTGTCTCAACACAGGAAAGATTTAATATTTTTTCATATGTCTGAGCTTTCTGAGAGTCCAGCATAAGGGTATGTAGCCTGACTCTACATTAGCTAAGAAGCACCACAAAACACCCTTTCACACAATCACAGAGTCATTGAAGGCTGGAAGAGACCTCTGAGATGATTAAGTCCAGCCTACGACCTAGTGCCATCACATCGACTGGACCATGTCACTAACTGCCATATTCAACCTTTCCTTAAACACCTCCAGGGACAGCGACTCCACCACCTCCCTGTGCAGTCCACGCCAGTGTCTAGTTACCCTTTCCACAAGGAAGTGCTTACTAACATCCAACCTAAACCTCCCCTGGCACAGCATCAGGCCATGCCCTCTTGTCACAAGTTGCCTGGGATAAGAGCCTAGCCCCTACCTTTATACAGCTCCCCTTCAGGTAGTTGTGAAGTGTGATAAGGTCCCCCTGAGTCTCCTCTTCTCCAGGCTAAACAACCCCAGCTCCCTCAACCTCGCCTCATAAGGCTCTCCCTCCAGTCCCTTCAGCAGTCTTGTTGCTCTCCTCTAGACCCGCTCCAGCACCTCAGTATTCTTGAAGTGAATGGCCCAGAACTGCACACAGTGCTCAAGGTGAGGCCTCAAGAGCGCTGAGTACAGGGGCAGAATTACATCCCTAATCATGATGGCCACACTACTCCTGATACAGGCCAAGATGCCATTGGCCTTCTGTGCCACCTGGGCACACTGCTGGCTCATGTTCAGGGACCAGCACTCCCAGGTCCCTCTCAGCCAGGCTGCTCTCCAGCCACTCATCCCTCAGTCGTAGCACTGCATGGGGTTATTGTGGCCAAAGTGTAGGACGCTGCACTTGGCCTTGTTAGACCTCATACCACTGGCCTCAGCCCATCGACCCAGCCTCTCCAGGTCTCTCTGAAGTGTCTTCCTACCTTCCAGCAGATCGAGACTCCCTCCCAACTTGGTGTCATCTGCCAGTTTATTTAAGGTAGACTCAATCTCCTTATTCAAGTCATCAATAAAGCTGTTGAATAGATCTGGACCCAGTACTGATCCCTGAGGGACACCACTGGTCACAGGACAGCAACTGGATGTGGCACCATTCACAACTACTCTCTGTGCTTGGCTATCCAGCCAGTTGTTAACCCAGTGAAGGGTGCACCTGTCCAAGCCATAGGCTGCCAGCTTTTCCCAGAGGATGATGTGGGAGACTGGTTTTGCTGAAGCATAGGTAGACCACATCCACAGCCCTCCACTCATCTACCAGACATAGAATTGTGAATTTCCTTTGAGTTCAGATGCATTTCAACATACAACACAATACAACATAACTTCATCTGATAATGGTAGTTACGCTTTCTGTTCTGGGAGATGAAGAAAGAGTATTCAAGTACATCTCCATGACAATGCATCATCTTTTTTACAGTTCTTCCCACTTCAGAACATATTAAATACAAAATGAACAGACTGTGTTCCTGGACTTTCAATGCAGTTGTACTACTGTCTGTATCACTTTCTCAATTTCCCTATCACAGGCATTTCCCAACATGGCCCTCAATATTTGCTGACCTTTTTTTTCACCCTTCCCTCACAATGTTAGTTTATAAATTATTTCTCCAACTCCATTAGAAATGTATCTGTAATTCTTCATGACTCATTTTCTCCAGTTGTTTCCCAATCCCATCTTAAGCCCTCCCAACAACAACTTCCAATACAGCATCCAATAAAACACCACACATACTGTTTCTGTACACAATAGAAGGGAGGGGGGAAAAAAAAAGAAAAATTCTGTTTCTCTCATCTATGTATAACAACTTGACTTTTTGCTGACCCTTGTCTTTACTGTAAGACTGTTAGAATTCTAGACCTGATTTTCAACAATGAAGCCATACTAGAGTAGAGTACAAGCTATTTGCTTGTGCATCATTATATACTACCTACTGCATTTTGCCTGTGATTTCAGACTTTCCATCAAGTCCTGACTGCATAAAAATAAGGCAAACAATAACATTCTCTTTACAACTGTGTTTAAACCAAGATTTGATACCAGAATAAGCCTTACATTTCTGTAGCAGTGATTTTTAGGAGATATGGATGCTGAAGAAGGTGAGTGAAATCTCTGCCAAAAAGACTGCTAGAAGAATGACAAGTGAACAGTCTTTTCAACAGAGGTTCTCTCTAGCATGATGTCAGAAACAAAGAGATGACACTTCCCCACCTCACTGTATACAAAAAGAAAGTTATCAATAAAAGTACAACAAACATCTGCTGGATGGATAACTGCCAAACAACCTTTCTTTATTCATTAGTAGCAGCTAAAGTTCCTATCACAACCTTAGTAAAATACCTTTTAGATGAGATTATAGCTCCATCTAACAAACATGATGTAAAAACCATAATTGTTCATAGTGCTTTAGCTTCTTAGCAAAAGACGTACGTATACTGGTACAAATCTTGTTTCAGGTTATTTTTATTTTTACTGTTAACACACTACACAGTTCTATTTGAGACTACTCATTTGAACCATCTTTAAGGAAAAAAACAAACACACCACCTTACTTTTGGGAATATTTTTTAAGAACTGTAATTCTGATCTTAAAAGCTAGTCAGTGCTCATTCAGTAAATTTATTGATCATGAATGTGCGGTCATACACAGCCTGCAAGAACAAAGGAGATGCCTTATAGTACCAGACCACTGTTATCCCCTCTTTGAGCATAACAACTGCAGTAAAACAAAAGAACACGATATATTTGTTCTCAATAGGTACCAGAACTGTGCTGAGATGAGCAACAGGTAAGAACATTTAAGATTAATTAACCTAGAGTTAAATAGACAGGTTAAATTAAGCTACTAAGCTTTTTCCTCACTGTTCATTGGAACTGAACATCAATGTCTTCAATCACTGTATTCTAAGAGCAAGATAAGGACCAGAGCATCTTAAAAAGACAGATTTTATTTCCAGCATTTGGTGTTAAGAAATACTTCCTATTTTCCTTCCAGCAATGTAGTTGCAGTTTACACTTTCAAAACATGTTCCTCTGAAAACTGACAGAAGTGAAGATTTGCAACAATTTGCCATTAAGTCTTCTCTGTTAAGTAATTTGCCTACAAAGATTTTGTCAACATTCCCCTACTCTTTCCCTGTCTTCCAGTCTTGTGTTAGATTGTTTTCACTTTTTAATCTTTCCCCTATGTCAAACAGTAAACAAAAGAAACGTCAATAACAAGGTTATAAAGGTCAAGTTGGACAGCCACTGACTAATAGTTCCCTTTTTTTCCATAATGCCAAGGCAGTGCAGGCCAGTAGGAGTCCTGTGTACTCTCTAGCTTGTTGTTTAGCCATTACATCTTTCATCACCTGTCACTTAAGAGATGCACAAGAGTATCCACCTACACCTCTCAACCACTTAAGCTGCCATCTAAGAAAGATGTTTTCATCATCTCCCAAAGCAAGGAAGAACTGTTTCCCCTCAATATCTACCTTACATCGCAAAACTCTATGCTTCCCTATGTTTCATTAGTCTCCTCCAACTTTTTCAAAGCCTCCGCTCTTTTACCCTTTGAAAATATGTCTCCATTTTCACCAGTTCCAGGTACTTTCACCTCTTAACTCCCTACAACATAAAATAAACTCCTTTAGAAAATAACAAGCACACAATTACATAAATTCATTAATGTGATAATCACATTATCCATCCTGAAGATTCTCTAATATTGACAATCTAAAAATTATCTTCAATAAGTAACATACAAATGTAAGTTTGGGTGGAATTACCTAAAAATGACAAGGTGTGAATGCAAATAACCATCACAAGGACATGATCAAAGCTAATTTGTTCTGATCAATAAACAATCCAAAGTCAGCAAGATAAAACTGAGGAAGAATTAAAATGTACAAATAGAGTGGCTCAGTAGCAGCCATACTACATCTTGGGATCACATTTCACTAAATGTAACTTTCGCAAAAGAGTAATCTCTTATTTAGAATTTTGCAGGAAAGACGGAATAATTATTCTACAGTATTTAGCACTGCTGAAGATTCACTCAAAACAGTAGTTTGCTTTTGAACGCCACATTTTAAAGATATATGGATAAACATTAAAAAACTTATATAAGGGCAATATGACAAGGAAGGAGTCCAAGGAAATGAAGTTATAAGAAATTGCAACTAATTCTACATGGAAAAAAAAAAAATACCAAGGTTGACAAAGCGTAATATAGCAAGAATTATTACAAAGACATTTTCAGCTACGCAGGACAGAAAATGATAAAGCTTGCTTACATTTCCACACAGGCAGATTTGTATTGGGTGTTAGGAAAAACAAAGCAGCACTAGAAGTTACAAAGTATGCACAATCATCTTCTGTGGAGGATTTAAGAAAACATTAAGTGCATTTGAACCTGTTAGCATAAAAGATTTTGTATTATACAATTTATATGCCTGCTTTCATCCCTACATCAAGAAGAATGCATTACATCTTCCACTTCACTGAGAGTAATAAATCACAAGACAGGGTGATTTGTGTTCTCAGGAAGTGGAAAATGGGTAAATACCGAGAATTTTGTGAAGTTATTTCAATATGGCCCTCCACAATTCTCATGCTCTCCAGGTTTTAATGGTATCATTTTGAAATCTAGACAAATCTTAAAAGAGAAACCTTAATGACTTCTCACAGGCCCACAAGATGTTAGGGGTTGGAAAGGACCTCTGCAGATCATCAAGTCCAACCACCCTGCCAGAGAAGTACCGTACAGTCTAGTGCAGGTTGCACAGGAATGTATCCAGAAGGGTCTTGAAAGTCTCCACAGAAGGGGACTCCACAATCTCTCTGGGGAGCCTGTTCCAGTGCTCTGTGACCCTTACAGCAAAGAAGTTCTTCCTCATGCTGAGGTGAGACTTCCTGTGCTGTGGTTTACATCCATTGCCCCTTTCCATGCACAACATATTCCATCTAATCAGTATTTAGAGTATGTCACTTTCACTAGTAGCATCCCAAGAAATATCATGTTCTCAAGTAGGCTACTTTTCCCTTGTTGCTCAGTTTAAATTAATGTTTGAAAAAAATAAGAAAGTAACTTTTTTTTTTAATGCATAATGTCATATATCATTTTAATTTTGAAGAAGAATCTGAAGAGTTCAGAGACTACACATGTTTTGTTAGATACAATTTTATATATATAGGTTATTGTGATTGCCAGTTAGCAAAAATTGAAAAACTGAGAAAAAAAAAAAGTGTGTGCATTTACCTGGTTTACATTCATAGAGATCACAGCATTTTCCTGGTTTTCCTGATGCCTTAGAAACCAATATATTCAAGTACCCAGGTTGGCAAACCTTCCTCAAGCAGCCTGCAGGATTGCACACACAACGGCTTGGGAGTGGACAGCATTCACCAGGAGGAGCATAGCCTTCAATCAAGATGGAATCTTCTGGACAGCGAGGAGAAAACTGGACCTCACAGCGGGCCTTGGAGCAATCAGGTTTCTCTTCTGAAAGAGAGAAAAATCAGTATGCCATGAATGTCCCTGAAATACTGTACCAAAGCTGTAAAGATGAGCTCTAATAAAGCTCCTTTTCTTCTCCCTCCCCTAAAGACAATAAAAATGGGGGAAAAAAAATCTTGGTATCTGCAAGACGGTAAATGTATTATCTAATATTTTACAAAACTTCCTATTTGTGCAGTGTGCATGACTCCTGAACCTGTACAGCCTCAAAGGTTCATACAGAATTCTGCATGATCTTGCCATATCATGCAGAACTCTGATGTTCACACCTACACCTTCAGTCTCCTAACACTTTCTATTACATGCAATTGATATTGATTAGTTGATTAAACTTGAATGTCCTGAACTAAGATTTCACATATTCAAAAGCTTGTTAAAAGTTGCACAGCTAACGTATTTGAAGAGTCTGTAAATTAACAGAAGAGGATTTTTCACGCACACACTCCCCATGCTCACACATTAAATATGTTGTTGCTATGCACTTTGGTGGCTTGAACAGTAAAAGAGAATAGGTTTGTCTAGCACTGGCTGCAGGCTCATAGCAGTAAGAAAGGGAGTACCAAGGAACAAGCTCAACAAGTTGGTGGGAACATGAACAAGCTTGGCAAATACTGACATAAAGAAAGAATGAAGACGTAAAAGGTTCTTTAACACCTAAGTAACAGTCTTGCAAATTTTTTTTAAAACTTGGAAAAGAAGTAAAGATTTGCTATTCTCAAAAAAACTAATCTTAATTTTGGCCAAGATTTGGTATCACGCTTTTCAATGAGTAAGTCACATTGGGAGAAATCAGATCACTCCCGTGACCAATTTATTCCATAATGTAAAAAGTAAGGGTCTCACTTCGCTCAGTGGACCTGAGCACTGTTGAAGAAGTGGATTCAAGACACTCAGAAGAGTATTTTTAGGTCAACAGGACATGGTCACTTTAGTGCTTGGAGGCAATGCAGGCAGCATTTCCACGCCTGACCTAGACATCCTCCACAACAACAGAGAACTAAGACCTGAACTTATAAATTGTTTGCACCACTCCTTGGTTATTTTTAAGTCTGTAAAGTACACAGTCTTACAGTAGTCACTATTACCTCTACACATTAATTGATTATTTTGCTTGTTGACATGAAAGTTAGATGCTTAATAGTAGAAAAAAGTAAAAACCACACTATATTAATCTGATATTTAAGATACTATTTAAAAAATCCACCTCTAGAAATTATCAATAACCAAATAAGACAAACCAAAAATAACCAGCTCTGATGAAAAGTTAAGAATATTCTCTAAAAGATCTTAGTAACTCACTTTGGAGTTATTAAAGTTACTGAATAATGTGTTTGAGTTTTTTAAACTAAAAGCAAATGTAAAATTCTGCTTTGAAACATACACTGAATATCAACAGTATTATTTTTTCCTAAAAGGATCATTTTTACACTTTAGCACATTCTTCAGAGTTTTAGATCATGCTGAAAAATCAGAGCAGTATTGCTTGTCTACATGCCTTATTTTGATTTAAACTTAGAGGGGTATAATATCCAGAAACATAAATGCTTAGAAAAATATTAATATAGGCCTTAGCATTAATGACTGCAAAAGGAAATCATGAATATAAACATTTGCCTCAATTTCAGTTGTAAAATATACCAAAACAGAAAAGTAGTTACATGCATTTCCTTCATGTACAAGTACTTTATATTTTTTCATACAAGCAACAGAGATTACTCACTTCAATGTGATACTAAATAGCATCGTAACTCTCTCAGTTTCTCAGTTAAAATCTTCACTGTTTCCATCTATCTTTAAAGTAGCCTTGACTAGATGTGTACTTTGCCTAGAATTTTAAATAGCATTGGCAAGATCAATTGTTCTGAATTTTATCCTTATGCTTATCTCCTTTATTAAACACATTGCTCAGACTGAACATTACTGGTTACAGAGGTTCGCTGCCAAAAGTTGTATAGATAATAGCCAACATACTACTTTCAGTATTTTATTAATATTCTGTAGTTTATGGATATAGTAATTTTAAAAATAGTTCAATTTTCCACTTCATGTTGTTCAATTATGCACAGAGAAGTGACATAACAGTAGCAGCCCTTCAAGGTCATGATCATAACAGACCCTTAAATTTCCATTGTTCACTACATGATCTGCCCCAGCAGCTCTGTATCTAGCAGTTCTCTGATTTACATGACTAACAGGTAATCTCGTCATCACACAGTTTGTTTGTGAAAAGACTTTACATAGTATGCATTTTCAAAAGTCTGCCTACCATTTTTACCTGGCTGCACTTACATACATACATATTTCTTCATCAAGATAATTTTTCCATAAGGACAGCTTGTATCTGACCAGTTTAGAAATGCATGATGAACTGCTGGGATTCAGACTACTCAGAACTCTCTCTCTCTCTCTCTCTCTCTCTCTCTCTCTCTCTCTCTGTATATAAGACCAATGCAAAGCATACTCTCGGAGTTGATAAGATCACTGAGAAAAAAAATACAAATAAGAAAAGAGTATGTCACTGTCAGTGTAAGAAGCATCCAAAACTGCAGAAGAGACACTTTGTAAAGAGAGGACTGTGGCAAGTATTTTGGTATGAAATGTTCACTCAGTGTTTCATAGATTTTAACTCTGATAATCTTTTCCACATCAGAGTATTATGCACATTGTAGTTAACTATAACAGAATACGATAGAAGTTTACTATTAAATAAAACCATCAATGCTTTCACAGAAATGGTTTGAACACCTTACAAGGACATGTCTGTGTTTTAACACCAGCTTATACACACACACGCATTTTGAAATCAAACTGAAGTTTTTCTTCTTAATCCAGTGTCACTATGTTTGTTCTTCATAGTCCTTAAAAATAAACAAAAAGCCTGCCCTACTACTCCTTATGTAAATATTGTGCTTCCAAATTATGATCTCAATCTATGTGCATAGTAAAAGATTCCTATTCTGGTGTACAAATGTAACTGAGCAACAGGAAAGTCAAATATATTAATCCAAACTGGGTCAGCAAATAGACAACTGTCCTTCCCCAGCTCCAGTCCTGCCCAGAAGGGCAGGTAAAGAAACTCTCTACAAAGTAAGTTATTACTTGGTTCATGATTTAGATGTAGTTTTCCTTTTGCAGAAAAGAGCAAGTGGCTAAAATATGTGATTGACAATATTTCATGTGTTTTCTTGTAGGTTCATACTTAATATGCCTCTAAAATAATAATTATCTAAAGTATAAAAATCCAGCATCTCACAGAGTAGGATTACTATATTTTAATTAAAGTTTTAATCAGCTAGCACCACACTACTGTAACTTTGTCCTGAGCCCAGCACTCACTGCAACATAAGAGGTGGGAGATCCCTTTTACTGCAGTTCAATAAAAGCTCATGAGGGCCTCTCATTTTGATAGTCTGAATAAGAGACATTACTCTTAAGCAATCATTAAGTAAGGCTTCAAGGATTTTCTTCCTGTTATCTCAGCAAATAACAAGTAATACTCATCTTCACTATTTACAAGGATGAAGGTTTATATACCAGCCATATTTCTATAATTCATCGTAGTAAACTTGAATTTGATCTCAAAATAGATGAGACGCAGTAATACAGCCACAGGAGTTACTGCAGGATTCCTGATAAAATTTCATTACATACAGCTATTTAAGATTTCAACAAACAAGAAGAATGGCTTAATAGGTTTTTTACTTTCTTAAGGAAAGGAAACAAACACACAAGAAAACATGTCAGAGCAGTATAATTAAAAATACATCAGTTTCTCCAAAGACAGAGAGACAGGGCAACGCAAAGCTGCATTTCACAGAAAACAACCGTTTAAGTCACTCATCACTGATAGTTTGCTACTTTACCCTTTTTATTCACCAAAAAAAGGCTATTTCTAAGCAGCTTCCCAACAGACTAAAGTAGATTCACAAAAATAACCTACTACTCTGCCAAATATACACAATATACGAAGTAGTGACCTGTCCCCAGATGCTGCTCTCTATTACACAAATCAGAATTTTCCTAACCAACATTTTCAAAGTCAAACAAGGTATCAGAATTTAAACTCCACTGTATTATTTGGGTTTTTTTTTTGTAATTAATAGAAAACAAACAATTACTATATCTGTGCAGAAACAGAACTTATTTTTTTAACCAGTGTATCACACCTAAAAACTCAGCATTTCAAGGAAAGAGAGAACTATGCATGTGACTATCAAATAAATTAGCAGAGCACATAAATAACTTATTCCTGAATAAAGAAGCATCTTACCACACAAATTACATTGGAAGAAGGTATGCATGCATTGTGTTCTCCTTATCCATAATGGAGATTCCCTCACAATTTCACACAGGGCTAAGTATATGTAGAAAGCTAGTAAAATTATTTGTTAAAGAGATATCTAGATTTGTGATTAAGTGTTTTAACTCAAGATACTTATCACATTAACTAAAACGATATTTTTACTAAACGTTGTTCTACCTCTGCCCTTGAAGCAGCTGATAGGTCTCTTTTAATAAGTTCGCCCTACAACCCACAAAGAAAAGCTTAGCTGGCTGCAAACATTCCCTTGAAGTTCAAAAAAGCAGTATTTCAAATGACAACAGAATGAACAGAAACTATCAGCTGGTTTGCTGGTGAGGCTTCTCTGTGGCACACATTCTCTTTACAGGCTTTCAAAAACCACTGAAGCAAGAAGCTTTCTAGTATCTGATATTTCCCCAGTCTGAGCCCACAGAGATAAAGGAAGAGTCTGCATCAATCAAGCCTTTACAACCTATCTATTCTGGGTTAGTCAATCTTTTCAAGAAATGCAGAAATGGATCTGTAAGGACATTTTAAACAAAATGACATTTTGATGAATTTAAAAAAAGTCTCCTGTCCTTGATGCAAACTTTACATATACTGTAAAAGGTGTTTTCACAGACACATTTCATTTATAAGTGGCAGTGCTATTTCTAGGTTTAAATTACTGTTGATACCAGATTTGTATTTCAAGAAAATCTGTCCTTTTTACAGGTCTGAAGGTTCTGATTTACTTGCAATTAGCCTGCAAAATGAACCTGCTATTACTAAATGCATGACAAAAGACACTCTACAATTATCAAGAATAACCAAGCCACCTAAGCTACAATATATAATGGAGTAACAAAAACTGAGTAAGTTACAATGTACTGTGAGCTTAATATTAGGACAGTAATTATTAATTTGAAGAGTCAGGGTGTCTCACACACACTTCTCACTTTCATCACAGAAGCACATGAGAGAGTTGTAGCATCTCAAAAGTCATAGCATACCATCAAAATAAACCCTCCCTGAGACCACACTAAAGTCTTCATGTTACAACCAATGCTTTATAACGACAGAATGTAAATTCTTTAATCTGGCCACTAGTTTTATTAAGACAGTCACTGAATACAGAGAGCCTAAATCTGTTTTGTTGTTTTGGGGTTTTTTTTGTTCTGCTGGCTGTTTTGAGGTTGGCTGTTTATTTCCTGTTGTTGTTGTCTTTTTTTTTTTGCTAGAGCAGTTGCAACAAAACCCAATCAAACATGCCGAATCACACATATCTTGGCTAGTACCAAAGCAGTGTGGAAATAAAAATGGTCCCTGAAGAATCAAACCCCTTGCTTTCAACTCTCTTCAGTTCTTCTCCTTCATTATGCTTGCATGCTTTGCTTTAACACGCAGAGAAATTATATGCCAAGTTCAGTTAACGAGAAAAGCAGAACAGTTAAGGCATTGGTGAAGAGACCTTAAAGCATAACCCAGCGGAAGAAACGGAGAGCAGAAAAGCCCCAACATGGGTGGAAGGATCTTATTCTTCAGGCAAAGCAAAACAGATCCTTGATTTTCTGGAAACCAGGGAGGGATTTCCATAATTTTGTCAAAATTATGCGTCACCAGAGACACCTTTACCCAGTTACCATAGAAATGATGACAGAATGTTTTCACCAAACTGTAAGAGACTGCTCTCAATGCTTCCTCTGAGATACTTGAACTGTTCTATAGCTGCTTCTTTACAAACCATTTAATGCCTACATATATGCATGGATATACATATACATAAGTAAATACACACAAACATAACAGAACTTACTTTTTCTGTTAGGTGCCTATAAAGAATATAGAATAAGAAGCATTTTGAAATAGTTATCTTAACATTTAACTTTCCAGAGCAATTGAAGACAGAATATGGTCCATGGCTAATCTAACTGATGTGCTAAAGTCAAAGTACTTTGAAAGCATGGGTTGTTTGGCTTTGTATTTCTGTTTCATTGTACACTGATTTTGTGAAATATAGGCTAAAATATAGCCACTTTTACTGTACAGTGTTACAGACTACATTGAAACACATTTCAAACAATAGGCATACTGTACTGTTATAGAGTGGCAGGAAGGAAATATTAAAAGGATTAGGAATAAACAAGAAAAATGATTACCCAGCTGAAGCAGTCAGACAGACTGGGATTGATATTGGAATGCAAAATACTGAAAAGGATTTTCAAGAATCAAAAGGATAGTGATAGTAGATTAAAAAATGAGATTACCCTACACATACAGCGTGCACAGTACTGTATACAGATGAACTGCTACAAATAAAAAAAAAAGGAACTAGAGCTTGACCTTTTACCTAAAACTGAACTTTACTTAAAATCCATTCTATTTTTCAAATGAGTTTCACTTTGCTTTCCATCGTTCTAGCACTCTGGACTTTAGTATTCAGTGGAGACATTTCCTTCACTCTTATAGACATGTAACAACAGCCTGCACTAACCTGGGTTAAAAGTAGTCACACTCAAAAGGATAGTCATAAACAAAAGTTTTACTAAATATGTACTGGTCAACATATATATCTGCACCCTGGTATTCACTAAAGATTTGTCAAAGAATTTTCAAAGAGTATTTGTCAGCACTCTATATCTAAATGCAAATGCAAGTTCTATGTAAGTAGTATTGTTTGTGGCAGTAGATACATTTGGTTTCAGACTCTGAATTCCTCCATTAGTTTTAGAAACAGTTAAATCTGGAGAGCCCAAAGGTAGCTTTACTCTATTCAATTTAATACATACTTTGAACAGATATGTATTAACATTTTTAAATAGAAACTAACAGATTGACACCAACAAGTTAATCTAAACCTATAATGGATAACACCTTTTTTTCACAAAACTGTACATGCAGAGAAGGACACAAGCCCAGCTTGCTGTGGAGGTGTGCCATCTCAAGGACATGATCCATTTTCGCTGGTAACTGCACTGCTTTCAGCAGCAATAAAGCATTGCTCCCATTGTAAAAACAAAAGAAAAAAAAAAAAGGACCAAACAAAAAACTACCAAAACCCCCAAAACACCTATTTCAAAACTGTCATGACTGGAATAACATTGTACATTGTGATTTCTTTATATAAGAGAGGCTATTATTCTGGATGAATGATACTATTACTTTTTGGTCAATATTTATGTGGACAAATCTATGAACTTTGTAAAGCAAAAAAGTGTATGCAAACAGTAGTGCGGTAGTCTCAAGTACAGATCAATGATTTTAAAGAATATCAAAACATTTTAGAAGTAACCCAAAAATTAAAACGCTAAATTCCCAATCAGTATAAACTGCATACACTCAATGCCTTACAGTAACGCACACCAGTAGCAAATTGACCTAAAGCAGAAAGTGTTCTTTCATACAAAAATATAAACAGCTGCAAAGCAAAGTAAAAGGTAATGCTGAATACATAACGATAAAGCCAAGTGCTTGGAACAATTCTGCTAATATAGTTTAAGAAAAATATACACCAGTTGAAATTTAGACAAGTAATCCTAAATTGTCACTGAAGGCAATATGCATCTTAATGTGACAGGGAGAAAGTGATTTGAATTTGAGATCATAATTTAGACATCCCCCACAAAGGACTAACACAACTGGAGGCAGCTCTGAATGTAAAAAAGTACTGTACAATGTGCTGTGCACTACACAATCACACCCAAAGGAGTAGTCTTGATTCACTGTTTGCTTCCTAATCAGTCTGAAAATATAAGCATAATGAGGACTCAGAAAACATTTTATCTAAAATAAATACAAACTACAATCAAAATAAATGCATGATTAAAAAAAAAAAAAAGATAATTCAGATATGTAAGACGTTAACAACAGAGAAAAAATTCAGTACAGCAAGAAGAGCAATTAGTTTTTTAGGGTAAGGTTAAAACAAGCAAACAAAAAAAAAAAGACATGTAAAAATTAACTTAGAAGTGAAGGGTTTATATTCAAAAGGAACACACATTTTTAGAAGTGAAAATTATTCAGCTCCTGCCTGTCCTTCAGCATTTTGTACTGTTAATAAATTTATCATACATACTTTCTTCAAGTATGTATCTGTTAATGTTAAAAAACCCCAAAACATTGAAACCTAAACTAAAGCAGCAAAAAAGCCAAACTTCAGGTTGCCTTGCAGTGAAGAGATTCTACAATAGTCTTACTTAATTTCCATTACCAAAAAAATTGTTGACATGAAAAAAAATCTACTGAACAGCTCAGTCTTCCAGAAAAAAAGATATTGGCTTTTACCAGTTTTATTTTTGCTGACAAATGATGCTTTAAAAGCCCTCTAGTTAAGAGCATTTAATTTAATAAGGATGGTGGATAGTCTACATTAAACATTATCTTTTCTCCAAAGTTTTCTAATAAATTGCCACACTTGACACGTAAGACGCAAGAAGCACAAATAAACAGCGTACCAGATGACCTGGCTGTAAAAGAAGTTGAAATACTGCTCTTTGATTCTCATTTTTAAGGCAACTTCTCAAATTCCCTGTAAAAATACAGAACTTAAAAAATACAATATTCTCTGGACATAGGCTTTTTTAAAATTCAATAAAACATTTAAATATCACAGAATGGATTTTGATAAATACCAAGTTCCTGTTTGTAGTATTACATCTTGAGTGCTAGCTTGGCTGGGCTTCTGGGGTTTTTTGGTAACTATTGATCACACAAATACAAGAGGAAAGCAAATACTGGGGAAAAAAACATCAAAACAAAAAAGAAGCACATTAAATTTTAATTTTAGCCTAAGATCTAAGAAGTTTAAGCTCGAGAAGCCAGCTGTCCGTTTGCACAGAAGTCAGAGAACTGCTTATAGACAACTAGAAATTTGAGAAATGTCTTCCTTTTCCTGCTTCCAAACGACAGCACTACCAAGCCCAGAAATATCTACACATTTATGGAAGAAAAAAAAAAAAAGCCAACATAAATCACATCTACACATGTATTTATAATCAGCCCTCAAACAGACTGAAGTCCACAAGGAACTACAGCATGGGAAGGGCAAACAAGTTGCTCCATCCTGCAGTACTGCCATATGGAAAACCGTAAGGCGACTACTTTTAACAGACTCAGAAACATGCTGTATCCGGTCACTATTTCTTACACAGTGACTAAACAGGTGCCTGCACAGGGATATGCAGGTATATAAATACTCAGACTATCAGCTAAACATAGCTTCACAACCACCACATTAAATGCTACTGTATATCACCACACTCTTGCAGTATCTCTCATTCCACCTCAAAACTGCACCATCCCACAGAGAATTCAATGTCAAAACTACAAAAAAAGTAAAAAGTCAGATCTTAAGCAGCACTCAGCTTCTGTTAATGATTCTGTTACAAATTTTGCTGACTGCAGTAGTCATTAAACTTTGACCACTCTATTTCAAGTTGGATGAATGCCAATACATTTTATTATGAACAAAAGACAGCAAGTCTGGAAAACAACTGACAATTCTATGCCAAATATAGAAAAATAATCTCTCAATTTCAGCACATTGTTCGCGGCAATGCTCTTTCATTAGATTCAGTTTCTGATCTCATTTGAAGCATACAGTTGTGTATTAACCAGACAGAAAGATTGTTTCCAAGAGCAGCTTAATGGGAAATGATCTAGATGACTGCAGGTATGGCATTCCATTTTCCCCAAGTGCATTGTTTTGGATTGATTTTTTTTTCTTCCAAAGCAGAACTATCAAAGGAGAAGAGCATCACAAATTACCATGGCTCTGAGATTTAGTCTGATTCTTCACAGTATGATTTTCTTATTCTTTCTTCTTCATTGCCCCTTCCTCTTGAGTTACCCACTTATTTACTTTATCTTTCAAACAAATGCCCCAAAAGACTTGCTACACATCTTTTCTAACCTTTTGTCTTTCTTAATGTGCATATCCATTGCTGCAATACACAGCAACATCCTTAGTTTGTGTAAGTCTACCTTAAAGGGAACCACTATTTTCTCTTAAACACCAAATAAAAAAGTATTTGTGGCATTTAATATACTAACTTCCATCTATGACACAAATAGAAAAAGAAAAAACAAAGTTCAGGTGCAGAAATATTTAACCAGCGTAAGTTCATAGGACAGTTTGACTAAGCAACCGATACAGATTTAATTCACAAGTACTAAAATACAAGTTACATAAATTTGTGGGATATTATACACAGTGACATAAGTTACTGCTAGGAAACTGCACTTTATAAGTGAAGCAAATAAGTATTATTTCCAGTAAGATTCCCCTGATGGCACTCCTTGCACAGGTTTGGGATTCACCCACAAGCTCTGTACAGTGCATAGCTTACAAATCAGATACAATCAATGTAACACTCAACCTACATATAAGTTTGCCCTGAGTATGGTATTTACAGAGTATAAAGTTCAGTGATCAGAGACAAGGTATATCAGTTAATTGATAAACTGGTCAAGTATATGAGTTGGCACCTAACCCACAAAATTAATATTACCATCTCCAACACAGGACAGTGCCACCAATGATGTAACAGATGAACTGATAAACTCCTTTCTGACCCCAGGAAATCTATGAGTAGGAAGATAACAAAAGCAGATTTGAATGATAACTTTTGAGTGCCCCTAGGAAGTTCTGTGCACTCTCCTGGCTACATTGACAGTGATCTGACCTCATAAACTCACTCTGGGAAGCAACATGAGCAGAAAGACCAGAATTTTAATTAGGAGCTGTTGTGAACCAAATCACTTTATTGCTGGAACTAGACTAATGAAAAATAGAAGAAGAAAAAGACTGAGGTTACAAGCAAATGTGAGGAATTTATATCTTAAAAAATGCAATGATGCTTACAGCTGAGATAATACAGTGGTCATGTAAGCTCAAGCAATACATTATGAAAAATTCAAGGGCTGAGATCATATTCCTTCATATAGGCTAAGGTAAGAACTGGCATTACAAAAGTCAGAAAAGCCTGAGGAGCGCTATCCAGCAAAGCCTGTTGAAAAGGTAACAGAAGGAAGTCAGCTACCAAAGATGCTGATGCTTATGCATCTCGAAGCTGAGCGATACTACTTCAAACAACAAAATTTTATTTTCTTTTTTCCCCCCTCACATTTGACTGGGGAAAAAAGACACCAGAGAGAGTAAAATCTAGTATTTTAACATTATGAGGTATCTCACACATCACTTAAGATACATCCTCCAATATTAACCTCAGCCAACAGCAGTGCTCACATCAAATTAGCAACAAAGTAGCACATGAAAAAGAAGAAAAATGTTTCACTTTACTCACAAACTACATCTTCAGTGAAAGGAGCTGTAGAAGATAATTGTTAACAAAGGCAGTATTAATGAGGTGAATTTTAAAGGGGAACTTTCATTATCACAACTCAAAACGCACATATATTTTTCAGAAAAAAGACTAAGTTTTGTAACATACCACATAGTATTACTACCAACAAGCAACAATTCTCCTCTAATTGTTCTTCCAACCTATGCAGTAAATGCATTTTCTCAACACAGAAAAGTACTTGCTTCCATAGGATCAAGACTTAGAAAGATTTATCAGAAATCTCTGCATAGAAGCATGAAGGAAAGACAAGATTAAGTAACACTGGTATGTCAACAATGGTAAAATCGGATGCAAATATGTCAACTTTGTCACTTGTGAGTCTCACTGACAAAAAAAAGGAAGAATAATGGAAATAAAAGCCAAAGAAAGTTAGGAAATTTACAATACATTTCTTACGACATGCAAACTCTCACATCCGCTGTGTCACATTAATGCCTTTGGCAAATGCTTAAACAGAAATTAGTATTTGTTAAACTTAAGTTGCTGCACTTGCTATACTGACTGCACGTATTAAAAATCATGTTAAATCTCAAGACATTGTAAAAAAGAGCATTTAAGGACTATTTTAGAAAAAATCTTTTAAAATAAGCCATATCTATAAACCAAATGGACACAATATCACATTCAAGCCATAATTTCTATTATGCTGAAAATAAAACTTAAGTCACAAAAAAATGGACAGTAGAACAAGCTTTTGCACAGTTTAAGACATATGGAAATACCCTTCTTGGAAATGATTTATCTAGCAAGATTTAAGAACAAATCTTCAGTTAACATAAATTACCTTGATGCCTGGCTTTGTAATCAAGAACTTCAAAGTACTTGTGCAAATTTATACTGTCTCATATCCTGCATGCATCTTGCATGTTACAATGTGATGACCAAGACTACTGGCTAGAATAAAAATAAAATAAAATATTCTCACACCCACTCGACCCACAAAAAAAGGCATCACAAGATAAGAAAACCAAAACATTCCCAAAGAACGGAGGGGTATACATAACTAAGCAGCCAAAGCAAGTAACTCCAAAAGCATAGAAAGGATGCTACAACAGATACAAATTTCAGAAAACCTAAGAAAAAAAATTAGCATTGCAGTCAATTGGACTCAATTTATATTTCTGTTATCAACAATTCAAACAGTTTATTTTCCTTCCTTCCCAATACAGTGCCGGTTTTACATAACACAGTTGCTGTGCAAGCATGGGGGAACTTGTTCTGTATGTGATATACATTGCACAACAATCCTTTTGTAAGTCAAGATTCCTAGGTGCTGCCAAAAAATTATGCCAATCAAAAAACTCCTGCACTGTTTAGTATCTGAAAACACCATACAGTTGCTGGAAAATCAATAGAAAAACTGCATCCAAGCATACTCTCTCAACTCAAATAATTTGTAGAGACATATTCTGTACCAACAGAATATTCACTCATCATCACTGGGCAAGTAGTTGTGAAATGATGTTTTGCAAAGAAACTTCAGTTTACTAAATTTTAGGTAGTCAAAATTCAGGCAAACCTTCTGAGCATTTTCACCAAGGCAAGCCACTTCAGAACTCTCAAGGTGAGTTTAAGCCCCTTCATCACTTTTGGTGAGGATCTATCCTTTCCAAGCCTGACAGCTGCAAGAGTAATTTCAGTCCAAATGATTGTTTTGAGGTCATCCAGTCCCATGCCCTATTCAGAGAAGAGGTGGTGCTAGGTCAACTGCCCAGGTCCAGATCAGTTCAGACAACCCTGAAGGTGATTCCAGCCCTTCTCTGGGAAGTCTGTGCTTACATTTGATCACCCTCGTAAAGCACATCTCAACATTTATCTGGAAAGTTTCTTGTTGCATTTGATGCCTGATGTTTCACATCCCAGCTCCGCCTTCTCTGTAATCAAAGATGATGCAAGTAAGATAGCAATAAGGACTCTTCTGCTGCTTCCTTTTCTTTAGAATTAACATCTTCTCCTTGTATATTGTGTTCCTCGTCCTTCTATTCAAGTACTCTGCTTGCACTAGAGACACCCAAACTGAGGACAATACATCAGATGAGAGTTCACCAGCTCCAAAAAGAAGTTATGGATTTCTCCCATCCTGGATCTGCTGGCTGGGCTACTGCCAATACAACCTGGCATGCAGTTGGTCTTCACCATAAAGGCACACTGCTGACTCATATTCAACTTGCTGCACTGTCAGTCTTGGTCAGAATAAGCCATTATTCCTGCCTGTGACAAGTAAACTTTTTCCCCGTTAAAGATTTCATGAGACCAGAAATTTCTACAGTAGTATCATATTGCCCCAGTATGACCTTTTCTTTGTTAGTAAACCAGTTTAAGGTATGTCTTCCATCCAACTGTCAGCTGATACAGTCCAGAAAGCCTAACAAACTCCCAAAATTGTAATTACTTTCTTTTGTAGCTATATGTTTAGGACCAACAATTATGGTAAGGGAAGTTAAAAAAAAAAATAAATTAAAAAAATCTTGGATTCAGTTTTTATCCTTTCTCCATGACAGCTGTATCTCCTGAGGCTGTTTAAATACTCAGCAGTAGAACAAGCCTACATACAGCAAAAAAAGACAACAATTTTGTCCACAAATTACTACTGTAGTGAAGAATTTATGTGCTACTCATCTCTTAAATTGTAGTCAGATTTCAAATTTACCTGTAGTAGTCAAATCTTCAATAAAGAGGAAGAAACTTTCAGAGCACTACACTTTGTTTACTGCTCTATTCATGTAGAAGTATTTTCTGGTTTATCTCTTTTTTTTTTGTTTGTTTTTTTTGTTAGGAGCTTCATCATATTTGGGCTATGAAGGAAACAATCCAGCCTTCACAGCTTCAGCATGAGATATAATCACCACATAGTCAGATCAGATGCCCTTTTCTGCTCTTGGTCTAAATACTAGCTCTGAACTTCGCTTTTTTTTTTTTTTTTAGCTGAGATAGCTATATGAATATCAATGTGTAAATAAACTTCCTTCTGGAGTCAATGTACATTCCTTTATAATTTACTGATTTGATTTAAGGAATAGTGCCAGAAGCAACAGGATGAGTTGTAACAGCCTTCCCTCTCATCTCAATGTTTCTGTTTCTAGTACTTGAGCACGGGGTGGTGGATGTGTGTTGAGGGAGTAGCTGTACTGAATAACAACTGACGAGAAACAAGAGTACTCTAAGGCAGACTTATCCCAAAACATTTAATATAACCTTCAGTTATCCCAGAGGCTCATCTGCTTCCAAGCAAAATCCACTGAGATCTAAGATGCTGGCATAGTCGTAAGATTTATTATCTTCCTCCTCCATCTTCACTCAGTGCTGCCCCTCTGAAGGTCTCTGTTCTTGCCCAGACAAGTCTGAAATGACTACAGCCTTGTTTATACAGGTCAAGTAGAAGGCATGTCCCAACATACCAAACTTCAACACAACAGGTTACATTCTTCTATCTAAACACACCCACCTACACTAACAACCACAATTCAGCCATCAGAAACTTTTCATTACATTGACAGATTTACCGCACATGTTGTGTAGACACATACTAAATCAAAATGACCACAAGAATAACTAAATAGATAGGGTTTTTTTACACCTATACTGTGTTTAACTACATACATGACTGTCCTATAGTACCTTTTCTCCATGAGCAAGACTCCCAATAAGAAATAATTTTCACTTTCACTATAAAGCACCTGCTTTCAGAAAAGACTTGTCATGAACATTGAAATACAACAAAAACATTTGTATTTGTGCCCATGGTCACAGCACTGTGTTTGCCCTATAATACTTGGTATAATGATTCTCCAACAGTGGATATAATTGATTACACTTTTGTAGTAATAATCTGAAAGTAAGGGAATAAAGTTGCACAGCAGTCAATGGTAGGTAACATTTGTTATGCTATCAAAGCTCAGATGCTATAGCTATATTGCTCTGTCCTTCAAAAATATTGTTCTGATAGAATGAAATAAAAATAATTACGTATTTTACAGGGAAGAAGTCAAAGTGAAGTAGAAAATCCCAAAGTCAAACCTAACATGAAGACTTAAAACAAGCAAGCAAACTCTTCAAAGTATGTATGGAGAAAACAACACCAGAATCCACTGGAAAATCACACATGAGTCTAGATTCTACTTCACATTAACGTGAAATGTTCAGTCAACAATCAGTCAAACTTTTCAAGGTTTCATTTTGATAAACTTAAATGAACTTGAGTTGTGTAATGGTTTAACCCCAGCAGCAGTTTAAGTACCACACAGCCACTCATTCATTGCCGGCCCCACCAATGCAATGGACAGAGGACTGGAAGAGTTAACGTGCAGTAATTCAAGGGTTGAGATAAGAGTTCAAGATGGGTGTGCTGGTTTGAACTAATTGGAGGATCTGAACGAGAAATTACACTATAGGCTGAGAAAGGAAAACACTGATGATGCTACTTCACTTATAGTTTTACTGAAAAAGAAAAAAACATATGTTTAAGAGTTGTAACCCAAACATAGATAAGACAGACTGCTTTGAGCCGTGGCTGCTTCTGCATCTCTCTCCCTTCATAACTGGATCTGAATAATTTCACTAACTTCTTTCCTGCTGATAATCCTCCTGGCAGATCTACCTTCACCTATATGCTGCATAAGACAGATGCTGAGATAAGATTGGGGAGGGAGGAAGGTGGTAGGGTGGTTAAAACCCCTTCTTAGGGACTTTGATCTCTGGGAGGGGTGTGGTGTTTCTCTATTACCTTTTTCACTGTATATGTCTGTAAATATCTGTTATATATTGTAAATATCTGCTTCTATATTGTGCAAAGCTGTAAATATACAGCTTCATTTATTAACTTCCAGCCATTTGAGTCCTACCCTGGGTTATTTCAAAGTGTGTGTGTGTATGAGGTGGGGGAGAGAGGGAACTGCCAAACCACCACAATGGGAGAAAAAAGAGAAGGAGAAAAAAAAAATAATACCAAGAACAAGTGATGCAAAACCTCCAAGCTCTGTTTTAATCACAAATCGAAAACACAGCACCATACAAGCTACTATGAAGAAATTTAAACTATCCCAACCCAAACCAGCAACTTGGATTGCAAGGCAGTATTCTGCTGCAGGCATAAATGTGATATGGTTTTACCCATCCTTATGTACACACTTCTAGGTGATTAACACTGATTATTTCGAGCTATTGAAAAAGGATTAGAATTTAGTTGAACATTGTGTTTTCTTATTAGAAATAACATTTTATCTAATATTCTCAGTCTATGTATTGCCAATCCTCACTATTGTTGCCTAGTAAATAATAAAATGCCAAAACATTTTACTCCATACACATGTATACAAGTATCTATTTATGGATATCTCAGAATGTAACTTTACTATGCCCCATTAATTCAAGGATTTCTGAGATGACATTTCTTTTAGAAGGCTGCATTTATTTTTACAACAGAACATCAATTTTGCATCATTTAGAATTGTATTAATTCATCAATAGGAAGGATATTTACGAGATTCAACACAGATTTACAATGTTTGTAAATAACTTCTAACAATACCTTGCAAGACAGAGCAAGTTCTTAATTTTTATCTGGACCAATATTGCAGTAAGTCAAGACTCAACTTACTTGGTATTTGTTAACAAATATATTAAATTTGTTAATTATTCCAAGTTTGGATTGTAGAGATGTAAGTGGCAAAGATGCAAACCTTCACGGATCTTCTGCTCCCCGTATCCTCTTTTTCCTTTATCATCCTCCCATCTGTCTCAGCTTTTCCTTTCTCAATTCCTGACACCATTTCTCTCATCTGCTGTCACCTCACATTTACATTCCTGGTCCTCTCCCTCTTCTATACCCTTCCTTCCTCTTCTTCACATTCCATCTGTATTCCATTCAGCTCAAACAAGTTCCTTGCATACACTGTCCAAATAGAGCAATATGAGCACAAAAGTCTGTCCTTGTTCTCAAGCCTTATACATGACAGCACAGAGCTGTAAGACTTAGCCTGTCATGTCCAAAGCACAGTGAATCACTGAACATCTAAATTGGGGAAGTTTTTTTTCTTAAAACTCTGCTGAATTTTTGCAAATAATTTTTGCATGGTTTATATTCTGGCCAACTACAAGTAATGCCTTGTTTGACAGACAATGTGATAGCAAAACCAAAAGGGACAGCCAATAACGAAAATAGTATAATGGATACAGATTCCATACCAGTTATCTGCAAGTACTAAAATTCTCAATGTCTAAGTTAAATCTGATGTACAGCATTCACACAGCAGGGTTTTTTTTCTGTGAAAACACTGCAGGAAGTTTTGGTTGTTTTATTTCATTTTTCATTCATTGCTTGGGCTTTTTTTCAGGGGAGTTTTTTGTTTCCATCCTGTTTGTTTTTAAAAATCATGAGCACTACAATGTACTTAATAAAATTTAAAAAATCCAAAACCTACAATGATTATTTGGGTTTGGGAATTAACTTTGTGGTTCTCACTTTTAAAAAATCATCCAGAAGCAGAAGCAGCAAATAGCACTTCCATTTACATGTTTTAACTTAAGCAAAGAGCTACATAATTTAGGAAAAAAAAATATTAAAACAGATAATTTAACTCAACACTAATTGTAACTTTCTCCCTATCTACACTGTCTCATACAAGAAATGCCACTGAGAATGCAAGAGCACAGCAACTACCACCAGTTTTAACAGCCTTTATGTCATGTACCACACAACACATACAGAAAGAAACAGTTGAAGGAAACACACTTTGTCCACCATCTTATGAAGATCTTTAAGTGATGGATTTGTCTAGGTTTAAAGGTCTGCATGCAGAAGCACAAGACCTAGAACTCCCCACTAGCTTGGAAGCACACCTGATGCAACCGAAGTACAGGAAAGTAGCCGGAACCCAGTAGGTGTCTAACTTTGAAAGACAGTAACATAATTGAGAAGGGCAGTAATACCAAATTTGCACCTGAAATGTAATATAAAACAGAGTCCTGACCTAGTCACTAACATAAAAAAAAAAACCCCAACCACTCAGTGTACTAATGTACTTGATCCACACATTACAGCTACACAAAAATTGACTTCAGCAGTGCCTTAAGGATCTAATCCAATAAAATTAAGGCAATGTCAGTCATTGCTGGTTCTCTTTACTTCATCAGTATCATACTAGCAAAGCTATTCATAGTGCTTACTAAACCTGACCACTCTTTGCAAGACAAGAATATTGGAACATGTTTTGCTTTAGACTAAGTACTTCATAATCATCATATTACTTCAGCAACAAACTTCCAAGACAAACCAGTATGTCTGCAACTGTACACTCATTCTCCTCAGAAACAATTAAAAAAACCCCAAACTCTTCTCTTGAGTTGCAGAATCTGGTATCTAGCTGTCATGGACTGAATTGAACCTGCTGCTGTTACTCATCCCATGATGTAGTCATGTCAGCATCAAAAAATGAAAGTACTGGCTGGAGCAAAGTATCATGGGACTTGAAGTTCAGAGTGCAACATGGGAGCCTTACTGTTCAGATTGCTGCTTCTGGGTTATGGCTCTTTTAAGCAAGCATGGTGGAGTAGGAGTCAGGCTCTTTTATGCAATGGGCAGGAGCTACATAGCTGCTTTTTTGGGTTTTCTGGCTTATGCTGGCTTTTGTTTTTTCCCTGTGTATTTCACTGCACTTCTTCTGCAAATACTCTAAGCTAAGGCAACCATGCATTGTAGTATTAGATTATTAACTAAGGTAATAACACATTGTGCTTACAATGTCTTACGTTACATTAAACTCTCATCTCTTTATTTCAACTGAGTTGTGTGTTACTCTTCACTTTTGTGTTGGAGGAGCAGGCAAGTTTCAAAGAAACAGTAATTGCCAATTACAGTTCTTATGCACACTCTTTTGGAGTCAAGCACAGGTGCTTTGTAAATGTAGAGACAGGTGTGTTTAGAATTCAATATTGAAAGTAACACCTTTAAAATATACAGATGGAGAGCCTGGACAAAGTACCAGAACAGTTTGATAAACCTGAAATGTCGTGCTTTAAGAGGTACAGTTCAATTAGTTAAAAACTGGCAGATCAGTGAAAACAGCAAGGAAAGTGGCATTGCATCTATTAGCTACTGACTTAAAGACGTTTGGATTATGAATACTATGAGCAGAAGATAGTGTGATGCAGGATGGACAGAAGAGGATTAAAATACTACCCATATAACTTTTGTGGAAAGCAGCAGTGCAAATATTCTCATTGGCTTCTAAGCTTTATTTGGCTTTAAACAAAATAACTCTCCATATATTTCAGCAAAATAACCAAAAATATGAAAAAAAATTCAAAAGTAGAAAAGCATGCAGTTAATAGGCTAAACCATATTTTAAGTAACAAAGATGAGAATAGCAAGTTTAAACTTTGTCAACTGAGAGTGTCAGTACAAGTTTTTTTTTTCTTGCTTCATCAAAACATTAGCAAAATGACCATGAAAAATCACTCAGGTTTTGTACAAAGACATTTTCATAGAACGGCACAAAATTATATGAGATGAAATAATTGCAAGTTCTTTGACAGGAACAAAGCCATAATAATTAGAAACAAAACTAAAGTGTTAAGACTACTTTCTGTACACAAGGTACTCCACCAGTGGTGGAATAATCACTGTGCTCTTAAAAAAAAAAAATAAAAAAAAAAAAAAAAAAAAAAAAAAAAGGTTAAAGCAATTAATTGTAAAGAGTTTGCCTCTCAAGCATCACAATGTAACCCACAGTGACCATATGACAGGGGAGTGCATACAGGCAGTCACACCCTGACAGATAATACAATGTAAATTTACACTGTAGCTAGCCTGCACAAAATTTTAAGATATAAATCATGTCCTTTGCTGTTTGCTGTAGTTCTTTTTCAATTAAGTTTTGTAGTTTCTTCTTGTTGCTTCCAGCCCAAACCTACCAGTGTTTGAGTTTCATCATTTCTGACTCAAGAAAATATGTAGTTAAGAAACTAAACAGGGAGGCAACACTCACAAATATGAGATGCTTAGAAGCGCAACTTTGAGAAAGAGGCAGGTTTCCAACACAACTGCACTACTTTTCAAGAAAATAAATTTATGACACTGGAAAGAGACAACTTAAAGACTAAATGCAACCTCTCCATTAAAACATAGGTTTAGTTACTGTACCAGGCACAATATAAGTGAAGCCATCTATACACACACAATGAATACAGAAGTAAACTGCATAATCCAAAGAAACACAAGGAACAGCAATCTTTTTTTAAAAAATAAAAATGCAACAGATAAGAATGATAACTAACAAGGCTATGTAAAAATATCAGATGTCAAAACCTGAGTTTTGATTACAGAAGAAAATAGTTAGCAAGAGGTACCAAGTGTATCACAAAATCATTCTGGTTGGAAAAGACCCTCAAGATCACCAAGTCCACTCCAATGCCTGACCATTCTTTCCATGAATTTTTTTTCCTGATATTTGAGGCCATTCCCACTTGTTCTATCACTAATTACCTGCAAGAAGAGACCAGCACCAACCTCTCCACAACATCCTTTCAGGTAGCTGTAGGAGAGTGATGAGGTCTCCTCTCAGCCTCCTCTTTTTCAAACTAACCATCCCCAGCTCCTTCAGTCCACCTTCATAAGATTTATTCTCCAGGCCCTTCACCAGGTTCACTGCCCTCTTCTGCACTGGCTCCAGCACCTCTACATCTCTCTTGTGTTGAAATGCCCAAACTCTACACAATACATGATGTGTGGCCTCACCAGAGCAGAGTACAAGGGGAAAATCACCTCCCTATGCCTGTTGGACACATCATTTCTAATACTGTGGACGCTGTTTCTAGCTTTGCTGTTCCTATACATACTGGAAGAATCAAATCTGGATACTTAGTGAACTAAGCTTCCAAGCTCATACAAGAAGTTACCGTCTTAATATCTAAAGAAATTTAAATTTTTAGAATAAAAATATCCAGTGAGGTACTTTTTCCTACATGCTTCAGGAACAGAAAATTTAAATAGTGTGACAGCAAAAAAAAAAAAAAATCCAAATAAACTTTAAAAAATACTATTTTAAAATATTTGGCTATATAGTTTCATTTTGCCCTTTCCTTATGCTGTAAAAATGGTTTACTATTCAATTTCCTTATTAATGATAAAAAAACAGCGCTTTCAAAATATTTAAATATTCACATGCATAGCCACTAACTTTTCTTAATATTTAAAGAGCAGGAGGAAATACACATGCTCATAGTAGTCAACTGGAAAAAAAATCACCAATTTAAGCAGTAAACAATACTAAGACACACAATGAATGCTTAATACCCTGCTCTACATCTCAAAGTAAAGGAGAAGAAATAACATTATTAAATCTTATTTTGAGAGAAATGTTAATTCATAGACCCATCAATTTATACAAATATAAGGTTCAGACAACTGGTGACACCCTACTTAGTAATGTAAACAAGAGCAAATAAACTTATATAGTCACTTCACAGTCACATATCATTGATTAAAGGGGAAAAAAAAAGCAATTGCTGCATTATCACTTCAGACGGTTAGGCAAAATTTGGGGAAAAAACCCACAACCCTGAACTATGTGTAACATTTGAGGTTATTCACACAGTTGTTCTTTGAAATGGTACAGAAAAAAATTAACTACTTAGCTGTTTTCTTAAAGAATTAAAATAGCAGAAAGTTAATATCAAGCTAAAAGCCAAAGCAAAACCACAAATCTCTTGTTCTGCATCAGTATTCTCTTATGTCCCTGAGGTTCACATTGTTAACACTTTCAGGAAGTGGCTGTTATAAAGGGTTACAACCAGCACTACATCATATGATGAAATTTTAGCCAGACGGGTCTATAGGTACATAAACCATTTTTTTCTTTTTATTCATATAAATATATACTTTTTAAAGCCACAAACAAACAAAATTCCCTCAAAATAATGTAATCCTGGAAAATGCACTCACCAAAACGTTGAATTTGCTACAATATTATTTACATATCTGATACTACTACTAAGAGCTATAAAACGTGTTAGTGGATTTTTGTCCTGTGCTATTGATTCTGTTTCACAGTTAACATAAAGTGTCACTGGAAGCAAGCACTGTGAAAGAATGAGCTACCAGACCTGTATCTTCTGAAAAAGCAAGTTACTGTTACTTTAAAATATGTATATATTCCTAGGGTATTCAAATGCCTTCAATAATAACTCTAATTCTCTTTATCACTGCAGGTGTGGATGAGAAAGAGGCGCACATCCAGATTTAGCTTGAAAAGCTCAACTGTATTCAAAAGAAAAGCTGTTTGCTAGTGCATTGCGACCAAAGAGGCAGTCAGGAATGTCTCTCTCAGACAGAATCTCTCAGGGGCAGTCACTGAAGCAATGAACAAGAAACATTCATCTTATCTGAAGAGAGATGACTTATTCAGGGGTACAACAAATTTGAGAATAATTAATTGTTTGCTATATCATAAGGAATGGCATGACTGCAAAACATGGCAGAGACTAAGAATAATCCAGATCTTCAAACAGCCAGCACTGCATAGCAAGAATCATTTGCATTTACCACAAGCATTTCTCTCGTAAACTGAGTTTGACCTCCTCCCAAGGCCAATGGCATCACAGAAGCTGCATGGCATTAAGAAAGCAAAAATAGTGCAAAAAAAAGCCTTTTAAGAAGGTGACTACATTTGCAGAATCAACCATGACAGTGAAGAAAGCCAGCCAGTATCTTAACCAGCTCAACACAAAACATGGTGATGAAACAAATACATTCTGGGAACAATTGATCAAGAACAAAGCAAAATGAAACTGAGTCTAGACCTAATGACCCTCAGGGTAATCTTTGGCTTCTTTCAGCAAATCTGCTCTAAACATATGCTTTCTCTATCAAATGTTATTGTCACAACAAAACAAGCCATGAACTTCTCCATTTTTCTTCCATGAAAGGACACACAGAAGAAAAAGTTATTCAAATCAAGTTCTGCTGGGATGTTTTTATGAGGATACTGTTATAAAATATGCATAGCTTGCTAGAATATTGAACAGTCCAGGACACTGTTTCACTGAGCAAGTGACTCAGATAATTCCACCTGAAGGTGGAATCAACCACAAAACTAGCTCTTGTGCTACCAACAAAATTTACCACCAGATGTGCAAAGACCCAGTTTTGGATAATTTTGAAGGAGTGGAGGAAGTGATAAAGTTCAGAAAGGAGTATCATCCTGTGTAAACAACTTTTATTCACTGTCACAGTAAACACTGAAATCCTCTCTTATTGCTAGGCAGAGTAAAAGGAAGAGTATTAACACCACAGTACAATCCCTGCCTGAAGGCACTGCCAGGGAAAGGGTCAAACCACCAGCACAGCCACTGCAGACAGACACCACAATACCACTGCATAGAGCTGAGGGAAAGCTGGAAGGGCTGCTTGCTCACCATCATCCCAAAACAATCTGAAGCTCAGCTTGGTCATCATCCCAGCTCTTACTGCCATCTCAGCAACCCAAGGCAGTTTTGGCCACCTGCCCATTATAAATTTCCCTGCAACACAAACGACTCCTGTCAGTGATGAGCCAAGAACTAGAAATAACTGCAAGTACTACATCCACTTGTTTCATTGTGCAATGAAATTTCAAAAATCTTTACATCAGACACTCAGAAAGGATTCCTTTCACAGACACCTAATAGTTACACAACATGGATGTGATGGGGTATGAGTGCATTGACCATACCAGTTATAACATAGGATGGAAGGAACACACAAGGGCAGCTTTTCCCACCTCTTAAATGTCTATTTAAAGTATAATTCTGTTTCCCAGAAGAGGCAGTAACATAGTGGGGTCAGTGCTGGGACCAGTGCTGTTTAACATCTTTGTCAGTGACATGGACAGAGGAGTCGAGTGCGCTCTCAGCAAGTTTGCAGATGACACCAAGCTGTGTGGTACAGTCGACTTGCTGGAGGGCAGGGATCCATCCAGAGGGACCTGGACAGGCTGGAGAGGTGGGCCCAGGCCAACCTCATGAAATTTAACAAGGCCAAGTGTAAGGTCCTGCACCTGGGTTACTGCAATCCCAAGCACAAATACAGGCTGGGTGGTGAGTGGCTGGAGAGCAGCTCTGAGGAAAAGAACCTGGGGGTCTGGGTAGATGAGAAACTCACAACACTGCCAACAGTGTGCACACGCAGCTCAGACAGCAACTGTGTCCTGGGCTGCATTAAGAGAAGCATTACCAGCA
>VWZI01000066.1:142814-217677 GCA_013396835.1 Psilopogon haemacephalus
GACCTGATCTAGTGGGAGGTGTCTCTGCCTGTGGCAGGGGGTTGGAACTGGGTGATCTTTGAGGTCTCTTCCAATCTAGACCATTCTATGATTCGGCAAATACCATGGAAGTACCAACAGTAACAAAAATTTAGACAGTACATCTAAATTCTCTCTACTTCCAGCTTGTATCTACTGTTGTCAAATTAATTAATGTCTATGCCTTAACATAGTGAGGTGTAAGTGGCAAACCACTATCATTCAAAAGACTGATGAAAAGAGTGGCAAAAGTACAACATGAGTACAGATAACATAGTTTCTTACTTGTAATTAGAATACTATTTAGAACAAATTACAACAACAACAAAAAACAAACAAAAATGTAAAAAGTATTATCGGCCACCACTTAAAAGATAATTATAACTACACCACCAACTTCTATACAATTGTGCTCCTGCTCTCTGCAGAAATTAAAAACCCAAGATACAAGCATTTTCATGTCAAGATGTAGCACAGAGCAAAATTAAAGGATAACGTGGTCAAGACAGAGTCAAAAATGAAGAAAGGGTAGAGATAAAAAGGCTCAAGAAATTGAGATTTCTTTGAAGTTTTCAAGTCGATTCTAACTTGAAATGAGAAAAACCTACAAATTAACATGGATAAGATTAATCTCTTTTTGTAAATAATGCATTTTTTTAAATCTGATTTTAACATTACTAGGTCTACTTTATCTGACCACAGTCTTGTAGATGACATGGAATTTCATCTAACAGTGCTCAAATTAAATACCGAGTACTCAAACGAAAACTGAGTGCTAATTGTTTAAGCAAAGGAAAAGACATTCCAATAGTAAGACTACTCTTAAAAATACTGAAATATTCAGTCTTTGCATAAAGTGAAAAATATTAAAGACCAACAACAAAACCACCACCAACAAAAAACCCTCACCAACAACAATAATAAAATAATTCCCAAAACTTATTGAGAAATCCTAGAAGCCTTCTCCAGCTCAAAGTACATTTACTTTTGAAGTCTTCTCTTGTTCTACTTTGATTGATCACACACTTTTAAATAATGATGGAAGAAGCCACCACCTTCTTAAGACTCTTATTCAGGCATCTTCACAATCTGCACAAATTAGTATTGAGTGCATGCACACAAACTCAAGGACCCACTTACTAAAGGCTTTAGAGATTATTGTTGCTATATCTTGAGTGTATGAACCTCTCATATGATCATTTAGTACTAACAGCTGCTAGACAGCTTTTGAACTCTGATGGTTTATTTTAAAGACAGTACTATGTAAATAGTAAATGGAGCCACTTGCTAACCAAGTAACACTCAGTGTGAAGGTGACTTTCAATCCCACCATTTTAGGAAAGAGAAAACTTGTTTATTTGAAAAAGCTTATCTAACTCGTTGAATCAAGCACCACTTCCAACCAACCAGAAAAGCTCCATAATGAGTAAGTACCATGTTGAGTTCCAAACAAAAGATAAGAAGCTAGTCTTTAAAGAGGAGCAGAACAATTGCTTTCAACCTATGATTTCCTTTTAGCTAAACACTTCCAAATTAAAAAAAAAAAAAAAACAAGCAATAAAAAATATTAATAATAAAAGCTGTGAAGTTTTGTTTGCTCTTATCCTCTTCCATTCTTAAGGAGCAGTCCTGCACCTCTCTACCAATTTCTAATAACAAAGCGGGTCTTCATTAAAGGAGCTCAACCAAAAAGAAACAGAGAAAGCACAAAAATACATTTACACCACAATCTCTAACACTTGGTGGTCTTTGAGCTTTGGTTCCAAGACTGCTGCTGAAAGGAAGAAACCAGAGAGCCTGAGAAGCATATAGGAATGAATGCTTCTCAGTGAAAGAGGGCAACAGTTAGCAGATTAACCAGGAGCTGCAAAATGGCACAGTTTATTTGATTCCAAGGTACATGGTTTTCTCTAGGGGGAAACATTTATCAAAAGACCTACCATAACTGCAACTTGGAGGGGAATGCAAAAGTTGTATGCCATATAATTAAAGGTTGAGAGCAATTCATGAGCTGCCCTAGAAAGAACAGGTAGGAAGAGAGGCACTACTGTCCAGGCCTCTCTCCCAATGGCCTCTACTCACCTGCACAATGGCTGAGTCTGCTTCTCCTGCAGAGAGACCATCTAGGGCATTAACAGCAGTGGGAGAAATCCCACTGTGCAACCAGGAAAGTGGGAGGAGCACCTACAAACAAAATGGAACAAAAAGTATAATTAAAGGAAGCTATGTCAAGCTCACTGAATCCTAAATTGTAAGAAAATACATTTGAAATTTCAGATGAAGTCATGTTTTTTTAATCTCAAGTTTTGAAACTGTTGTCTAGAGTGTGTTTAATAAAATGGAAGGTTTTTACCCTTAGGAAATTCTTGGAAATATTTCAACTATAAACAGTTACATAAGAAATTCAGTTTAAACATGAACCAGTCTTATGAATAACAGATAGAAATTAACTAGGAAAAAGCTCCATCCAATAAATTAAATCAGTATTTTATGAACTAACATTTTCACATCCATGTCTGTCTACTGCAAGGCAATAATGTCTATGTAACTACTTAATCCATTCTAAGATAAAACCATAATAAAACCACCCATGCTGCATCTGACCATCTCAGGATCTGGAGGAAACACAAGTGGCATTCATTTATAGAAATATTCCCCCCCACAATTTCCAAAACTATGCCAGAAGAAAACTATAGAAGGCTACACTACACCACAAAGTGACATCCATTATGCTATACTATCACAATCTGAGCATTTAGATCTATCACCATTAAGGAGACACACAAAAATGCCAGTCTAAGTTCTATGACAAAGAATGTAGGAGTTAATACCACTAAACAAAAAAACCCCACCAAATTTCATTACTAAACTTCTTTGTGCTTCAGTATAAACCTTAAATAGATCTATTGCTTATAACTACTGTTAATTAAACAAATAGAGAAAGAATTTTCTTCTGTGTAAAAGACAGCTGGATACCAGTGTCCCAATTAAATTCTAAATT
The DNA here is from genome assembly GCA_013396835.1 of Psilopogon haemacephalus. Taxonomy (NCBI): domain Eukaryota; kingdom Metazoa; phylum Chordata; class Aves; order Piciformes; family Megalaimidae; genus Psilopogon; species Psilopogon haemacephalus. The sequence goes on from VWZI01000066.1 coordinate 145,834, forward strand.
TAGTATTCAAAAATTTAAGTATCTTCATCAATGAATCTCACCCTAAATGTTTAGAACAAATAACGATGCAAAGACAGATGAGTTATTTGTGTAAAGACTATGCTCATAAAACAAATCAGCCCCTGTATTTATAGATCCATTGAGAATTAATACAAAGGCATTTTTTGCATGAATAGCTTCCTGCAATTTCAGAATCCCGGGAATGTGAATTCAGTTATGAAACCAATTAATCTTTTAAATTACTTAATTATCTCTCAGATCCAACAAACAAGCAATATAAGAGAAATATGAGGCAGATCAAATAAATTTGTAACTGTACTACATATAATTTACTCCAGGAGAACAACTGCCCCTCTGAAAGTGCCAGTTACCTTCTCTAAGGCAGAAAATTCACTGGCCAAGCAAGCAACTGGGCTGCTCTGGTTGGAATGTTTCTCAAAGTGCCTAGGTATACTTGCTTTGAGATTCGCACATATTCTCATCAATAAAAGTGAACATGGAATGGATTAATAGCAAGAAGTGTCCTGGATTCAGACTTTATTTCAAAATTCTTGGAGCAGAAAGTTAATGCTTCTCCTATTTTGAGATAGATTAATTAAATGTGACCTTTATATAAAAGAATATATCTAACTTTTGTTCATAAGAAATATTTTTCTTCACTGCAGTTTACCAAATTTTAATTTAGTGCTTGCTGAGATACACTTTTCCCCCCGTTTACTTGATTTTGCTAATTTCCTCTTATTTTTGTCTACTCAGTGCATTCATCCCTTCACATGTAGAGAGGTTTGCTCCACCTATAACAGTGGGAATAGTGATAGATATTCACTGCATATTCTGAACAGACTAATGTAGTACACTGCACACTTGCCTCAAACAAGGTCCCTACCTTCTCTTCTGACATGGGCTGTCCATTGTTGCCCTCTTTCTTTGAAACCCAAGCACAAGTGTCATGAATATTTCTCTAAGTTTTAAAATAAAAACTATGCTCTGTTGAAAGACCACACTGGTCTTTCAACCTCACCCTAAACCAACAGAATAAGAAAGCATCAAGAGTCTCTGATTTGGTCACAGTTTCCCATGATACAATCAACATTATTTACCATTTCCATCTGAAATCACATTTTGGTTGCTTCTAACTATCAAACTAGGCCCTTTAGCCAGAAATTATTTTTATTTCACCTCCAAACTTTTATATTAAAATGATAAAAACCCATCACATTTCAGAAATGTCAACTTGGATTTCTTCAGAGAAATAAGAAGAGAAGGGTTTCTGGCATTTCTTGCAAGCCTGAAAACAAGCTCATCTTTTTAAATTCTAGTTTTCTAAGATTATGTAATTGCTAACATCTCAACTGGACAGCTTTTTAAGTTATTGCCATTTCAGTCAAATAAGGACAGAGTTTGAAATATGGGGGTAAGTTCTTAAAAGATAAAGGGCTAAGGAGTAAAACAAGTATCTAATTAGTGCTATTAAGTAGTGACCTGAGAAACAGAAAATGAGAAAAGATGGGTTTTTTTGGTTAGGGAGTTTTGTAGTGTATTTTTGCTCTGTTTTGGGATCGGTTTTGTTGGTTTGTGGTTTTTTGGTTTTTTTTTTGGGGGGGGNTTTGTGAGGGTTTTTTTACTCATTTGTTTGCCTGTTTTGTTTGCTGATTTGAGGGTTTTGTTGTTGTCTGTGTTGGTTTCTTTCTTCAGAGGTAGGTGGTTGTTTGGTTATTTTAATGCAATATTGTTTTGCCTTTCAAAAATCGCTGGCAGACAATCATTATATATTTAGCTGTTAATTATGTACTGTCCATCTTTCTTTTCCTACTGCAGGTTGCCACAGAAGATTCAGAAAGTGTCAGGAAAACATAAAAACCAAGCTTGTTAAACAATGACCAGGAGATTTGTATCATTCAGATGTCCTCAATTTGTGGAGTCCGGGTGAAGTACATAAAAAACCCCAAAATTTCCCCATGCTGATGTAATACTACCAACACCTTTGCTTATATGCAAAGGTGATTCAGACCTTCATTGACTTGGATTATCTTCCCCAGCTTTCCTATTAAGCACAATGCAATGACTTCATATTTTTGACATATTAATAAAAGGGTACAATGTATCAAAATTATACCTACCAGAACCTAATCAAATCCAAACAGCCCAGTAAAATCTTCAATTTGTTTAAACATCAGGGGTACTAAGTTATGTATAGTAGCACCCTTCTACCATGTTAAAAAATGGCAAAGAAGTTACAATATTGTTCCCATTCGGGAGGACAAAGGCAGTAGATTATTAAAACCCTAAGGGGTTTTTTTTGTTTTGGTTTTTTTTTTTCCTTTCCTTAAGATAAAGCCATGGGAAAATACATTAAGATGGAAGGATAAAATACTCTAGAAAGGAGAACCTTAACTTTTTGCACTCTCTTTTTTTTTTTTTTTTTAAAGTATTATGCTAACCATGCCAAGGCTAAGAGTTCATTGTAGCACTGTTAGACGCTGTACAATACCTTTGTTATGAAAAAACTGTTTTAAGTAGGATAGAAGAGATACAGTCAAAACTATATTTGTTATTTATGAACTCTGTGCCACAACTCATAAGGAAGAGTACTGGAGAAAGTAAAAGCTACACAGTGTAGTAGAGATATTGGTGGAGGTATTTGGAGAGGATGATGTCAGAAGAGGAGTGAGAGGAGCTGGAGCTGTTCAGCCAGCAGAGGGAAGAAGCTCTCCATACTGGAAGCACTCAACATTACTTGCCTGATGGTTACATAGCTCCTATAGCTGCGTGGAGAAGCAACTGTAAGGTCTCTATGACTGTCCCACAAAGCTTTTTGAAGGCTTTTACTTCAGGCACAGAAGCTGAAGTGCCCTCATTACCTCAAGCAGCAGCTTTGTTAATCTCAAAATATTGCAACAAGTGGCACATGATTATTTAACCATATACTGTGAAATGCACCTGAAAAAAAAGTGAGCACCACTTGATTGGTACACCTTCCTCAATGAGGCCTTACAGAGGGCAATCAGGAAATTACCACGTCTAGGAGCCCTCTGATGCAACAAAATGTTGTTTTCATCTTGCTAAGGTTCTTTTTAGAGAAAGTGTGATATAAGAAGCATATTTTAAAATAGAAATACTGTACATTTGCAAGATTTCTTTAGATTTAAATTAACTCTATGAATTAAAGGATCAATCATGTCACGGGGCAATGGAGATCAGTCTAAAAAGCTTTACAGTATTTTTCATCTTTTTAAATTTAAAGCAGCTATCCTTGTATTAACAGAAAGTTAGTCTAATGTGCAAGTTAGAATTTCCACATTGTCAAAATGCAAGAACTCTACAGCACTCCCAGTGAACCAGAAAAGCACCAGAAGATTGCTGAGGCAAAGTAGGACATTGGTGGAAAACAGCAGAGATGGAAACCACCACAAGAGGTACAAAACTCTAAAAACAGGATAACAACAATAAACCAAACACCCCAAACAAAAAAACAAAACCAAAATGCCTCCCAACAACCAACCACAAACAACAACAACAATAACAAAAAGAACCTCTTGTCCTTATTTCATATTTATTTTCCACATAATTACTTGGGAAACTTAATTTTGGATGCCAGCATTTGTTGGACTTTTTTCTCCCCTAAAACATACATACACGCAGAGAAGAGTTTTCATGTGTATTTTCCAAGACTGAATTTCTTCAGATAAGAAGATTACTATTTCTACAATTCTGAAACAAGACAAAGATGTCAAAGATGTCTCAGTTAGGTTTTGAAGTTAAAACCTGGACTTTGAAATTAAAACTTGCCCAGGATGAGGGGAGACTATATGCAAATGAACGTGACATATGAAGTGAGACACACTACAAGCTACTTTCTTCCAAATTAGAATGGTAGTGGTATGAAAAAAATCAAGTCACATTATAAGGATTTGTAATGTATCTTCTTCATCCAAGTCCTGAGGGCAGAAAATTTATTGCAATAAACTTTCAAAAATATATGAAAGCTATTTTTGAAGATTGTAATTTTCCTGCAATACCATGGCACTGTAACACCACAATTAAAGCTCTCTTGTATTACAGAGCTTATTGTAAATATTTTTACGATAGAACACTTCTATTTGAAAATACTAAGAGATGGAAGCATGTTAAGAAAATAAAAGATGAAATTCAAATATTTGGTTCATGATAATCACAAATTTCTGAATTGGATGCTGCTTCTTTTAGTCCACAATTCTTTGAAAGAAATAAATCCTTTGAGACTTTATTTTAAAGGTAGTGCTGACAGCAATGATTAGTCTTTATGTTCAGAAGAGAGAATGGATGATCCATGCAATGCCTTTCTGGCTTACACACCATTATAAGCCCACTCGGAAAACTTCCCCTGCAGTAAACATTGCATCTTCTTCGGCCAAGCAACAGATACACATCCTCAGAGACCTATACAGAAGTGCACAGCTGTGGAAGAGGGCATGAAAGCCTTTGCTAAGCAGGCTTTTCTTTTTTTAAAGAAAGTATATTAATTTTTTTCTTCCACAAAACAAAGTCTCCATTGTTATGTCTAAGATAGGGTTGTGAATTGTTAAAAGATTACTGTACAAGCATAAAGTTTTGTTTGTAGCACACAACTCACAGAGGTTTATAAGTGGCATTATGCTGTTTAAATCAGGGATACTGAAATAGCCAAGCTCCAGTTTTAAATCTTAATAATTAAAGCCCTGCAGTTTTACTTAAGTATTCCACACATAATAAAAAAACTCCAATTTTCACCTCACTGTCTGCTCATTCTGCCCATAGTTCATCAGATTCCCTACAAAGATTTTACTGAAGGCAGTGTCAAAAGCATTACTGAAGTCAAGGTAGAATACCATCCACTATCCTCATCTACTAAGTCAGTTGTTTCATCACAGAAGGTTATAAGCTTGGTCAGACATGACTTCAGGTTGCTGAACCCATGCTGACTACTCCAGATGACTTTGTCTTTCCTAATTTTAGCCCATGTATATTACTCCCTTCCTTTACACTACATTCAAACAAACATTGTATTATTTCTTAAGTATATGTCCACAGACTGTTTTAATACTAAAAGGAATAAGTATTATATAAACTGACTTGCATAACATACACAAAAAAAACAAACAAACAAAACAGATTTTTTTTTTCCAATTAAGCTCAAGAATCTTTACAGAAAGATACCCAAAGCCTGACTTTAAAACTACAAGTCATAGGGGAAAAAAAAAATAATCTAGTTTAACCAGCCTTAACATGAATGAGGTTTTTTTTCCCAAGCTTTCACAGAATCTGTTACACTTTCATCTTCCAAATCCATGTGCCTGCCCCATTTAAATGGAATCTTTTCTCCTTTTACGGAATTGTAAGAAAAATAACCAATAAGACTTCTCTTTACACTAAGCATTCTAAGGATGCTTTACAAGGTATAATGAACATTTCCAGCTCTGTATAAATGTTCCAAAATTTTCCAGATTTTTTTTTCCCGAAGAGCATAAGCTAGTTATGTTTGGTAAAATTCTTGGACATATTCGTGAAAAACCCAAACCCGAAACTGGGAGACCTCTGAAATAGTATTATTTGATCTTAATTTTCCTGAGATAAGTAAAGTACAGAAGAGAGCTATGTATATAATGCAAGTAAAAAAAATAAAATAAAAACAAGTACATATCTAACTATAATACCTATGGCAATGTTTGGTTCATTACCCTGAAGAAGAAACCTATGCTTTAAATTGATCTGTATTTACTCACTGCTTAATAACTGAGTAGTGAAAGTTTAAGTAATGTAACTGTCCAGATGTTACTCCTGCCTCACTGTAACCATAATCCAAAACCAGAAGTAGTCAAGATTGCACCTGAACAGCAAGGCTGAAGGACAAATGGAGACTTTCCCTTCCAAAATGAAGGGTAGCTGTCGCTCTTAGCTTACTAAACTGTCCAGGTGTTATCCCTAAATCATTAAGCTCCAGCTAAAATACCAAATACAAATCTTCACAACACATTTCTAATGCTATCCTCCATGCTACTGAACTTTTCACCGACTCTGCAGTTATGCATTTAGTGGCATCCATCACTTACTTTCTGTATGAGTTGGACAGAAAACCATTTGGTTTGAATCTGTGTAACACCTAATGCAATTTGAGCCAGCCAGGCACACATTATGGTAATGCCACTTAAGTCCCCAAACATTAAAAATCTCACCAACTTCAAAACCTCAAAAATCAGAACAGTCTCTCTATATTACTAAGCACATTGATCAATTTACTCATCTGTTATACATCATTAATACAATTCATGACAAAGAATAAAAAACAATTTTTAATACATAGTGTGGATAAAACAAAGTGAAAGAACTATTCATGAGCATATGCAGCACAAGATAATGTTGATGATGTAATACTAAAATTGTGATTTTTCTCAATTTGAAGATTCTTGTCTAGTTGTATCAGCTAAACTTGAATAAAAATGAAGCTGTCAAGCCAAACTAGCTGGTAAGTTTGCATTTTGATACATTATGATAGATAACAGAGCATGACACCAGAATTGCTGACTACACCCAACTAAAAGAGAATGGAACCTCCAGTGCAGGACAGACATAGGGTGAGGGAGTTCATCTCATATTTAACAGTGATAGAGAAAATTCAAACTTGGGCTGAAGACAATGATTTCTTGTGAAAGGAAGATTTCCCCAGAAATACCATGTTTTGAATGGGCTAGTATTACAGAGCCTTAGAGGAAAAATCACAATGAAAAAGAAAGTGGTTTATTTTAAAATGAAACCTGAATTTTAGATTTACATTGCTGTCCTGGTCTTCTAGTTGCATGATCCTATATTGGCTCTGCCTCTCCCCCACCTCTGGAGCTGTACCAGCACTGGGAAAACCAGCTGGCAAAAATTTCAAGTTAGACTTCCTATGGTTCACCACAAAGCAATGACCCTGTGGTGAACCATAAACTGGAGTGGTGTGGGACTACCACAGTAATCCAAGACAGACAACTGGTCACCAGGGAGTCCTACCAGTTTCCCATACAGACACAGAGAGAAAGCAAAGACAATACACCATGGATTAACCTGTCAAGTGCTTATGAAGACAGCTACACTCTTCCAGTTTCCAAATCAAGTATTTCGGAGCCTGTGTGGGTATCTCCATAGCTGTGTACAATACCTGTGGAAACACTTACAGCACCATGACTTATTCTTTGGTCTGGTAAGCACTAAGTATCTTAGAATAGCCATGAGAAAGCTTCCCTGTTTACTTTGTACAGCCTGTTGAACTTTTCCAGGTGAGATTTTATGAAAGAAGGGAAAAGTGGCTCTTTCCCTTGAGGCAGCTAACGATATCCAAGCCTGATGTATAGGAGATGCCAGAGAACAGCAGACAGCAGCTTGAACACAGAAGCCTCAAATATAAGGGAAATAAGAGAATCTTCCCAGGATCTAGGTGAGGATTTGGAAAGGATTCCTGTGACTCAGAAAGCTTGTGAAAACTGCCTAGTTGGAAAGCAAAACTCTGGAAGATAGAATGGGTAAGTCTGATTTTAAACCATTAATTATAACATTCCACCAAGCAGATGACTTCCTATGGTAAACAAGTTTATTTAAGTTAGTATTTTGTTCCTTTGCATAACCTGTTTTTAAAGGGAAAAACTTAGGTATTTTAGGATACTTGATTGTAAGCATAGAGCAGGACAGTTCTACCTCAAGGTATAGAGATGAGCAAAGCCATTGCAACAAGTACAAAAAAGGACCTTTGCTTCTCTTCCTAAATTAATTTTTAAAAAATCTAAAGTTTTGATGTTGTATGCACAAAATTCTTTACCCAACTCACTTCTGACCACTAGCCTGAATGTCCATTTTGACCTTAGAGCAAGGTCTGAATTTCAATTTAAAGTTTATTTTTAAAAGAATAAGCAAGAGAGCTGTGGTTTAAAGCGTGTACTGTATTTGAGTATTGCCACTGGTTATGCCATATGGATCATCTTATTGTGAACATTTTCAATTAAGTTTCACTAGCTAGAACTTTTCATTTTAAAGTGGAGGTTAGATTGGATGGTATCTTTTGGCTTAAACTACAAGCATTTTGTGTTTGAAAACGCTGCAACCCAAAACTATACTGAATTCTACATATTAGAACTACTTGTGCGATCGTGAGTAATTAATAAGCCTCTTGGAATTATAATTTCAACTTTAAGTGCTTCTGGAATTCCCTTAACTGCAATCTTACTTTAGAAAAATATCCAGGAAATAGAGGTCTGCATTTCATTAATTTCTCCTATCTCAAAGTCAAACTTGTTACAGTAAATACTATATTCCCCACATTTGTACCTTAGCATAAGTTAGAAGTTGACATGATTAGTAACTTAATGGGAGAATCCTTTAAATTGTCTTAAGCATTTTCTCCATTGCTTCTTGGCTTGTCTTACCAAAAACATTCCACTAAGCTCTTGAAAGTATTTTTTCCTTTCATTCCTGAATATTCTAAAAAAAAAAAAAAAAAAAAAAAAAAANATCAATTAAACTTTCTAGAGGTCCTGTTAAGAAACTACAGAAGTAAGAATTTAAAATTATTGAGCAACTGAGTTGAATAAAAACCTAAAGTTTAAGGATGCAGTAAAAATAAAGTGCCAAATTTATTTGAGTGATGCAGTTCCCAGGATGTTGTTTCAGTGTAAGTCACTGCTAGGTCTATGCTACAGTCCAGGTCGGAAAGTTCTGAGGCATAAACTGTTCTCTGTCATACTAAAAATATGGTTGTTACCTACATTTAAATGTGCCTGCTTTAAAAACAGGAAATACAGAGATCTGAAGATCCAGAGATCTGCATGCTTCTCTGTGCACAGAAATCACTGCAAGAAGAACTGATTATAAAAAGTAGGAGATAAAGGAAGTTTTAATATTGCATTACCAGAACACTTCCATTTATGAAATCTCAGTATGAATAGATGCAAGGTGTATATACATGTATTTGAGGTAGGAAAAAAAACTTGTGAAGGAAGGAAGATGAAAAAAATATTATCTTCTGCAAAGCTTCAGGAAAGAGCTCTCATTTCTGCTCAGTATGAAACTTTTATTTAAGCAGATCAAAGGACCTAATTACAGTATGTACTTGCAGCTGTATCCCAGACTTTCAGTCATTATATTGTTCATTAAATCATCAGCTTTTGTTGTTTTATTCCCCCAGTAATTTTTTCACTCACTTTTACCTGGACAGAAGATTTCAGTGAAGAGCTTTTTATATATTTCCATTTTTTTCATGACAATATACTGTACTTCTTGAACCATTATTCAATTCATAATCATGTGGCAGTTTTAATGCATATATCATTTATTACCACTTCCAAAAAAACTGACAATCAACACAATGTAGTGCCCTAACGCACAGGTTCAATATTAGTTTTGTCTGTTCCAATACACTGTATTTCAGCCTCAGGTGCATCTGAAATGCTGCTTTATTATGTTAACACTTGCTTAAACTAGACTTAAATTCTCAATATTCATCTAGAAGAAAGTGACTAAATGGCCACTTTACAAAACCACTGAGACCAAAGGAAAATTCAATGTTCTTGTTATCCAATTCTTTCCTAGATTGTTTAATACTGTACAATTCATGAATCACCTGTACAGTGCCCATCACCTACTTAATACAGTAAGTACAAAAACTGTGACATTGTAGCAAATTACAGTCAACAAAAACAGTGAGGAAGCTAAAGGTCACAAAGACAAGGTAAAAATCAAAGGGTATAATAACTACAAAGCACAAAATCTTTTCCTCAAGTGAACAACACCAAGTGGGAACTACAAGAGAAGCCTCAAAAAGATGCTTCTGGTCAAGACCTTCTGCTGAGTAACTGACCATTGGAACTGCCGCTCTGCCCTGCAATGATTATTGGTCACAGACCCAGGCAGAAGGTCACTTTCTTGCTTGTCTTCCTGTAGAGCACAGGTTCTGCTGTTTGTTATTAATTATTAAAACTTGTTGAATGTTTGGCTGACAATTGTTCATACATTTTCACAACAATACAGGAAAAAAATTATTTCTTCTCAGTCCGAAAAAAAACAAGTCAACTTGAATTAAAACTGCTATTAGCAAGTAACTCAAATTCCCACAATCTGATGATTTTTTTACAAAGAACCTTTATCAAATGCTGGTTTTGTACAGGTTTTATCTGTACTTCAGCAATGAGTATTTTTTTGCACAACTTGATCTAAGACAAGAGCGGCCAAGCAGAGAGGGACCTGTGGGTACTGGATGACAGCCAGCTGAACATGAGCCAGCAGTGTGCCCAGGAGGCCAAGAAGGCCAATGGCATCCTGGCCTGTATCAGGAAGAGTGGCCAGCAGGACCAGGGAAGCCATTCTGCCCCTGTACTCAGCACTGGTTAAGCCACACCTTGAGTACTGGGCCCCTCAATTCAAGAAAGATGTTGAGGTGTTGGAATGTGTACAGAAAAGGGCAACATGCCTGGTGAGGAGGTTGGAGCACAGCCCTATGAGGAATGGCTGAGGGAGCAAGGGTTGTTCAACCTGGAGGAGGCTCAGGGGAGACCTTATTGCTCTCTGCAGCTACCTGAAGGGAGGTTGTAGCCAGGTTTCTTCTCCCAGGCAACCAGTGACAGAACAAGAGGACAGTCTCAAACTGTGCCAGGGCAGATTTAGGCTGGACATTTAAGAAGAAGTTAATCACAGAGCGATTGTCCATTGGAATATCCTGCCCGGGAGGTGGTGGAGTCAGCATTCCTGAAGGTTGGAGGCTGGATGAGACATTTAGTGCCATGGTTTAGTTAATTAGAAGGTGTTAGGTGATAGGGTGGACTCGATGATCTTGAGTTTCCAACCTGGCTGATTCTGCGATTTAGTATCTTGAAAGCAAGGGCAGGCAAAAATTATGCTTTTCGTTATATTTTTAATGCCAAGTTTTTGAAAAGCCTCTTTCCTGCTTTCAGTGTATCTGAAAGATAGTTACATCTACAGTGCAGTGGGCAGTTTGGGGATCTTGAGTACTATTAACACGTTGTAACAAGTTAGAATGCTTTGGAGTCCATTGGTCTTGGTGGTGCTCACAATAGAGGGGGCAGCAAAGAGAACTGCTATCATTCAGCCCCAAGGAGAATACTGAGGTGGATCTAACTGCTGACTTCAACTGTGAGACCGACAACCACAAAGGCAGCAGCATCCAACTCTCCTGAAAGGTACCCAGCAAGAGAATGTGCACATCAGGGTCACAAACCATAGCAAGGGATGTTCCAGGTAGACACAAGTAAAACACTCTTCATAGGAAGGAGGTCAAACACTAGATGCAACTGCCTGGAAAGCAGGCTGCAACCTTTGAGATGGAAAATCTGATGTATCGAATGAGCAAATACAGCTTTTCTGAAACATGTGAGAAGTGGAAGGGGAAAGAAAAAAGAACTCCCTGAAAAATCTGTAAGATTTTCTGTACAACTCAGAGAGGGGTAGAAAAGAGAAAAGTAGACCTTTGGTGTTTCTAAAGGAGGGTTAAAAATATAAAGAAGTCTTTCTGTCTTGCAATGATTCTGTAAGCCTCTTCTTTGACCTATCAAATCCTTTGCTCTGAATTAGAAGTGGTAAGATGGCATGGATGCTATCTAGATATATTAAGGTAGAGAGTAATGTCATTTTTAGAACATTTTTAGATGTAACTGGGCATCCTTTCAGTAGCATTAGTGCAAGAGACTAACTATGGAAAGGACACTGTGCAACTTTCAAAAAAAACATTAAAGGAATATATGACAGCCTTTAGCACACCTTGTAATTGACATGTATAGCCAAAATATTTCTCCTTTTAAGCATCTGGAAGTGCATAGATCCAAGGTCATGTCAATACTTTTTCTTTTCAGTTCCTGTATCCTCAGTAAATTGGAATTGTCTACTAAAATCAAATGAGGGATAACATAATTTCTCTGTAGTCTGTCAAGTTGGACTCTTTCATCTCATCTCCCTGTTTTACTAGACAACCTAAAATATGTGAACACACTAATATTAATCAGGCTGCACAGAGAAATGATGTTTTTCAGATTAAGAAACAGGAGCAGAAAGAACACTTGTTTTCCAAAGAGCCCAGAAGGAAGCCTGAAACATTTAGAACAAACTTTGTTTTGGCTTTCTGTTTTCTGAACTACCAGACTACACTCCAAATATCCAAAACTGAAGTTAAGAAAGTCTGATTGAGAAAATAACATGGTTTAAAGATACTTCAAAACATTAAAGGGTGAAAATCTATGACATGAATATGTTGCCAAAATTATCTCTTGCTTGCAAAATCTGATGACATTAAACCCCAGAAAAACATTAAATTATTGTGAACTATATATATATATTTATATAATTTTAAGTAAAACACTGTGAAGACAATGTTTCCATGTGGAGGTCAAGGAAAGGTTTGAGATTCATAAAGACTATAAGATTTGTTTACATCCATGAACACAAAAAATCCCATCAAATATTAAATATGTAAAGGATGGCAATTTTATTTTATAACAAACTCATGTAGAAAGGAACCATTTATCTTGGCATACCTCAGATCCTAACATAAATGCATATAACTATTTTTAATCCATCTGCACCTCTGTTTTCTTCAGTGTCTCTTTTTATCACCATGAAAATTTCAGCAAATAATACAAAAATTTACCTAGCAAAACAAATTTCTTTGTCAGCATAGACTACCTTAACAACTGTCTTCAAGGCTTTCTGGAGGCTTTCACTCTGGTTAGATGAATTACCCCAACTCACTGCTTACTCAGAAGGATGGCAAACACTATTTCATGATTACACTTGTAAAACAATTGCAAAGTTAACTCATAAAATGCAGTAACTTTCACAGGTTACTGTGACCATATTTTTTCATATGTGGTTAACACATTATGAAAGTTAATAGTGTGGAAACATGGCCAGGATGATTTTTTAAATATTTCAAGTAATTCTTCATGCTGCATCTACCACAATCATCATCACAGTTATGCACTTTCCATTGAAAATCAACACTGAAAAAGAGCTGTAGTGTAATGCTACATGTAAAACTAACCATTTTCATCACATAGCATTAAGGCATTATCTGTAAAGCTACACAAAGGGAAATGTACTGGATTTAAGTAGTACTGCCCATTTTTCTCATGCAGAGATGAACAAGAAAGGTACTTGTCACCACTTCATACTTCTATTTGTAGAATCATAGGACAGTTTGGGTTGAAAGGAACTTTAAATTAGATAATCTAGTTCCAACCTCCCCAGCCATGGGCAAGGATATTACCCAATAGATTAGGTTGCTCAAAGTCACATTCAATCTGACTTTAAACACTTCCAGGGAGGGGGCATCCACAACTTCTCTGAGCAGCCTGTTTGGGTGCCTCTCCCCCCTCACAATGAAGAGCTTCCTTATGTGTAATCTAAATCTACACTCTTTTAGTTTGAAACTATCACTCCTTGTCCTATAACCACATTTGTTGTTCAAGAGTCCCTCATCTTCTTCTTGTAGGTACTGGAAGGCCACAATAATGTCTCCTTGCAGCCTTGTCTTCTCCAGGCTGAACAACTTCACTATCTCAGTGAAGTTCCTGTGAGGAAAGGCATTCCAGACTCTGATTATTTCTGTGGCCCTTCTGTGGACCCACTCAAGTAGGTCCATGTTTTTCCTGTGCCAAAGACCTCAGAACTGGACATAGTACTCCAAGTGGGGTCTTGCCAAAGCAGAGTAGAGCAACAGAAATCACCTTCTTCAGCATGCCGGTCACACTTCTTTTGATGTAGCCTAGGATGTGATTAGCTGTTTGGGCTGTGAGCGGACATTGGTGGCTCATATTCAGTTTTTCAGCCACCAACACCCCCCAGATCCATCTCTACTGGGCTGCTCTCAATCCACTTGTCATCTCTGGCCACAAGCAAATGCGCTACTGGCTTCACCAATACCAACCTGCAAACACCAGTATCTTGCTCTTCCTCAAGTCTGCCCACCACCCAGAAATCACAAATTAAAAAAAATTTTAAACATTTTAAGATTTCAAAAATGGAAAGAAGGATGATGCAAGGAACTACAGGAAGTAACATCATGGAGCAGATTCTCCTGGAGGCACTGCTGAGGCAATAGAATAGAGCTGACTTGATACAACTGACATGGCTTCACCAAGGGCAAATTGTGCCTGACAAACCTTCTATGACATCGATAGTCAATGGGGAGAGCAACCGATGTAATTTACCTGGACCTGAGCAAAGTCTTTGACACTGTCCCACATTACATTCTGGTCTCCAAGCTGGTAAAATATGGGTTTGATGGATGGACCACTCAGTGGATAAAAAAATGGCTTGATGGCCACACCTCAAGAGCAGCTATCAATGGGTCCACGTCCAAGTAGAGGCAGTGACAAGCGGAGTCCCTTAAGGATCAGTACTGGGACTGGTCTTGTTTAAGATCTTCATTGGTGACATGGATAGTGGCATTGAGTGCACTCTCAGCAAGTTCACCAATGACACCAAGTTGTGTGGTGCAGCTGACATGCTGGAGGGCAGGGATGCCATCCAGAGGGACCTGGACAGGCTGGAGAAATGGGCCCATGTCAACTTCATGAGTTTCAACAAGACCAAGAGCAGGGTCCTGCATCTGGGATGGGGCAATCTCAGGCACCAATATAGGCTGGACAGTGACTGGCTTGAGAGCAGCCCTGAAGCAAAGCACTTGGGGTGCTGGTGGATGATAAATCCATGTGAGCCAGCAATGTGCACTTGCAGCCCAGAAAGCCAGCCAGATTCTGGGCTGCATCAGGAGAAGTGTGGCCAGCAGGTCGAGAGTGGTGATTCTCTCTCTCTCTACACCACTCCTGTGAGACCTGATCTGGAGTACCATGTCCGTTCTGAAACCCCTATTACACAAATGATCCAGACCTGCTGAGACGTGTCCAGAGAAGGGCCATGAGGATGATCAGAGGACTGCAGCACCTCTCCTATGAGGACAGGCTGGGAGATTTGGGGCTGTTTGGTTTGGAGAAGAGAATGCTCTGAGAAGACCTTATTGTGGCCTGAAGGAGGCCTACAAGAAAGCTGGTGAGGGACTTTTCAGGCTGTCAGGTAGTGAGAGAACTAAGGAGAATAGATCCAAGGTACGGGAGGGCAGATTTTGATTAGACACTAGGAAGAAGTTCTTCACCATAAAGGTGGTGAGACACTTGAACAGGTTGCCTAGGGATGTGGTGGAAACCCCATCCCTGGATATTTTTAAGGACAGGCTGGATGTGGCTCTGGGCAACCTAATCTAGTGGAAAGTGTCCCTGCCCATGGAAGGGGGTTTGGAACTAGATGATACTTGATGTACCTTCCAAACCTGACAACTCTGTGGTTCTGTGAAATGAAACACATCAGCCTCAAATGCATATAGAGGCAATTAATCAAAATGCTACACAGCTGAAGAGCAGACATAACTTTGAACTACCTTTAAACCATGCTATTCCAATTGATTTCATGAGATCATTTTTGATGAATGAACTTTCTATTCTTAATATGATTCCAAACATTGAAAATCCTGCTACTCTAAAACCTCTTAGATTCAGAATGCCCTTTGCATTCCCATTACTCTGAACAAATATTCTTAGATACTCTGACCTCCTAAGAGTTTAAGATGCATCCCTAAGTAATGTATAAAGTTTCCTGAGAAGCCTCTGGAACAGATACATTTACATCTAGAATCAATCATTTTTACAGAATGACCACCATAATATCACTGAGAACTTTTATGGGAGTGGAGTGCTACTTACCACTAGTTTATTGCAGTCATCTTCTTCATCCAGCAAAAGAGTTCTTACACTAAGTAAGTATTTTGGTTCCCACCTACCAGGAAACAAAAAAATTGTCAGTTAAGGTCATAAGGGAAATATGAGCCTGTACACTTCTGTCTAAGTAACATTTCCATAGCATGGACACCTAAACTGGCTGTGATAATCTAGAAAAACTTAAACTGTAACAGAGAAGAAATAAAAAGGAGATAGTTGCTTGAGGCATTAGGAGGCTGCAGAGAAGCAATGAAAACTTATTTCTCTCTTTCTCCCCTGCTACACTTCATAAATAGGAGCCTCTGCTAAAAAAAATCATAAAGGAAATAAAGGCTGCTATGAACACTTACTGGAGGGTGAATGCATGCTCAAGGCATGCAACCATATCTGTGCAGTGTAAACACTAGAACAGCTGAAACTTAATGGGGCATAACAAGTTACACATGAGCAGGACTTGATTGCTGTTATGGACACTTATTCTTCCTGCTGTTGTAAGATGCCAAAAGACTTCAAATGCCTGCGCTACTTAGCTATATTGACTACTGTTCTTTGAAGACAACAGACAGAAGGACTTAAGTTTGTCTAATGCTACTGCCATAGAAAGGTTGCACAAAGAATTGATGCATTGTATTATCTTAAAATATTCTGTCTGTACCTGTGTATCAGTAAATTATTTAACTACACCATGTGCACAAGCAATGACACCTGTTGCAGACAAGTATGTTATACTTACCTATTCCTTTTGTGGAATTTATTAAATTATCTGTTGAATCAACCTAAGATTTGTAGAGAGGGAAAAAATTTCCTATTCTCAGAAGTCTTTGAAGAGAAGGAATGTGAAATGTATTGACTAGCACAAAAGTGGTTTTAGGAATTCTATAAGACAATTTATCTGTCTAAAATGAGGACACTTGACAAAATTGTCACAAGATTTCATGCCTCTAACATGCTTTTTCCAAGTATTAAAACTGCTTTATCAAAGAAATGTGGTTTTTATTTTGAGGTAAAAGTGTCAGGCATCTCAGCTGCCAAACTTATTGACAGTATTACATTTCAAATTCAGTGTCTGTGGACCTCAAAGGTTCAGACAAACATCACTCAAAGCTTAGGTATAGACAAGAGGTTGATGAGAGGATACATAAGGTTATAGGAGAAAAGAAGGTTGAGATATTAACTGAGATTCACCTTTCCCTGGTACTAACTTTTTTTTTTTTTTGTGATTCTTTGAGTTGTTGGTTTGGTTTGTTTGTTTAAACAAGAAAGTTTGTTTACATAACATTTTAAAAATTGTCTTTTAGGAGGTGAGAATCAAAAGTAACCATCCGACCCCACAAATTACAAAGTTTTCCAGGACAGCCATGTGTTGCTGTCATTTATATGAACAATTCCTTAAAGCCTGAAAGCTCAAAAAAATTAACTTTTTTTCTGTTTTAGCTCTGTATAACATGTTACACGTAGCTGTGAGCAACCAGCAACAACAGCTGTTCAAGGAACAGAAGTGAAATGAGAAACATTAGAAAGAAAAAAAAAAAAAAATCACTATTTGACAAAATAAACCCACAGAAGACACCCTGCATGCCAAATAAAGAATCCAGGGATAAAAACAGAACATCAGTGAAGCAATATCTGTTTGAATTATTGACTTGAGACACAGCAAGCTCACTATACTTAAGGTGAGCACGACCCAGACAACACTCAACTAAGGTAAGATTTTTGAAGGAAAGGATTCTTCAGAGATCATCAAGCACTATTCCTAGAGGGTATACTCACAGAGGCAAATCCATGTCTCTGAAAAAATTGACTCAGATGCCTGCGTTTGGGCATTTTATTTTTCAGACAGTACTTAAAAAAAAAAAAAGTCAACATGCAGCAACAAAAAAACCCAAAACAACAAAAAGCCTCCAACAAACAATTACCACAAAACTGAAATGATGGTGACACAGTTACCAATACAATACAAACAGGGAAAAAAAGAAAATCATGGCAAGGGAATGTTAGAAGTACACTAAATGGGGAAGGAAACAAGTATTCATCTTTGTGTAAGTCCAAAAAGACAGTATCCATTCTTCCTGCCATCTGAAAATCCCCCAACATCTCTAGGAAAATGAAAAATTGTGCACATGGAATTACCCAGGACAACTAAACAGAAGCTGAAAGTTCCTGCTTTTGAAGCCAAAAGTTGAACACTTCCAAAACACAAAAGTTCAACAAAACAATTCTCATTAAGCATGAAGCCTAGCAACTTAAAAAAAAAAAAAAAAAAAAAAAAAAAAAAAAAAAAAAGAAAANACGTGTTCACAAATCATGACCCAGAAGGTCCTATATGAGAAACAATGGCAAAGTGCACAAAACACCTTCAGGCAACTACTAACCAACGCTTGCAACAGTTGCTTTAAATGCTGTTCCATCCCATCCCCTCGAGCCAATATACAATCATTCACAAAAACTGAATGAGCATTTCTCCACACCAATGTTTTGATCCAGGAAAAATGGCTTGGAAGTGGGAGGTACTGCAGTTTTTCATCCTGACAGACTGCACCTTGCTGCTACTCAGTATCTATCTTATCACATGCTCTCTGTACACATTTGTAAGCCATCAGTCTGCCAAAAGTCCTTCAACAGGTATTTAATGCTACAATGACTTTCCAGGATTGAGATATTATTTGCTTGTTAGATGTCACATTTCTGTCAAAATCAAAAGAGCCCAATTCATAGCTGACCTTTCTGCCTCAGAGAATTAACAGTCTTCACATTGCTTATTCATATCTTCTGTATTTTCCCTGTCACTAGTTTATCTCATCATCTAGAAAGATAATTTTCCTTAAAGAGTGATGCTTTTCCATTCACAGTGACGGGCATTCTTTTCAACTGCTCTCAAGAAGCACAAGCACCTTCCAGCCTTCTCCTGATTCTCTTATTCTTCCCTATTACCACAGTAAAGAGTTAAAATTTTTCTTAGTGACTGCCCTCCTCAGCTTCTCTCTTCTTCCCAAAACTGCACATAAAACTTAGACATCTTTGCCCAGTCATCTTTTTCAGCCATGGTATTTACACTTGTTCCTTCCATTCCTAGATCTTCCTGTGCACCACACTGAGCTATCATCACAGCCTTTCCTCCTTGATTCTCCACCAGGCCTTAAGCTGTCAACTTTTAGATTCTCTTTTATTTTCCTATTTTTAAAAAGTAGTTCTTGGTCATGCCACTTCTTGCTTTTTTTGTAATCAAAGTTCCCATTAACTCATTAACTGGCATCACTGCATTTCTTACTTTTTCATTTCAGTTTTCAGCATCATTGCATAACATTAACAAAAAACATATAAGCACATACTTGTCTAGTATCTACATCTTGAAAGAAGGCATTTCTGTACAGATGTTATGCACTGCTTCTTCCTGAAAAATGTTAACTTTTGTGAATCAGCATTTGTCTCTCAATATTCAAACAGAAGGTCTTACATACTTTTATTTGATTTTGCTTTCTCATAGCTACATTCTGACTTAGAATGAAGAAAGCCCTCTACAACCTTAACATCCAAAATGCTATCATGAGACAGTATTTCATTTACTTCTGTCTTTGCTGGAGTTAACACAGGTTTCCATCTCTATTTAATAGAAAGTTGCCTGAGAAAGCCTGTTTGCTTGTCAACATTTACTATGACTACATCAGTAACTACAATATGGAAGAGTTTTACCACGAATAACACCACTAGGAAAAGCCTGAACTGAGTATAATTCTGTCAAGGATGTTCAGCAGCTCTGCGACAGAGGGAGCAAGTATTTTAGAAAGCATTTTTGCTTTTGTTAGTGCAAGAAAAGTCTGTAACATAAGCAAGCAGTAAATTGCTCAAAATATGGTGACTCAAGCCATCAAGAATCATGTTTGAAAATACTGAAAGGAAATAATCATTCCAGCCTCTCCTGATTGGAAGACCACTGCATACAGCTCTCAAATACAAACAAGTTCCATATCTAACCAGATACAATCATTAGGAGGCTATGCAAAACATCCACAAAACTTTTCAGCCAATGAAATTAACACCTACTTAAGCTACTACTTTAGAATAAACAAAATAAACCAATGAAAAAAAAGGAATTAGTATTCTGGGAGGGAAAGGGAAGAGACAAACCTCAAAGCATTTGGAAATCCCTGCATAAATTTTCATAGGAAATTACCGCAAGAACAAATTCACTAAAAGAAGGTTGTTTGTTTGGTTTTCAATCTATTTTAATATTGAAAGGGCTTATTAAAATTTAGAATTATTTTTTCATTTAAAGCAACAGTATTAGTTATTGCATAACTAATACACAACATAATAATGAAGTAGAAATCAATGAAAAATAATACTAGTCAAATTGTAAATAGTCAATATTTCCAGTAATGCCAAGGACAAATATGCTATCTAAGCCATATTAATATTATCTTAAGAAATTAGCACTTACCAGCTAAGCCATGACAAGAAATAACAGAGTGCTTACTTTGCCTCAAATGCAAATTAGTAACCTAGTTACTAAACTTACAAATTTTAGTTTTTATTTGCAATAAACTAAGTACATGGTCAAGGACAGTTATGATTTATATTCAACTGACGCTCACCTAGCTACTATAAGATCACATATCCCTGCATCTTAGGAAGGCAAAGTAAATCTGAAAGATTCAAAATGGCTTGAGTACAACAAACACTCAACATTCTTAACAAATAATCAGCAAGATTTAAGTGCAGATCTAAAACATTTTCATATATGTATATCCTTCCATGGATACTTTAAGAAATAATTCCCTGCTCTGCCATAAAAGCTATGCCTTAAGGATCATATGGCACTAAGTACTACTGCTGCTGAGAAATATTCTTAATGTAAAAGGAACAGGAGAATATGCTGTAAGGAAGAAAGACAGTTAAGAAAGGTAGCAGCCTAAGCAAAGTAATTTCTTGGATTATCTGAAAGAAATGTACAATTGTAGATGCAAGAGAAAGGAAGAATTAAAGGCAGGATTATTAACTTGCACCATTAAACTTGAAAGGCAGATCTAGACACTGCAGTCTTATTACAGGACTTCTACAATTAAAGACTATAGAAATTTTTTTTTCAATTTAATTAAGTACACTTACCAGCATTTGCTGTATAGAGAATGTCATTGATGGGTCAGTTGTACTTCCTCTCTAAAGTGCTTTGAGGGGAGCTGAGCTCAAGTGCATCCTCTTCCTCAATCTTTGAAGTGTTTACCTGTACCACCAGCTTTGAAAGTAAAAGGCAACAGGCAGGCAATGCAGAGACAGGAATGAGGCTAAGTACAATATACATTACTCAAAAAATATTTTAGTCTTCCTCTTCAACTTTTATAGGGACAGAAAGTTTTTTGTTTTGTTTTTATTTATTTTTAAACCATGGCTTTGGGTACTACTTAAAATATACTTTTAAAAATTGACATTTTGGAATTAAGCCAGCAACATATCAGTTGACAAGAATGTAAGAACAAATAATCTGAAATCATATACATTGTATACACAAATACATAAAAAGAATTCTTAATTAATAAAGTTGGTGCACTGTAACAAAAAAGCAATAAGGAATATTTCAATGGGGTACTAAGAACTAGTAAGAGCACTTTACAATAGCACTACTGATGAGTGTGGAATTATGAAAAATAGTTAATCACATCTGCACAAACACATCAAAGTAAAAAGAATTCAAACAGCAGTAGAAATACTACAGGTGAAGACTAAGACTGCTAAAGATCTATCCACAACACAGGGTTGGAGGGAAGTATTTAATGGATGAAATGTAAGATTTATTCAATATTCACATCAAATTTTATACTCCAAAAGTGACTAGGAAAGATAATGCTATTCTGCAATCTGTTACAATTATTTAAATAAGGTTATTACCAAAACTAAAAAATTAAATCTACTGGACGAAATGTTTCAAACAAACTAGAGAGAAGTGGCAAAGAACCAATTTTGACTACTTCTGTTTATGTTAGTCATACTCTTGTTAAAAGAGACAAGTGTGCTGCAAAAGCCTGAGAATGAGGCTGCCTCTGAGCTGATGCCTGCAACTATACAAATTTCTACCTTACTTAACGGTTAGGAAGATCTCTGAGCACTTTGTTTTCATAGCATATATTGTAGCTCTACTGACCTAATAAAAGTAACCTGCTTTTTATAAAACTTGAAGAAAATAAAGAAAATAGGTGACTTTTAAAAAAAAATTTTTAATTAAATCTAACTGGCAGTCAGGCTGCACGATAATAGAGGATCCAAATATGACTATGCAAGGGCAAAATACTGGAAATTCATTCAGTTCAGTCTCCATCTCTTTTCCATGAAGAAGAGACAAAGAAAAAGATAGTGCTTATTGCTTGTCCACCTTCTCCAACTGCTGATTTGGTGTGGGATTTTTTGACAGCTGGAGTTTTGTTGGGGTTTTTGGTTTTTTTTTAAGTTAAATGTAGTTTTTAAATTATGACCAAATATTTAAAGTAGGTTCAAAGAAACAAAAGTATTAGAAACAGTGGTAAAATGTATTCTGTAGTTCCACATGTAGTCAGCAAAAAACAAGTCTGTCACACTACTGAAGTGAGAACATTCCATAGTTCTGGTGAAATGAAACACAGAATAAAGCATGTCTGGACTAGATGAGAAGAGATTTTACTATGGACAATGGTGAATTGCTCCCTATAATATCAACACTATGGGTGAATTAAATAAAATGTAAGAATGTAAATCTCCCTCTATCAGCTGAGAAAAAGTCAGCAGAAATGTTAGTATGTAAAAGAAAGTGACTATAGGCAGAAAACTGTAACAGATAAAAATGAACCAGAAAACTAAATAAGATTCAAAGTTTCCTATTGTGTTTGTTGACTAACCAAGAGGAAGCTTCCAAATAGAGCTACCAACAACAAAACATGGATTAAAATAATCATAGTTGGTACTACAGAAGCTTTAAAACTGAAAACTACAGTGGAACAATGTTGTGTGAATCAGAAACCCAAAATGTGTTGTTATGTGTTATCTAGAAAGTCAGTCATGGACAACTTCCAATACTTAGCCTTTTTCACCTATTCTTAAACTCTTGGTCCATCATTATTTTCTTAAATGTTCTTCTCTCTTTCAAACTGTAATTTCTTCTTTCATAGAGTAAGAATTGAAAACTGGCATGCTGTTTAATTTCTATGTGGCCTGGATGCATGGTAGGAGCAGGTGAGTGGGGCGCTTCAGACAGTGGTCATCTTTGCTTCCACTCCTACACAAGGTTTGATACAGAACAGTAAAAACTGCAAATAGGTAGATACTGTCTCAAGTCACAGATAGTGGAAGTCTCTCTTTTTCAATAACAACCACTGTCCATTCATTAATTTTTAGCAAGAAAATGAAAACTGTATGACATGACTATAACAGAGGTACTTCATGCTTTCACAGGTAAATGTTCTGTACATTCAGTGTTCCTTTGGCTAAGTCTTAATGGGGCAGGGAAAGCAATTCCTCCATTACCCTCAGGGAAAGAGGTCAGTATCCTCGTAAGTACAAGCAGTGTGTCTCAGAATTTTGGAAAGCACAGTTCTTGCTTGGCTACTTTGTTCTTGTACAGTTCTTCGTATCAGCCCGTAGCTCTGCTCTCTTGGAGCAAAGCAGAACGAGAAGCAACTGCATGCCTGCCTCTGTTGGAGGAGAGGAACAGCAGCTGCCAGTAGCATCTACCGATCACTCACGGTCAGTAACTGCAGCCTGCTCTTCATCTCCCACCCCGGACAAATGGAGCAAAGCAGGGCCACAGGAAGAAGGGCCAGGGTACTGCTCTTGAATAATCCGTGATCCCCTTGGATTCATCAAAGATTTGTGAAACTTGAAAAGCCACGCTGAGAATCACTTCTTTGTGAGAGTTATGACGACATGTACAACATTAGTGGCACAGATCTAAATACACAGCACTAACTCTTACAGCTACTTCCTCAGAAACTAACTGAAAGTGACGCTGGGTTTGGTGGGGTTGTTTTTTAATCCAAAGAAAATTCCCTATTAAGGGACTTACCTTCTCCAGTGCCAACGAATCCACAGGCTCAAGACTGATGGAAGCCAAGGACTGCAGAGCTGATAGATTTAATCCACCTGCTAAAAAGGATCATGCTGGAGCTTGTAAGAACCACTGGCTACACAGTCCAAATCTAATTCACTTAACCCAGTGTGACGTCTGCAGAAAACTACTGTCTAGCTTCATGGCCAGCTAGAGTCACAGAAGTGATACAAAACCAACAGCCCAGGGTGACAGCAACCCCTAAGGGTGTATAAGACACATCAGACGAATGCATTGCTACCCAAAGGGACTCTTGCAAGTAATCAGAAAAAGAAAATCACACATCAAGCCATACTACAGAATTAAAACACTTACATCCCAGTCAGTAATTATGTTTACTGTGAACTGCAAGGTTGAAGTTAAACCTCTTTATATAGAAGACAGTACAAAATTTACTCTGTTTTCTCTCTAGGCTGACAAGACCACAGCCATAATCCAGACACAAACCAGCACTGTCAGTCTTCTCTGTTTCTCATTTCAGGATAACAAATTCATTTCAGGAATTCAAAACATCCTTTCTAAATAAAGCCAACTGCACTCACACAATCTCAGTACAACCCTATACATTGGGATGAAAATTGTTCTTCAAGCAAGCATGTCTCCCAATTATAACTCAAGGTTGATACTATAAGACCTTTTCCAACACAATGGATTTCCAGCTCTGCTATCTAAACAGACAAAACCTCATGAAGACTCCACATAAGATCTCTGCTCTAGGAGGAGAGCTTTTCTCTTCAGTTGCATTTATCCTTTTATTAGCAGGACAGAAATACACTTTTATCTCTAATACTGCTTCTCTGAATACCTACTCTACAGCTATCTTCTGAAATGTGCTCAGGGTATTACAAGTAAAATCATATCTTCAGTGGCTCCACATACCCACAATGTTTTGTTGTTTTGGGTTTTTTTTTTTTCAGTAATCTCCTTCAGCACTGAACTATTTAACATCTGAGGGCTGTAAATTCTTGATAAAGAGTTTATTCTCTCTCTACGTCACTGCAATAGCTTCATCAGAAGTTATCACTTCGAAATAGTCAACAAATACAGACATCACTCTTACAGTTAATCTGCTTAGTACAAGCTCACTTTCATCACCAGCTTAGTATGCAAGGCTATATAGTGCCTTAAATGACAGTATTAAGATTTGCCAGGCATCACACAGATCTTGTGTGTCAGAGCTCTCAAGCTGCCAAGATCCAACAAGAAGACATAGCCAACACAGCAAAGAGAAGCAGAGCCAACATGCTTCTTTCTGAAAGGAAGTCTGCCTTCTATGCATGATTTTTCAATAGATGTAAAGTTCTTACATAAAACATTTAAAAAATAAAATAAAACTTTGGGTATTTAAATGGCTATCACCGTAACAACCAACCTCCTCATAAACTTCCAAGAAGTATCATAGTCAAAACAGTAAACGAAGTAGAAGAGTATTAACTTCAAGCAAGGAACTGAAGGCATGCAACACAGATAAGCAATTTTCAAAAATAAGCCTATATTATGCATAAATATCCACAGGTTTTACACCACAAGTAAGCCCTGCTGAATGATCTCTGGTGTGTTTGTTTGTTAGATAGCCATTACACAGATGATATGAGCAGGATACAAGACAAACTACACATGTAATTTTGAACACTAAGATGCTTCAGGCATTTCTGTCCATGTAGTCCACTTAAACAAAATTACATATACAGGTATATTAAAATCAAGTGATTTTTTGGCACTTTAGGGGTATTATTTTAACTTATCTTCCTATGATAAACAAACTGCAGCCAGGGCAGCACCTTCCTGCAAACTACCCTAATTTTCCCTTCACACTACTTCCTTCAGCAATCCTTTATGCAATCCATAAAGACTCTTCAGTCAATCACTAACACTTTTAAAGGAATAGGAAAGATAAGCAAGCTTCTGACACACGTACCAATGAAGAGCTGTCATGTTATGCCATATCACCTGCATTTGGCAGTCTAAGACTGCCAAAACCACCCAAAACAACCAACCAACCATAAATTCAACAACAACAACAAAAAAATCCCAACAAGACCAACAGAAAACCAAACCAATGATGTGCAGACCACAATAAGCTACACCTAGCACCACCCATTGCCGAAGTTCCCAAATACCTGTATCATATCCTTGAAGCAGCACTGCAGAGCTGGACAGTACCTGCAATAACATCTGCAGCTCCTGATCAGATGTTCAGAGCAGATCCATAGAGGATGAAGCAAGAAATGAGGTATCTACGAGGTATGGACACATCCAAGAGGATAATCAGAAGACAAGACTGATTACATGCACGGTATCTGAGAAAAAGATGGTTAGGAGCAGGCACAACAGATGTGCTAGAAAGCTCAAAGAACAAGAAAGTTGTGCACAGCTGACTGTAGCCCATGAACTTTTATTTGGACTTAATGAGAAAGAGTCTCATACCATTCCAAGACACAGCACTCAAAAGATACCATTCTTACTAAATGTAATTTTTCCAGAAATATGAAACAAAGATACCATCCCAACAAATGCAATATACTGGCATTCCTCCATAGGTGAACAGAAGTATTCATATCAAACTGCCATATTGCAGGAGAGCATCAATTGCATACAAAATCCAGAGTAGACATCACATTCTGTTAAGTGATTCTAACTCCTTTCAAAAATCTTTACTCAGTTTTAATCAGTATTAATACTTCAAAATTAAATCCCTAGAAGATGCTTCTAAAATACAGCACCTAAAGACAGAAACCAATACTGTTGCTTTTAGATTTATCATTAAGTATTTATCACTCACTACTAAGCACTCACCCATCAATGCTTTCATTAGAAGAGATGGTATACTACAAACCAGATCACAAGAACACCAGTACCATCAAGCTAGTGTTATCCCCAATTGCAAGATGAAGACTCTACCCCAGATAAGACAATATGCAAACATACAACAGTAAATGCAGTATTTAGCATGACCTGGATAGCTTTCTGAGAGTAAATACAGGTAAGAAATGACCCCATTCTTGGGCTGTTCTTGGCTACCTTCACACCTGTCCTGCAACTTAAAATAGCAATAAAATGAAGTTAAATTTATCTCCCCCACTGAGTCAACTGCAAGCATATTGCAGTTGAAGATTAGCACTAAGAGAACAAGAATGTTTTTAAGACACACATTAACAGGTCTTGCTGCAAATTACACCTTTTTCCAAGCAGTAACTTTATTCAGCTACAAACGTCTCACCAACAGAACTGAGTCATTCCACAATGCTGTACACTTCTAACATTCAAAAGTCATGGAATCACAGATTTGTCAGAATTGGAAGGGATCATCTAGTTCCAAACCCCCCACCATGGGCAGGGACACTTTCCACTAGATTAGGTTGCCCAGAGCCACATCCAGCCTGACCTTAAAAATATCCAGGGATGGGGTTTCCACCCCCTCCCTGGGCAACCTGTTCGACTGTCTCACCACCTTTATGGTGAAGATCTTCTTCCTAACATCTAATCTAAATCTGCCATCCTCTACCTGAGATCTACTTCCCCTAGTCTTGTCACTACCTGAAAAGTCCCTTACCAGCTGTCTTGTAGACCCCCTTCAGATGCTGGAAGGCCACAATGAAGTTTCCTCAGAGCGTTCTCTTCTCCAAACTGAACAACCTCAAGTCTCTCAGCCTGACCTCATAGGAGAAGTGCTCCAGTCCTTTGATTTTCCTCATGGCCCTTCTCTGGACACATCTCAGCAGGTCTGGATCATTCCTATAACAGGGGTTCCAGAGCTGGACACAGTACTCTAGGTCAGGCCTCACAGGAGTGGTGTAGAGAGAGAGAATCACCACTCTCAAACTGCTGGCCACGTTTTTCTTGACGCAGCCCAGGATCTGGCTGGCTTTCTGGGCTGCAAGTGCAAACTGCCAGCTCACATAGGTTTATCATCCACCAGCACTCCCAAGTGCTTTGCTTCAGGGCTGCTCTCAAGCAGGTACTGTCCAGCCTATATTGGTGCCTGAGATTGTCCCAACCCAGATGCAGGACCCTGCTCTTGGGTCTTTTTGAAACTCATAAAGTTGGCATGGGCCAATCTCTCCATCCTGTCCAAGTCCCTCTGGATGGATCTCTTCCCTCCAGCATATCAGCTGCACCACACAGCTTGGTTTCATTGGTGAACTTGCTGAAGGTGCACTCATTGCCACCGTCCATGTCAACAACAAAAGAATTAAACAAGATTGGTTCCAGTGCCGATTTCTGAGGGACTCTACTTGGGCATGGACCCATTGACAGCCACTCCTTGAGTACTGAGTCCAGTTCTGGGCCCCTCAATTCAAGAAAGATGTTGAGATGCCCAAAAATGTCCAGAGAAGGGCTACAAGACTAGTGAGGGGGCTGAAGCACAGCCCTATGAGGAGCAGCTGGAGGAGTTGTTCAGTCTGCAGAAGAGGAGGCTCAAGGGAGAGATTATTGCTCTCTACAACTACCTGAAAGGAGGTTGTAGCCAGGTGGGGGTTGGTCTCTTCTCCCTGGCACCCAGTGACAGAACAAGAGGACACAGTCTTAAACTGTGCCAGGGCAGGTTTAGGCTGGATTTTAGGAAGAAGCTCTACACAGAAAGAGTTACTGGCATTGGAAAGGGCTGCCCAGGGAGGTGGTGGAGCCACCATCCCTGGAGGTGTTTAAGAGGAGGCTGGATGAGGTACTTAGTGACATGGTTTAGTCAATGAGAAGGGCTAGGTGACAGGTTGGACTCGATCTTAGAGGTCTTTTCCAACCTGGTTAATCTTGTGATTCTTTGGGTGCGGCCATCAAGCCTGGTCTTCATCCACCAAGCGGTCCATCCATCAAACCCATATTTTACCAGCTTGGAGACAACAATATCATGTGGGACAGCATCAGAGGCTTTGTTCAGGTCCAGATAAATGACACTGGTTGCTCTCCCCTTGACTATTGATGTTGTGACCTTGTCATAGAAGGCCAACAATTTTCTCAGGCACGCCCTTCTATGATTTGCCCTTGGTGAAACCATGTGAATTGTACCAAAGATTAGGAAGAAGTTCTTTACAGTGACGGTAGTGAAATGTTGGAATAGGTTGCACAGGGAGGTTTTGGATGCTCGCTCTCTGGAGGTGTTCAAGGCTTTGTCATCTCCTTATATCTGATCTACTAACAACAGAACGAAGAAACAGGGTAAGAAGAGAATCATGTGTTTACACCTAAATGCAACTACATGCAAGCAACCACTCCAAGTAGCAGGTTTTTCAGACAGGGTAGAAGTCTGGACAATAAAGCATATAACATTACATATTCCCCACAATGATGGCAGAAGTAAGCCCTATCAGGATAACACTTAGGCACATCTACCAACATTTTTTTCTTGTTACATTACAGTAGAATGTAATCAGATGAAAAAACAAGATAATCAGATGAAAAAACAAGACAAAAATTTTTAGAATATCCACAGAACAGATGCAGGGGTTCTGCCACCTAGTGGCATTCAGAACCTCAAATGGTTGTTTCTGTCGTATTACTTTGGCGTTTTGTGGGTTTTGGTTTGGTGGTTTGGGGCCGGGGGAGGGGAAGAGAGGGGTGTTTGTTTTTTATTCAGCTGGAAGCATTTGATGACACAGAACAGAATAGAGAAT
Source organism: Psilopogon haemacephalus (assembly GCA_013396835.1). Lineage (NCBI taxonomy): Eukaryota > Metazoa > Chordata > Aves > Piciformes > Megalaimidae > Psilopogon > Psilopogon haemacephalus. Next base: position 175,278 of record VWZI01000066.1, read on the forward strand.
ACATACTTTCAATAGCATTGAAATTACCAAGCTGACTTCCCTGCAGTTTCATTTCAGAATTGCATTCTGTAGCATCTGAGATGACAAGGCTTTATACTGAAGATTTTCTAGCTATTCAGATATGAGCATATTTTCCTTCATCCCCCTTCCAGCTCTTGTAGATTCTCTGCTGCCTAATATTGAAGTTGCATACTCTGTCTCAATCTATTGCCCATTTTCAGTACTTGCAGTTTTATACTATCTTTAAAGTCCTTATCTGTTTGTCATAACTGCTGGAAACTGATAACTCTCAAAAGTAATCATTGACAGGAAACAGGGAAAGGCAGAGATTGAGAGACAAATACTGCAGCATGATAAAAGCCTCATTTCACTCATGATACCATCTGCATCTCAGATTGTCAATAAAGAACCTTCGTCAGCCTCAGCAGCTTAAGTGATTCCCCTGCCCAGTACACAGAATGGATCAACACTGTCATGTCACAGCAAACCAGGCAGGGGCACAGAGACAGGAACTTAAGGCAAGTGGCTAGTAGAAACCACGCCATAAACTCAAAAGCCCCCATTTTCCCATTTGGGATTCAAAGCCAGAAGCACTTTAATGCCTAAACTAGGTCAGTCATTGTTTACACAAAACATAGATGAGAAAGGAAGTATCACTCATTCAAATTAGTCATCAGGATCAGCCCAAATCAGCCTACATGGCACAAGGAATTATTTCTATTACTTCTTTATCTTTCTATTAAGAAATTAAACCTTATCAAAGGCACATTTGTAGAACACACTTCACACTGAAGAACTCAGGTAATAAACACATAAGACAGATATGCTTCCTCTATGGGAATATTGACAATGCAATTTGAAGTGATCTTATGTTCTTACTAGGCTATACCCTCGCAGATGCTTAATGTTCCAGCCCCCATTTGTCAGTTGTCATAATTCTGGTAAGACATAAGTGCTTCTGGGCTATATCTATACAGATTCATTAGTAAATAACAGATACCAAAACCCAAACAAACAAACCAAACCCCAAACAAAAACAACTGCACAAAACACACATAAAAAGCCAGCTCAACACAAAAATTAAAAATCAAAGCAGAATATAAGCAAGATTGCTGGTTCTATGTCCCACCATTTACACAGTTATCTTTCGCCTTTTGAGTTTTTCCCTCCAACTCCACAGCAATTCCTGCACTTCCCCTCAAAGTTCCTGGGCTTTAGCCTATGCCAATTAGAAGGTGAGAAACAATAATAATAATAGTATTTAAAAACCACCATACCCACACACGTCAAAGGAAACAACCCACCACACATAAAAACCCCAAACAGCTAGGAAGATCTGCCACAGAAGTCCACAGATGAGCCAACACTGGAAAGCTAGCAGTGACTTATAGACCTCTCCCAACTTTCAAGTTTCATTTCTTGCTCTGTATTTCACACATCTGAATTTCAGCTGTGTACAATATAGCTGTAAACCAAGCACATAAGAAATACCCAAGTGACGAAAAGCAGGTCACATGTACCCTGATGTGAAATGTTTGGTCACTCAATGATTAGTGTTATGGACTGCAGCTGTAAAGACAGACTAGATTTCTGCAAGAAAGCCAAACTCTCTTTCCCTTGTCAACAAGATAGCAACTCTCAGGAATATTCCTTAGGACTGAGAAGGAAAACAGAAATTGTTGGAATAAATGTGTTGGCAAAGCAATACCTCACAAATGCAGAGAACAAAAGCCAGACATAGATTGCTTCCGTCTGCCATATCCTGAACCAAATCAGTGATAGCTCAGCATCACTTACAGTTCATATTCACGCTCTAGCCTACATGTATGAGGCTACTCACATTGCCAGAACATCATGATACCATTCAGAAGAAATAAGAGGAGTGTTATTGTGAAGATACATCCTCATCTCAGTTTTCAGATTTCATTTAATCTCACTTCACATTATTAGTGAAGAGCTCTGTGAAAACTCTGCTGTAATCCAAGGAACTTGCAGCATACAGTAATAAACCACAGCTCCTTACGCAAGGACAGTCCTCATAAGGGACTGTTTATTAGAGGTTAACCAGAGTCCTCATTCATGCCTCATTTCAATAAAAGCATGCTCAGTCAGAACAACACAGGAACCAGCAAGTTGTTTTCAGGTAGCATCAATGTATATAAACTCTTTATATAATACAATCTCCTATAGACCTAGTTCAAGTAACTCCATAACATGGTACAGGGTTTTGAAAAAGATTAAAGGAAACACACTTCTTGGAAAAAAAGCCTACATTGATAAAAGTAGAATAACTTTATGCAGTAATAATAAAAATTGAAAATACCACACTTTATCTGTTTAGAAGTGCATGAAATTCCTCCATCCCTTGTTTCTATGACTCTCAAAAGCTGCAGCTCAGACTTGTTGATTAGATGTTATGTGTATCATGTTTTCTAAGAGATCCATCACATTTTGTAAGAAATGCAGGTTTATCAGTGAATCAGTTCACCTGTTGTTTTTTTATGAATGGAGACCTAGTACCCAGGTACAGTCCGCAAGTCAGGATCCAAGATCCACCATCCAAAGTCACTCATACATTCTCCCCAAATTCCACTTTGTTGAAATAATAATTTTTTAAAAATACATCACAAACACCATTAGCAGACATATCCTTTAAGTGTTTTAACTCCCAACACTAGAACAGTAGGAGATATCTGGGGTAAGGTAAAAAAGTTTAGATAAAGAAGCATTTCTTTCTCATTTCATACACAAATTTGATCTTACTCAGTTCACTTGCTGGAAAAATAGGGTGAAGAGTCCTGCCTTACTCTGCTCTTCTTATTCATGACTTCTGGCAGCTACTAGAACCTTGTTCAGTGACACATCCAGTTAAAGAAGACAGATAGTATCTAGATGTGAATAATGCTGTAGGAGGTGAGTTTCAGGCTCAAGGTGTTTTCTCTTCTACACAATCTGCCTTCATTGCAGGACATCAAAGCTCTAGCAGAAGCTGCTGAAACACAGAAGCTGAAAGCAGTGGCTTGCAGACAGAAGGCTGGTAAGGACTGGATACTTGAAGTGTCACAGAATAAAGTGCATACTTCAATTCTGTGGCTGATCCAGCAGTACAAAGTACAAAACTTCTGAAACTTACTGAGACTGCTATTTTAATTTTCTGTCATGCATCCTATCCATGTGAGGAATACCCACACTGTCCACAAATTATAACAGTATAATAGTTAGACAATTTTAAACACTTATTTTATATCTTGGTTTCATATCCATCATTCTTGTAGTTTCAGTCAAAACTTTACTGCATGACTTCTTATTTTCTTTAGAAACATCTAGATTGGCTTTTTAAAAATACAGTACTTTTACTCGAGTTGTAAAACTTTGATACCAATATTCTGTTCTGAAAATGTACAAGATATTAGGAATTTGTGTTTCAGACTCTCATAAAGCAATTAATACATATTACAGAAAGACACAAAGAAGTAAAATCAAACATGTTGCTATTAGCATTACTCTCTTCCCTACTCACTTCAAGGAGCCTGCAATGACTATTGAGAAGAAAAAACATTAGACCTACACATTTAAGTATGCCAAAGAGCTGCAATCCCCAGCTCAGATGGCTAGAATGTCAGGCATTTCCTCTGATGCTGTATGTGACAGCATCTCCTAGCCAGAGGTCAAAAGCAGAACTGAGTTTCCAGATTCCATTTTGAGGTTTTTTTTGTTTTAAATCAAGTGACTGTTTTCCTTTGCCCTTATAAAGTTATGTGTTCATGACAAACACGTTTAACATTTAACATATTACTGCATTCATTTATAGAAGCTGCAGTTCTGGCACATGTATCTGACAAGTCATTTAAATTCTAGTACTTTTATGTAGATTCATTTGACATTATGACAATTTTTGTATGTCTAGGACAAAACTGATCATACAGAAGTAGCTAAGAGTTACAAAAAGGCAGAATTTACATCTTTAACATAAGCTGACATATCTAATATCCATTCTAAATAAGCAATTTAATGTATATAATGGAAGTTACTTTATGAATGATGAAGGAAATTTTCTTGGATTTAAACAGCAAGAATTTTAAAAGTACTTGTATATAGAACACTTGAGGAAATCTTGAACAGGGAAGAGAACTCAGGAGGAGGTGTAGCTAATGCTCATAGCACTAATGTTTTTTGTTTTGGTTTGGTTTTTTGTGGGTTTTGTTTTTGGGTTTTTTTGGGGGGGGTTTTGTTTGCTTGTTTCTTTGTTTAAGAAAGTTATTAAACTTTGAGGTCAGTGCTTTGCCTACAAAATATCCATCCTCTAACCAGGTATGTGCACAGAAGAATCCTTAACTAGCAATACACACACATGCCCAAAATATATGGACGGTGAACAGACAGATGCCCCAGTATTTGGGGAGCAGGCTTTTATTTTTAAGCATCCTTTGAAGGCACACACATATCACCTATGCCCAGGTCCAGCACATAAGGACACGAGCCAGAGTAACACCTCACTCTAGTGTCAGGAGGAGAAGTGAAATTGAGTCATGAAAAGCTCATTTACAACTAGGTGATTTCCATATCTTAAAACATTTGGATTTTTGTTTATATAGTGAGTTGTACTTGTGCTAACACTCTGAGGTAGATTGAGAAATTCCGCTCTATGGAGTAGTCCTTATATAACATTCAGACAAATCTAATGCTACTAAGTTAATGAGGACTGAGAACCCAGAGAAGAAACACTATTATTAAAAAATAAAAATAAAATAAATATTCTACAAGATCCCATGGTAGGACAAAGTAGTTAGGGAGCTGTCTAAAGATATTTGGACATGATTTGTTTTAACAGTAGTGGTCTCCTCTGAAGGTGTATCCCAATTAGAAAAATAATCACACCCAGTAGTAATGCAAGGACAGTTTCTTAGAGAAGTGCCTCCCAGCTAGACTTCATAAGGTGGATACTCACTTCATTTGTAGAAGTTTCATTCTGTGTAAAAATGGTTCCAGACTAAGTGTCCTATTCCCAAAGTTGTTGGAAGCAGACTATAGCAATGAAATGAAGGAAAATAAATAGAAGCAGGTCAAGTCTTCCATTTGAAATGTTTCACAACAACATCTACTAAAACAGACTAACCAACGGAGCAAGTGGTGCAAGTGATCAATGCATGACCCCATGATAGACCTATGACAATCATCTGACTTAAAACATAATTTTCCAGAGTTTATTAAATTGAAGTCTTTGATACACTTCTGCTGAATGTGGAAGCAAACTACAGACACCTTCCTGCTAGCAGCTGCAACATCTGCTAACAGCACTGCTGAATGGTATCTTGGATTGAATATGAGGGCAGGAGCTCAGCTAGATTCCAGAAGTTTGCAGGTGAGTTTTAGTCACTGGTCATAGAAAAAACAAGAGTAAGAAGGTACAACAAGTTCCAGCTTAGGTAAGTCGATGCACAGAATGCCAAATAGCACTATAATTTTGTGGGTTTGTTGTCTCACATTAAAGTTTTTTGGTAAGGAAATAATATTGAGTTATATCACACTGGTATTGTAATTCCTTTACAAATAATAATTTTGTTTTATTACAGCGGAAAAGTTTTTACACTTACAAATTATTCAATAGGGACAACGTCTGTTACTGCATCAATTAGTAAGTGTTTTTGTATATGGGGAGCAAGCAATGTTTCATCTTCTAGCACTGAATATGGGAAAAAAATGGCTCTCACACATTTTTTGAATGTTTAAGTTGCACTAAGTTAAATTCTCATTTCTCTTGAAAATGGAGCTGTTGAAACAGCCATACAAGTTATACATGCTCTACTGAATAGCTGTCAGGGCAAATCAAGGTTATTAAGCATCCTATGTGCAGCCTATTCTGAGGTAAAGTCAAAGGTAGTTTTCCAGATACACTGTTCTTTTCTCCTTTCCCCTCCCGCCTTTCAACCTCTGCAAGGGATTATCCAATTCTATCACAGTTTCCTCAAAATTCAGCTGCTTCACAGGACCTTGCTTTAGCTCTTCTCTCCATCCATCCCACTTAGAGACAAACATTTTAGTGATAATGCTTCATTCAATTGCATAGAATATTAGTCTGATGTTGGGAAAGCTGCATGTTTATTCTAGTTAGAAGAAAAACAACTACTAAAAAAAAGCCTAAAACATAAAATCAACACAGAATCTCAGAATGCCAGGTTGAAAAGGACCCCAAGAATCATCTGTCCCAAACTTTCTATGTAATAGTATAGTTTAAATGAATTGGTCCAGCACCCTGTCAAGCTGTTCAATGTAAAGGAATCCACTACTTCCCCCGGGACATTAATGTATAACTATTCTCATGGTGAAAACTTTTCTTCTGGAGTCCAATTGAGAATCTCCCTAGAAGTAGTTTGTACCTATTACCCCTTGCCTTCTCCATGTGACTCCTTGTTAAAAAGGAAGTCTCCATCTCTTAGCAGCCACTCTATGTATTTGTATGTGGGAATAAGGTCTTCCCTAAGCCTTCTCTTCTTAAAGCTAAACAAACCTAGTTATCTCAGCCTTTATTCATACAGCAGGTCTTCCAGATCTCTTTCTTGTGACCCATCTATGGACACTTTCCAGCCTATTAGCATCTTTTTTGTATATAGCAAGGACAAAATTTGAATGTAGTAATACAGGTGTGGTCTGACAAAACTTACAAAACTTCACAAAATAATTCAAGGCTTACTTGACCATAAAGTTGTTCCTCATTATAAAGGTATAAATTGTTTATCAAAATTGTCATAATGACCAGTATGTCACTGATATCCCTATCCCTGGATAGACTCATGTTGTCAGAGATAAGTGTTGGAGCAATGCTGCATATATCCAAACAAGACTTGCCCTGTTAAAACAATACCTGTGACCCTGCACACTAAGAGCTACAGGAATACAGTTTCCTGCTAGTACGCAACATTAGCCTAATGTTTACATACTATTCGAGACCTTTGCTGAGCTCTCTGTCACATCTAGATAACTTTGATCCCCAAAGTCACCACTGCATCTGGCTAAAAGCCACCTGCTCTATTTTCTCTCTATTCACCAATTTTAAGAGAAGATGAATCATTCACTAAAACCTGTAACTTGCCACTACAGATGAAGTGAACGTACATCAAGTACAGCTTACTTGTCAACAAAGAGAAGAATATTTGGAAAGCATGGAACTTATGAACAGCAGAATCTTACCAGCTTTAAGATACTGTCTCATTCTTTCTTTTCTTTCTTCTACAGAGGCTCCAGGTGTAGTAAGTTATCTAGTATTTAATTTCAGATTAATTCAGGTAAGCATTTGAAACAGAAAAATAATGTTTCTTTGTCTCTAAGAGGATGGATTTGTCACACAGCCCTGTCCCAAGGCCCACCATTAAAGTTACACTTCTATCTACAGCAATCTCAGAAACTGCAAGGTTGGTGAGGCACTGGAACAGGTTGCCCAGGGAGGTTGTGTCTGCTCCCTCCCTGGATGTGTTCAAGGCCAGGCTGGATGAGGTCTTGAACGACCTGATCTAGTGGGAGGTGTCCCTGCCTGTGGTGGGGGGTTGGAACTGGATGATCTTTGAGGTCTCTTCCAACCTAAACCATTCTATGATTCTATGAAGTGTCACAAATTGAAGATCCAGTACCCTCTCTATAAGCATTATACACCCAAGATATTTGGATGTAGAAGACAGGGGTTACAAAAGTAAGCACTTTCTGTAATGCTAACAATTCTAGAGGTTTTTTTAAATCAGATGTTCAATTTTGGGTTACAAAATCACAGAATATATCTGGTTGGAAGAGATGTCAACAATCATCCAGTCCAGTCTTTGACCCAGTGCTGACAGGTGACCACTTAACCCCTGTTAATCTTCCCTCATAACAGGCAATGCATTCTCCCCCCCATTAATACAAATAGTATTATTCATAATCTAATTAAACATCAAATTAGGTACCAGCCACATCAATACAGAAACATAAAAGTCAGTTTTCCCTTTTGGTATCTCTGAAACTCCTGCAGGGTTTTACTACTGTTAGCCTGAAACTTTGTGGCACTGATGTTCTTCATGTAACAACCCTTCTTAAAAATAGGACATGCTGAAAGTCAATACATTAGAAAAAGATCATACTTCCTTGATTGAGAAACAGTTCTCTGGGAAGCTGAAATGAGAAAAAAGTGACACGTCCTGAAAATGTAACACTACTTTGTTATGCTGTGAAGGCAACTGCAGTGTCAGAGGGGACACTGTCACAAGCCCCACTTAACTACTGAGCACATTCTCTTCCTTTTTGGAAGGCTTCTTTGTATATTCAATTTCATGTAAATATTCCTAACCAGTACTATCTTCACATCAAATGTTTTTTCTTTCTATACCTAAGCAGTCAGGAAAAACAAAAAAACCTCGAAAACCACAAAAGCTATATTGCTATTTTCCTCCATGTTTTATGCAGAATTTTGGCTTCAGACACATTTATTTGGCTCTTGGAAGCATGTTCTAGGGTAAAATCTGTAGTTTTGCAACAATCAAATTCATTACTGCAAATACCTATCAACCTTTAAAGTTCAGTTATTTGAACATAAACATACATTGTTATGCAAGAGGACTGGAAAGTGTACCAGATTAATCACATTCAGAAGCATTTCACTCCCTCCTTTTTCGACAATTCAACATAAAGCTGGATTTATTCTGTTCTAGCTTTTTTGGGCATAGCTACAGCCACTAAGACCACAAAAGTGACATTTAGCACAAAACCAGATTTAACAACAACCAAACAAGCATTCAGAATAAAACTACCTTCTCATATTTGTTATTCCAGGACTGGTCTAGCAGGTCTAGCAACATTTTCCAGCAAAAAGTCATTCAGTTACACGTAAAAATAATGAAATGCAAGCAGTATGTTGCAATAAGCCAACTCAGAAGAACATACCAACGACTTAAAATGCCTTTTCCTTTCAACTATGGAGGACAGCAGTGAATAGCTTTGAAAGGTTCAAGCTAGGTAACCAATGAACAACTCTTCAAGTAACAGCTTGGTAACTTAGTAGCAGCAGAATTTACATGCAGATAGAAACAGAAGTGAAGGGTGCTCATTTACCTCAAGCATTAATCCCATCTTTCACCAAAAAGGTACAAACTTTATTCTTCACATACAGTCTGAATAAAGACTGAGCTTAACTTGCACATAGATAATGCTTATGGTTTTGGCAGAGTATGAACTGAGGAATAAAAAAGTTGATTGTTTTCTCCTCTTAAAGCTCAAGTGTACATTGAGAGAACTTGAGACACACAAAACCACCACCTTTGCTACGACTGGTGACATTTATGCTCACCATAGTGCTTAACATCTTTGTGTGTCACACATGCACCTGGTATTGAAATAAACACTGCTGTCAAATTAAAGCAGCCAAATGGTATAGGAAGTTTCTCATATTTGAAACAACCTGCAAACTGAAGTTCTTAGTAAAGATTTTCTCGTAAATCCACTTGAAGCCATCCCAAATTGATACACATTCCACCCAGTGAAAGACTATGACGTCCCCTTCATTTCCTAGAGGGAAGATGAGATAGCTGTTCTGGCAGGGAATATTTTTCAAGGGGCAAGTTATTTCTAAGATCTGTGGCTGCCTTTTGCAGGGAAAAGACAATAAGGCCTGCCACCTTTCTAGAGGCAGCTCGCAAGAGCACAAATTCTGACCTCATCTGGTAAAGGAGGAGGAAAGGCAGGTTTAAGAACACCTTAGGTTCCTGTTCCTTAAAGCTTTGCTGGGCTATCTGAACTACTGCCAGAGTCTGACAGAGGGAGAGAAAGAAGATCCCAGAACTGGGACAGTCTTTGAAAATACTGAGGTTATGTCCCTTCACATACAGAGATCCTAGTGACTCTTCTTATGTGCTAGGAAAGATTTTGAGATAACTAAACTGCTACTACACACGTTTTTAATGCTGCTACCTACCAACACCCTACAAGGTATTTTGATGCAAAAATAAACAAACAAAAAGCTAAAAATGACCAACAATTACCTCCTCTTTTACCTTCCTCACCTTCAATCCTCTGCCTCACAAAGGCTGATGAACTGACCCTTCTGTACCATCTCTAGCTAATTCTTAAGAGATAATGAGTGTATGAACATGCAGATAAATTTATTAGGCTTCCTTCAGCTTGTTATTGTGGCTGGGCAGACAGAGGGCACCTCATCACTTCTCACTCTCTGGCCATATCTTCCACAGTCCATTCCAGCAATCTGAGTTCAACCAAGCTGTCATCATTAGCAATCTCGTGAATAGAAACAAGCTTTCCAATTTCAAGAACACAGGATTTCCTGAACCATATCAGAGCAGGCACTCATCAAGACAATAACTGAAAGCAAAAGCATTTTAAACAACAGCCACAAAAAAAAAAAAAAATTGGAATTTATTATTATTTAGGTATGTGATAGCTTTTCCAGACAGTTTCTTTCTAGCCCCTAATGTGTGCATTTCCTCATAATAAGATGGTTTATGACCTCTATGAAAACCTACACGAAAAGTCAGTCCTTGTAGAAAAGCAGACACTTTAAGCCCAGAAAGAGTTAGGAAACCTCTAAAGCATAAATGTGCTTTATGATATATAATCCTCTATTCACATAACAAGGATTTGAAAATGTGTAGTATATCTACACAAAGATTAACCAAAGTTAGCTACCAAGTTCTACAACAAAACCAATCCTTTCAAAATTTATCTAACACTACTGTTTCCTAAGAAAACAAAAGCATTATTGAGACCCTACATAAGCTTCTCAGTACTTTCTTTAAAATCACAGAATCATGGAATGGTTTGGATTGAAAGAGATCTTAAAGATTCCTTCCACCAGATTAGGTTGCTCAAAGTCCCATCCAACCTGACCCTGAATTTCTTTGTGCAACACGTTCCACTGTCTCACCACTCTCACAGCGTCAAACTTCTTTACATGTAATCTAAATCTACCACTTCCCATTTAAGGCCACTACCCCCCATTCTATCACTACAAACCCTTGTAAAAAGTCCATTTCCAGTTTTCCCATAGCCCCCCTTCACATACTGGAAGGCCATTAAAAGATGTCCCTATAGCCTACTCTTCTCCAGGTTAAACAACTTCAACTCTCTCAAACTTTTTTCATAGCCAAGATGCTCCATCCCTAAGATCACCTTTGTGTCTCATCTCACGTTGGAGGCCCCAGACCTGAATGCAGAACTTCAGGCAGAGTCTTACAAGAGCAGAGTGAAGGGGCAGACTCATCTGACTCAACCTTTTGGTCAAATTTCTTTTAACATAGTTCAGGATACAGTTGACTTTCTGGGCTGCAAGTGCACACTACCAAATTGCACTGAGCTTCTCATAAACCAGCACTCTCAAGACCACCTCCTCAAGGCTGCTCTCAATGCATTCCCCACACAGCCTGTATAGATACTGGCCTGCCAAGGGCCATCTGGAAAAAAAACCTCTCCTTTCCAGTGTGTCAACTGCACCACACAGTTTAAATGTCGTCGACAAGCTTGCTGAGGGTGCACCAATTCCACTGTCCATGTTACCAATAAAGATGTTTAAAAACAGACATGAGCACCCCTAGAGAGCTTACATAGAGTAGAGATTACAACAGACCCTCCTCATTATAAGCTTCATCATTTCAGGACAGAGAAAGACTGGCAGACAAAAGAGCATGGCTTTCAGGCCCTGTCAATGGCATCTAAATAGCATGATGATAGCACCCACAAAATTCAGTTTTGGGGCACAAGTACAGACAAAGTTGTCATGCTTGCCTTATGTGGTTTAAGTGAACTTGGGTGCAAACAGGTTGAAAAAGGTAGGCAAATATAGCAAGAAAAGAAGAAAGGGAAAGATAAAGGTAGAACAAAATACAAAGAGCCCAGGAAGGCAGGCACACTTTAGGTTCATAAAGACAGCTTTCTGTCAGCTAATGAGAGACAACTTTGGGTTAGCTGAGCAAGCAAGTCAGAACTGACATCAAGCTGAAAAGGAAAGACCACACGCTACCTGAAAATCTTACATACACGACAAACTGGCTAAAATAGGAAGATGACTAGAAAGGTACTTGAAAGGGAAGGTGTGAGCACAAAAAGACACAAGAAACCAAAAGTACATGCAAAAGCCTTAACCTCTTAGCATATATAGATTGAGATCTGGAAATGGGACTCCAGATTTCCACTCAGCACTTGTTACTTGCCAGGTTGTATTTATGGAACACACTCCACATCTGCAGGCAAAGGTAGCTTTTAGTAAGCTGTACAGTTTGACAGAACTGGCAACTACAGCATTAGCACCATCATCTCCTGTGCAAAGACCTTATATACGCTTCATATGGTTGGGGCAGCCTATCTGCACCCTTTGTTTTTTCAAGCAAACAAAAAAACACCAAAATACTAAACAAACAAAATCCCAGAAAATAAGAAAAGCTATGAAAACTCATTTCAATCAAAACAAGTAAACCACCTTGATCCAGCACCATAGGTATTTACAATAGCCTTGACTCAACTGCTTAGGAAACTGAAATGAATTTATAGAGCCCAAGATAACCTGTCATAACGATGCTACTTTAGTGAAATGCTTGAGCCAGAATTTATCTGGATGTCATTGTAAAATAACTTTCTACGTCCTACTTTATAGAATATTTGATAAAGTTACAAATCTATTTCAGACGGGTTTTTAAGTACTACTCAAAAATAATTCACTTAACAGGACCTTCCCAATTACCCCCAGGAGGAGGAGGAGGAAAGCTCTCTAACATGTTCTCTCCTCAAAGGATGGGGACTAAGTATCTTCTCTTGCCTCAGCTGCGTTATGGAAGTTCATCTACAAAAACATAAAAAATCTTGAAGGAGTGACACAATACTGAACAACAGAAAACATTTGATTAGTAAATATTCTTGAAGTAGAAAACATATCAAAATAGATGCATAGATAGTATTTATCTTTCAATTTTCTTCAGAAACTCTAATTATGGTGTATCCATCATTCAGGTGCTTAATTTATATCTGTTTAACCACACTGTATACTTAATTATCCATATCAAGTGTGGTCAGCAGAAAGAAGTTAGGCTACTTTCTCTTGGTCTCATTTTTCATGGCTGCAGATAATGAAAATTTAAATCACTAGTTTCAAATCTTCTTGCTATTATCTTTAATAGGCAAACAAAGAAACAGACATCAGTACTTTGGATTTCAGGAAAATCTTAATTTGACATATTTAACAGATCCTATGAATCACGTTTTCACACAATGCTACAGCTTAACACTTAGCTTGCCTTCAAGAAACAGAAAGATTTATCTATTTGAACATGCTTAGAGAGAGTCCTTTGGTTTGCACACTGCTTAAGCAATGTTTCAGGTATACTTTCCAAACAGATGAATTCAACTTTTAGTCTATAAGCTTTTAAAGCCTGAAATACTCAAAGAGCAAATACTGACTCAGACACACCAAAGTGGCTATCCCATTCTACCTAAGAGACTTGGCTTGCTTATTGAGCAGGAACATGGCAAGCACAAAGGAAAAAAGATATTCTTCTTTTCCATTAGCTTAGGTACAGGATGAAACATTAGTTTGGCTTTAGAATGCCAAAACAAGAAGTAGCGCATTTAAAGAAACAACCTCTATAAGCAGTTAACTTTCCAGTCCTGGTGGGAAAGAGGGAACAAGCACTTACACAGTGCAAAACACACTAAACAGATTGGACTGACTACAGCTGTCAAATGCAGCAAATTCAATTCATGCTATGACTTCTGCCCTTCTCTTGGGCAATATGGATAGATTTAACTTCAAACATTCCTCAGAGATAGGGTTTGACAAATGCAAAGGCAAATTCCCATTCTTTTGAGTAAAAGTTGGACTACTACATCACCTAAGTTATAACTGACAGATTTGGGGTATTTAAAAATAGTCTTGTTTCATCACTTGCACCAGCTACCCTTCCTACTTGTGAAGGAGGAAAAAGAAAAAACAACAAAACAACTCCCTCCAAAAAAAACCAAGCCAACCCACAAAAAACTCACCACCAAACAACCAGCACCCTATATTCTGAGGCTTTAGAAGACATCCTCCACACTACCCCAAAAGAAAACCAAACAAAAAATTCAAAGAAAAAAAAAAGTTACAGTTCTAGAATCCAACTGCACCATTGCTCTCATACCAGACACTTTACATGTAGAATACTCTTACCTCATAGCTAAGCTTAAAACACTTATTTTTAAAATCAGAACTTAGCTGAAATGAGGCTGTCAAAGGCAAGCAATCTACTTTAGCTATGCCATTTCACAAAGTCCATTTCCTCCAAGTCCGAGAAAACCAAAGCCAGCCTAAAACAGCATCCAACAGCAGATTTTCATAGCAAGTTAAACACACGATGAATTGTCATGCCAGTAGAGTCCTGATGAACTGTACAGACTTAGTCATACATTCACAAGTTAAATAATTGGTGGTAAGGTTACTCAAGAACCTATATATGCTACTGTCCACTACTACAGTGACAAATAAAAGGCCACAGGTTCTTACTCTCCTCTTCCTATAAGTAAAACAAAGAACAAAAACACCCATGTGAAGCTCTTGTATGCCCTTAGTAACCACCACCATGACTGATAGTGAACATTTTCAATCAGTTTCATTTTTCTCACAAGATCTCCTTGTTTTAAATCAGTAGCTCAAATATCTCTAGTAGCAAAAGGAATACAACCGATAACACTTCCTTAATTCAAAGATACTAACTTTAAATATGGTTAGTAGCCCTATGACTACATTTACTTTTGATGATTTTAAATATTGATTTAAAGTAGACCAATTAAGCAGGTTCACACCACTTTTGCACATTCCTGTACACTTTAGAAAATAAACAACAGCATCAGAGAAAGAGCCTGTGAACAAACCTTCGACAGATGTTCAAACCCCTAGAAATAAACCATGGAAATTTAACTGCAATTTGATACATCTGAGTCAGCTCATTTTCAGTTCAGCCATAAGCAACAATAACAAAACAAAACAAAAAACCAAAAAAACCCCAACAACAACAACAAAACCCAACCCTAATACAAGCAAACAAAACCCAAAGGAAGCACCAGGTATGTGTGCAAAAGCATAAACATGTGGCCTAAAGCAAGTCTAATCAAAGGAATACGGAAACTGAAAAATACAGGCACTGAAGTCATGCTACACTATATAAAAGAGAAAACAGCAACTCATGAATTCAAGTAAAAAAACTACAACTACAATCAATGAGTAATTTTCTATGCCTTTGCTCTTAAAATCTACTCTGTTTGTTCATGGCTGAGTCACATCAATTAAATTAAAGATTTTTCCACACTGCTTTACAGCTAAAGATGAACAAAGGTAGCTACCATAAACTATAACCAGCACATTTTTAGTCTTAAAATCTACAAAGACAACACAGAAAGCACAAAGTACTAATTCTTCCATTCTTAAGCCTACATATTTGGAAAGCCAAGCCCACTGAAGTCCTACCTTCCTTTAAAACATACCACTGTCCTCTGAAAAGAACAAGATCATAGGTATCTGAAACTACCCAAGTCAGTCCAAAACATATTAAATTACCTCCAGCTTTTCATCAATGCACAGAAAAATTACTAACTCTGAATTACTGAAGACAAGTGCTTACCTTCAATCCTTTTTAAGGCCGACAGGCAAGTATCCCGGCTTGGAAATTCAAACGGATTATTACAGGTCCGAATGGTGTCACATTCACATTTCCCGTTGATTATGTTACAACCTGTTATAAGGTTTTCATTGCATGGTTCAAATCCAAGAAGCTGATCATCATCCCAGTTTTCATCTAAAATAAACAAATAAACTCACTCACTGTTGGATTTTGGCTGCAGTATATAAACTCAGCTGCTCTGGAGTTGGATGTGACTTACATCAAGTTCATCATAGTGCTAAACAGAAGATTAGGGAATTTGCCAAATATCAGGTTTTGCAGCTATTTTGCTACAGCTACTGGTATTGTTTATTTCCGTCTGTATGAAAAACTAAGTTGTCTCAGGGAAATGAACAGCTGTAGTACAAATGAATGCTATTCTAGCTGAAATAACTTGCAGATACATTTATCACAGAAGAGAGAATGTTGGACAGACTCTGCAGCTGTTATAGAAGTAAAAATTGAGTCAGAAAAATAGCATTTTTAAATCTGATTAAAAATATATCATACAAAAATTTCTCAGAGTGAATTCTGTCACAGAAATTCTGCAAGATGCCAGGCCTCAGATTCTGTATTATGACCCAAAATGAGTTTTCCATAATCACCCATATTCTAGAACTGCTCAAGCACACCATCTTCCTTGCTGTCAAGGGGCAGGATGACAGTTGAGCCAGAACCAGTGTCCCTGCTTTAAATCATTATTTTCCTATTGATTCAGTCCTGTCAAATAATTCTATGCTAGGTGTAAGTGATATTCCCACTTAAAACTTCCCATTCTCCTTTTAGAAGGAGGCTACATGCAACCACACTTTTTTTTCCTCTGAGTGATAAATCCAGTCAATCCCAAATTCCACAAGACTATCAGTCCTACTAAGGTAATGCCTTAGCTTCCTTAGGTCAAATATGCACACAGTAATGTCACGCCAATGCAGAAGTTTATGCAGGATACAAGCTTTTTATGCAAAGCTGAAGAAAATAAGCTAGGCATTAGATATTTTTAGATATTCATTAGATATTATTCACTGTAGAGCGCTAGATCATTTTCAGTTCTCATTTGTCAACAAGTCAGATAGTCCACTGACTTCTAGTAACAACAAAAGGAATAAATACCTGTTTTCAATCATTACATCCTTATATTGCACAGCAACTTTCACACTGTATCTTCTACTAGTTCACCCCAACATTACATGCTATTAACAAGCAAGTTTACAACACAGATCCTGCCAAAAAACACTTCAAATAAAGTGAAGACCTTCCAGCCATGAAGGGTGGGGTTTTTTCCCTACTGCTGTTTGAGACAACTGAAGCTGTCATCCAGTATGAGGTCAGTCAAATACAAATTGTTTGTCATTCAGCAGTCTGACACGCAAAAGTCTAAAATCTGATGGTAAAAAACAGTATATATATACACATACCGAGGTTAACATGTAAGGATCACAAGATGTTAGCGTTTAGAAGGGACCTCTGAAGATCTTTGAGTCCAAACCCCCTGTCAGAGCAGGACCATAATCTAGCATAGATTACACAGGAATGGATCCAGAAGTCTGGAAAGTCTCCAGACAAGGGGACTCCACAGCCTCTCTGGGGAGCCTTTTCCAGTGCTCTGTGACTTCTACAGTAAAGTTCTTCCTCACATTAAGGTGGAACTACCTGTACTATAGTTTACATCCATTGCCCCTTGTCCTATCATAGGGTGCAAGTGAGAAGAGACTGTCCCTTCTTTCCTGACACTCAACCCTCATATTTATGTACATTTATTAGATCCCCTCTCAGTTTTCTTCTCTCCAGACTAAACAGACCCAGGTCTCTCAGCCTTTCCACATATGGCAGTGCTTCAGTCCCTTCATCATCCTTTTAGCCCTCCGTTGGACTCCCTTAAATAGATCCCTGTCCCTCCTGAACTGGGATGACCACAGCTGGATACAACATCCAAGAAGGGGCCTCACTAGGGCACAATAGAGAAGAACCTCCCTCAATATATTGGATGCATCTTAATACACCCCAGGATCCCATTGGTCTTCTTGGCCACAGGGGCAACATTGCTATCCCATGGATGACTTGCTGCTCACCAGGACTCCCAGGTCCTTCCTCACAGGGCTGCTCTCTTGCAGATCACCTCCTATCTTACGCTGGTGCAGTTTATTATTCCTTCCCAAGTGCAGGACTCTGCATTTATCCTGGATGAACCTCACTAGGTTCTTCTGTGCCCAGCTTTCCAGTCTGTCCAAGTCTCACTGAATAGCACCATAGCCTTCAGGTGTGTCAGCCACGCCTCCCAGTTTGGTATGGTCAGCAAACTTGCTAGGCAGACACTCTGTCCCCTCATCAATGTCACTGATAAAGACGTTGAACAGAACTGGATCCAGCATTGATCCCTGGGGGATTCCACTAGTTACAGATCTCCAGTTGGACATGGCACTATTGATCACCACTCTTTGCACTCTATTGCGTAAGCAAATACTGTCCAATCATAGAAACATGCAGAATATCCATTAGTCTGCAGTTTTTCCTGATCTGAAGAAAACCAACCAACACCTGGAAAGAGCTGCTTACCAGTTAAGTTCTATAGAAAGTGTCACAGCAGATTCTCATAGGTATGTTTCTCCCTGTAAGACCAGCTGCTTGGTTTCTGTTGTAAGTCAAAGTACCCTTTTGCCAGAAAAAAAACCAACACTAAACAACTAAGATAGTTTTAGACATAAGGAAGGGAACCTCATGATGCTTCTACTCCATAAAAACAAAGGGAGATTAGTCATTAACTTTGTTTTGCTTGTTGTTTTTTTCTTTTTGGTTTTCACCTTTGTTTTTGGTTGCGGGTTTTATTTAATGTATTTTCCCATACAGCAACGTTCATCAGTAAGTCAAAGGAAGTACAGATGTTTCTGAAGAGAAATCATTAAAATTTTTTCAAGAGAAGATGCTGCTTCGGTAACGCTTTGAACACTTTCATCCTAAGAAGGCCACGCATGCAAAGGGAGAAGGAAAAAAAACATGAGAATTCTGAGAACAATAATACATCCTGTTTTTGAGAAGCCGGAATACAGTCTGAACAATTTGTATTTTACAAATCACAGCAGTAGTCCACGTAATGATAAGAACAAAAGAGGCAATAACTATGCTCCAAGATGTGGTGTTTCAAATTCTGTAACCACAGGGACCAGAGTTTCATGTAGATTGGCTTAACAGTCTTAAGAAAATGTTTTTAATTACTCCCCCTTTCTGACATACAACCTTACGGCAGAATGACTTAATGCACCACACACGGTAGCACTACCCACAATATAATCCAATTCCTAGAACAGATTAGTGTTTGAAATCTCACTTGCTACCTCTTCATAACTTTGCAGATGGCAGTGGAAAAGGAGGTATACAGAAAGTGCATGATTCGCCTAAAGCATTTGGTGTCACATGCCTTCAAAACGCTCAGCAGCCATTAACAGGATGGAGGAGAAAAGAAATCCCTCAGTAACACCTGAAGATTATCCAGCTAACATGCTGAATCTTGAAACAATATTTTTTATTACTCAGAGTGAATACTAAACAAGCCACGTTCAGACAGGACAAATGCAATTCCAGTTAAAGCCTGGGCATCCCCTTACAAGACTGCTTTACACACAATATTATTTCGAAACAAGATTTTCATCAATGATGAAGCAACCGTGTAACAAGAAAAGAGGCTGCAGCCTGCACTCAACTACCTTCGGCACACAAGCCCAGAAGCAGTTCAAATGTTTCCAGAAGGTTGGTAACTATATCTTGAAAGTCATTCTTTGAAATTATTTCTCCACATGCAGCTCTCTACTCTTTCCAACTCATCCAGGCAAGTTCCCTTTGCAGATACTAATGTAGTTCTGCATTTACTCAGACTAAAGTTAGTTCTTGAACATAATAATTTTAATTCTTCTGAGTGTGCTTCCATACCATAAGGAAGTCATGAGAGGGGAGGCATCACATTCATTCAAAACTTCATTCATTTTCTTCCATCATAATCACTGCTTTCTGCAAAGCAAACATTTCAGCTAATAATTCAAGTGCTGCTCTGGATTGCCAAACACCCAAGTCCAGTATCTAAAGCAGAGAAGAGGATTAAGGCATTAACAAGTTGAACAAGAGGTCCTTAAACAACAGGTCCAGTCTAGGCAACAGCCTGAGAAATAGGTCTCTGGTAAGCAGCATTCCATCACTTCTTCCGTGCTAAATCCTACATACCAGCACTCCCGACACAGCACACCCCTGCAGTATGTGAGGTGTGATGCTCATGACTGGAGAATTTTTCTTCTTCACTTGAAAAGCCACTTGTTTCCAGAAAAGTAACACAACTATAATAAATTAACTTAGAGCCATATTTTTAAAGTACATTCACTATAATTGCATTTGCTGTTCCCATATGCAAAGGATCATCTGAAAACAGTTGCAAGTCAAAAGTACAGGGAGAGATCTTGCCAGAGGCTCATTCTCCACTGCTTAAATTTATGCATTCCCTTCCTTCAAGTTTCTCTGCTCCTCCTGCTCAACCCAGAACGTTCTTTTGTCCCCCACTCTTCTCTTTCTTTCTGATAAGTCTGAGTATCAGCTATGGTTTGGAAAACCTTATACTATTCTCTCAAACAGTTTAGAAAGATAAAGGACCACTTGAAACCAGCAAGCAATAGACTGGAATGGTTGCTAAAGTATCACTGTTGATAACAAATATACAACCATTGCACCCACAATCTTAAATTAGTTAGGCATGGGGGTAAACATAACTGAAGTGAACTGAATGAAATCCTGTAATTTACGTTTAACTGCAGTTATTACTCAGCTATTTCTGTCTTTCAAAAGCATGACAGACAGGTTCTCAGGATGCTGAAAAAGCAAAGAGTCCATCAAATACACTCCTGATCAGAAAGTGGAACAGTGAAAGACATCTTACAGACTCTTGCATCCTTTCAAATCCTGCATCTGAAGGAGAAAGAATGGGTTTCTGCAGTGACAGATAAATGATCCTTCCTGAGCCTGGTCCTGCTATCTGGAAAGGTGGGGAAACTTTTCAGAAGCTTCTCCATCAAACCAGACCAAAGATCCAATCCCTGCCACTCCAGTGCAGTGGCATACACAACAGCATTTTCAAATCAGTGGTATTCATTAAGATGGTATGAGACTCTGAAAGGATTCCATAGACTTTCTAAAATAAAATAAAGGAAATACTTCTTGCCAGTAGGCTTTGGCTTCTCTTTGAACAGGAAAAAAAGAACGATGGAAAGGAAATTCATGTTTTGGAGGAGCTGAACAATAGAAATGAGTAATCACCACTAAAGAATGCGTGAAAACCAGCCCCAGACCTTGAAAAGCAGCAGAAGGAACAGCTAGCCTTAAAATGAGTTTGAGCTCATACTGGCTGCAGTCCTCTTCTCTCTCACAACTGACTTCTTAGTGAAGTCATGAATCAGAGGCTGGAGCCAGCAGAAACTTCTATTGTAAGACACAGCTGAGAGTTTTATGATAAAGCAGTTTTTCCACCGACAGCTTTGAAAGGGTCTGCTTTCCAAGATCAAATCATCTTGTGGAATGCATGTCCATAGAAAAGGATTTTGCAACCCCCTGATAAAATTTCAATTCAAAGATAGAAAGCAAAACTGTACCATACCATTTAGATACCTCAAGAACACTACATATGCAAGACTTGTCTCAAATGACTGTTTTATTTTATTCAAACTAGAGCTTCTATCTCAGGTGATCAAATCCCCAGTATAGCAATAAATATTCTTCACTGCAGCAGCTCTATATGTGTCTCAAACCAGTTAATTCATACTAAGGAATGCAGAAATTATTTAAACAAACCAGCTTTCCACTCAATTATCAGAAACAGCACAGAAGCTGTGATGTACACAAGGAGATTAAATAGAACTGTTAAGTGAAGCATGTGATGCAGATAACTATTTTATGTTTTTAAAGTTTCCACTTGCCCACACAGTCCGCAGTATTTTAGTCTTCCAGATACTCTCCTCTTCAATTTTTTTGAGGATTTTTTTTGGGGCATGAGTCATTTGGTGTTTTTGTTGGTTTGGGTGGTTTTGTTTTTGTTTTTTCTGGTGTGTCCGAATGGGGGAGAGGGGGTGGGGATGGGGAGAGGAAAGGACTGGGAAGTGAGAGAAAGAAGGTTGCTTGGTTTTTTGTAGTTGGCTGGGGTTTGAGATCTTCACTATTAAGGTTTCCCCCTTAAAGATGGTCTGAAATAACAATTAGTTTTGAATTTCAAACCTGAGACATTTAAGCACTTGAAAAAACAACCTTCAAATCAATTTTAATCTTATGACCAAAACCACATCACCTTTGTAAATAGTTGACTGAAAATATTAAACAGTGTCTGAGGGTTTAACTGATTAGAGAGCGCCTGTGCCAGTACTCCCCTGATTTGAACAAGCGTGGAGAGCAGTGCTTCATCTGCACTACATGATTTTCTTCTAGCTCTAGAAAACTCTAAAGAATAATTGATAAAGACTCCAGACAAGGCTAAACCTCAGTAGTCATTTCCAAAGGGGGCTAAAATTCCAAATTTTATTTTTGTGTTTGTTGTTCTCAAGTTGCACTCCATATCCTACATGATTCAAAAGCTTGCACATACAGCACCACACATCAGCCTCACTGCAAACAAATAGCTGTCTGGCAGCTTGCTGAAGCTGAGACAAAACCAGGAGTAGTAAAATTTCTGCCTAAAGAAATTCTGAAACAGAGTATGAATAAAGCAACCTACAACAAGAACAGTGCATACTATTAGAAGAAATCTGATATTCTAAACCTTCTGCCGCTTTTCCCCAAGTCATTACTGCAGCATCACTGAACACCAGAATTGCAGGATGTTTCAGAGAAATTACACCCAATTTGATAGTCAAGGAAGACTATGGGGAAAACTCCACATATCCTGCGTTTAGAATTAGCATCAAAGTGTTTTTCTTTTTCTAATAACTAACTTAGAGGTAAACATCAACACAAGCTTTCTATTATCAAAGCAGCACATCTTATGGTAGCATACGTAGTACCAGTATCAGTATGACTCCAGCTTTTTATCAACAGCTTATCAGTGAGGGGAAGACACTTCCATATGCACACATCCAGACTTTCAGAAGAAATACTGAAAAAAGCACAACCCAGGGTGCAAGAAAACAATGGAGTTTAATTTGTTTCAAGGAGAAGCAATCCAACATATGGGCTTTCAAATTCAGAAACATTACACTTGATAGATTTTTCACTTAAAAAAAACACATCAGAGACCTATCAGTATCAAGGTAGCTGGCTTCAAGTTTTAGAAATGAGTAAGAACATGGAAACAGGTGTATGCCTATAAGGCAATGTTTACCCTCCTGTCCACTATCCTATGCTATCTTATTCATTTTCTTACCAAAAGACTTCAGCCCTCATGGACCCACAAGGTGTTAACATGATTTTCAGATTCTGAAGTACCTAGTATACCAAATGAAAGCTGTCAGCGACTGAATATTTTCTCTGATAAAGGTGTGAACTGCTTCCACTCATCTGAATATGTTCTAAAGGTTTATTTCCCCTGAACAGGGCTAAACTAGTCTGTTTAGACTAGAGCTCACTCAGGGACCATTTCTAGATCAATATGCTTATGTGAAATTTAATCTAGATAGACTTTATAGAAAGTTGCCTTCTCACCTTAGTTTATATTTCCATATACACAAGCCTTCTATGTCAGCATCAATTATTTTCCAAACTGCATGCACACACACCAAAAGATATGTAATAATGTAAAATATAATATTGTTAGACTACGCAACCACTGTTAAAACCCTGAATTCACCATTTTCAAGTTCACATTCCATATGGATTAAATCCATTCTTGAAAGAAAGCAGTTTATAAGTTGCAAAAGATGCTTAGTAGGTCACTTCTACAAAGCATTTAATCCATTAAAAGAGGAACAAGATGCTATGAACTTTACTAACTGAGATGAAGAATCCTGGATGAGGGTGCAAAGGAAAGAGGGGAAGAACGTGGCATTCTTGATCTATATGAGTGGATTAATTATTGTATAATACACACATCAGTCAAACGGTATTTTAGTTGACCAAGTACTATGCGAGCAGTTAAATTATGCAAATATTCTTGAATCAGCTACAGGGTACTTAAAACCACAAACATGCTTAGGTGGGGCTGAAATTACTATCTGACAAGTTTGAAGGTAGTAAAAATGTCTTTTATAAGAAGCATTTTGGAGAACCTGATGAAATGACCATTTCCCATGGGGAAAAATTCACATCAGTAGAGAATGCTTGGTATAGCCAACAAGATGAAATGGTTTGAGTCATACAAGATCAAATGGTGTTGAAGTAAGTGCTTCTCTTCAGTTAAAAGATTTATTCCTTCCACAGTGAGATTTATAGTTTTCAACTAACTCTGTGAATCCACAGGAGCAAAATTCTAACAACTTCTGCATCTATACCCCTCCTCATACCTGCTGGATTTTTCCATTTAATTTTTGTTGGAATACTGAAGTAATGTTTTAAATTGAATCAAATCTAATTCAAATTCCATGCCATACTCAGTTACATGTTCTTAATGATGTTGAGATTTCAGTAATGACAAAACAGTAGAAATAGTTTATAGATTATCCACCCTGTGAATAAAAAGTCAGCATGTGCCTAGTAAGTGTTTTCCATGGGCTAGGGGAAAGGGACTGTTAAATATGGTCAGTTAGCATATCAGAAGCTGCACATTTGCCATCAAAGAATTACTTTTCATTCCAGTTACACAAGTTCAGTAATTTTTATGATATATTTTTCTGACACCATGAATAATTTTTCAATTGTTTTCCCCCCAAAGTCTGGATTGCTGACAGCCTTCAAAACAAGTATTTTGACTGTCTGTATGCCAACAGTTATTTGGTGCACCACTTGACATTGATTAAGTTCCCAACTAGATCACCAGTTCTAACACTTGATGTTAGTAGAGGAATCTTCCTATACACACATAGGAATCTTCCTATACATACATAGATACCAGAATTAGTTGGACATTTCCCCAGCCATATAACAGAAAAAAAGAAACAAAACAAAACCAAAAAAAATTAAGATATCTGGGCAACACTATTCCAGTCAAACTAAACAACTGGGTTACCCACATGCAACTTCTAAATCGTGTGAACTTCAGCAGCTTGTATTCAAAGCAAGACACTATCTGGTCTTTCAAGGTCTGGACTGCATCACAAGCCAGGAAGTCAAGCCAAGCACAGAAATGTGTCTGGGATGATAAACAATGTTCCAGGGCCTTGGGTCAGTTGGCCCAGTAGATACAGAGCACGGGACTGAAACCAAGGTTCTCCTAAGGGTACTAGATACAGAAGTTAGATGCAGCAGCGCTAGTTGTGCTAAAAATACTAGCAAACCTATAAGAAGTTGTTCTTACTTCAGAAAAGCAGAAGAGAATTCCATAATGCCCAAATATGAGAGACTCCAATGCCAAAAACCCTAAAGAGCTTAGCTCTCCTCTTCCAGATTTAAAAAAAAATGCTAGATTGCCAAAGTTTCACTACTTCTTGTCAGCTCCAGTTTCACTGTACTTTGGTTACATACAACACACTGTGTTCTTACATATCATACTTTATTATGTGTTTCTATGGAAGGAAATTTAGTCCTTGGTAGGCTTAAAGCTGTGTGTAGAACACCCAGGCTCTCCCAACTTGTCCTAAAAAAACCTCAGGCAGACTGTAATGCTCCAAGCTCCCAAAGAAAAGCTATTCAGAAGAGACTAGAACAAGCCACTGCAGAGCAAGCTTCTACAATTGCCCTAGAGGATTAACTCTGCATACTTCCCTATCTGCTACAGCACCTTCCTC
Organism: Psilopogon haemacephalus; assembly: GCA_013396835.1. Classification (NCBI taxonomy): domain Eukaryota; kingdom Metazoa; phylum Chordata; class Aves; order Piciformes; family Megalaimidae; genus Psilopogon; species Psilopogon haemacephalus. The sequence continues at coordinate 200,767 of VWZI01000066.1, forward strand.
CTGGTCTCATGAGAATCCCAGCTCAGAAGCTACATGCCAGGCAGAGAAGCCACAAGCATTCAAGCAAACCTTAAATTACCTACAGTGGACAAAAAGAATGCAGAAATAACTGTACTTCCCCCCTAAAAGAACAACACACGAAAACAACCAAACGAAAACACAAGCACACAGGATTGGAAAAAAAAAGGAAAAAAAAAAAAAAGTCCACAAAACACCACACAAACAAATGCACATACCACATCTCTAACTCTACCAAAAACAGGCAAAGAAACAAAAAAAACAAACAAAAAACCCACAAACAAACAAACCCACAAAAATGCTACATATCATTGGTTACTTACTGGAGCAGAAATAGTTCTTTGCAATGGCTACCTAGAGGCTAATAAATATGGAAGTGTATTCTAAAAGGTACCTAAGAAAACACTGAGACAAGTAGTTTTGTTAACTATACATTTCAAATACACTGCAAAACCTTATGTTTTCATTACACTGGCAAAATATAATTTCAGCTCCTTTTCAGTTTTATATGCTACCGTTACGGATTAGAATAGTTCAGCAAAGCAACCAAGGTCTCTTCACCAGAAACTCCTTCAAAGGCAGAGGCCAAGGGTAGTCCCAGCTCCGAGCTCAAAATTTCTCAATGCTAACAGTGTTTGAAAGGGGCTGTAGGCTCTCAACACCTCAGCTTATAAAGCCAACAGAGGCTGTGGGTGTGCGAAGTGTGCAAGTACCCTTCCAGAAGGGTACCCACCTGCACCAGGGGAACTGACCTCAGAATTATTACTTACTAAGAATATTAAGTATATTCAGGAAGAACACTTACATACTTATGGACAATGCTACAAATTATGCCTTAGAACTACATGAAGATGTGAATAATTAAGGTGACAACATGAATAAGGATGTCCTTCAGGTTTCATAAGGATAAAGATTCCAGAATCAGCAATAGATTTATTAATAAACCCTGATTTAACAAAGACTTCCATTCTAGTTTCAGAAAAAGAGACTACCAATGACAGATGCCACACAGACTTCACTTATGGTGAATGTGTTAAATACTAAAACATAAATATTTTTACCTGCTGTAATAACAGCTCAGTGTTTTCTGTAGCCTAGTACGTGCTGATACTCTGAAATAAGGCACTATTGAAGCTTCAAAAATGATATAAAAATATGCTTATAACTGTAGCCAGTAGGGGTCATTTCAGTGTAAAAAATTGCACTCAAAGAAAAGGCAGAAGACAGAAAGAAGTGTAAAAACATCTAATTTCTATTCACATAGTTCTGTAAGTCACTTCCATTTCTTACCCCCTGAATGGAGGTAGAAAATGGTTTGCACTCTCAGCAGACCGAACAGAAAGTAGTAGCTTTTATTCCATTAATGAATAAAGGCATGACTTAGTATTCATACATCAGGTATCACCCAGTCTAGTCTGTTACGCGTGCCTGTAAACTGCACAACTGTTCAGATCATCATAATCAGAAAAACAGAGCTACTCAACCTCACTTTAGTAATCTGAGGTAATACATTAAGCCCCTTTTTCCTTGCTGACACCCCTTGTGCACAACATACATCATGAAAAGACCATGACATTACTCCTGTTGCTTAGAATAATGCAGTTGCCTTACAATTCAGTAACAGGTATTCCAGGACTATTTATTAGGCTGACAATTCAGCTCGGTTGCTTTTCATTTACGAGAATGAAAATTAAATAGATAAGTTATCTCCCCGAGTATTCCTACAGAGACAGCTGGAACTAGTTCCTAACCACAACATTAATTGAAATGCAATCTTGCCAACAAATGCTTCATACTATTTTCAACAGTAGATGGGACGTGTTACAAGCTGAACTACAGTAATGTACAGATTGCATCACTTTGAAGGAATGAAATACTCCTAAACTGCCAGAGACATCCGTGCTGTGATACAGTAAGGGAGTTGGAATATTAAGGCGTTTAATGATTGCAGGCTTTTAGTTCATTTAATGGGGGATGAGGGGCTTAGCGTATTTAAGCCAAGCTTTTCGTTGAAAACATGAAAAAAGAGAAAGCCATGCAAAACCTGTTAGGCTTTGAAACTATTTTTCCCCTCTTTACATATACTTGCCTATTCTCAAAAACTTTCCCAATATGTATTACAAATAATGAGATAAACTACAGCGATGTACATATTCAACAACATTGTTTCAAACAAGGTCTTCAAAGGAGCTCTGGGGCATTTTTGACTAGCAACAGACCTTTTAACCCTGGTGTTCGTCCTACCCAAGCAACAATCACAAAAGCTGATGGCATTGGTTCTAGTACAGGCAGGGCACACTGTCCTGCTCTGCTGTGGTTTGAAATTCATTTGTTAGGAAGGAAAATGGAGTTTGAACCCAAGAATGAGCATCGGGACAAAGGTCACCTGCCCACTACATATGATCCATTTTATCTCTCTCAAAACAGTGCATCATTTAAATCCTAGGTTTTTGGACGGATGCTGCGGCTTCGCCAGGTCTCTGTACTTTCTATCGCCCTCTGCCCGCCAAGAGGAGACCACCTCCGGCTCCCTTCCAGAACTGTCGAAGCTCCCAGTCCGACTCTTGTGTATATTTATACATATCCTGAAATACCAGTTATTTGTAATCTCTTTACAGCGCCATATTTTCCCAAAAAATAGGGTAAAAGGCAGATGGAGGCAGAGGACAAACAGAGACCAAAAACTGGTCTTTTGCAAAACTGTATAAAAAAAAATCCGAGGGACGCTGACAGACACAGAAGTGGAGGAGGTAAACTCCTCTTGCATGTCATACCAATACATCAACTCAAAATCAGTAAGCAGGAAACAGAAATTACTTTGAGAGGAGTTCTGTCAAGGGGGATTTCTTCCTCCCCCTCGATGCACCATCGGGAAAAAAATACATCTCTTATCATCACATACAGAGCAGGACAGGCAGGGAGATATTAAGTAACAGGAACAGGAAGGAAAACTTCACAACATATGATCAGCCTTTGTGTTTCCTTACACAGAAGGGAATCCGGAACAGGCATCATGTGTGCACGACTGACCCCGGCCGATCTCCCTCTGCCAACCCCTTCCCAAGTCCCTTATGAAGGAGTATTGGATGGGCATCAGTAGCTGGTATAAGCTATTAACAAACCACTGAAGCCCTATACAAAGTGAGAAGTAGAAAAACCTGTAAGTTTAGGCTAAGAAAATTAAGGATAAAACTTTTATATAGGGGGAAGGGGGCGTTAGATAGCAAAGGTTAGACACGCTTGCACATGGGACAGGCGAGCAGACGGTCCCTCCACCCCGAAGGATGGATGCACGATGTCCCGGTGTCTCTCACCTTCGCAAACGCCCACTTCGTACTCGGTGATGGAGTCTCCGTTTAGCGGCGGTCGGATGACACAGCGCAACCCCCGGTCGCAAGCTCCGTGCAGCCCATAGACTCCCCCGCAGCTCTCATTACGTTGCCGAGCGCACATGAAACAGCAACCGCAGATCCCCAGCACGATGCTACCGGGGCAGCTCTTAGGTTCTTCACATTTGGATTCGTCGCAGGGTAAGCAGACGAGAGCCCGCGTACCCGACTCGCCCAGCAGTAGGGCCAGCAGGAACAGCCACCCCGTCGCCGCCAGGTGCCAGCCGCCGTCTCCGCCTAGGCGTCTCCTCCCCACCGAGACTACTGCCAGGTACATCCCGGCCGCCGCAGCCCGGCCTGGGCCGGGGGGAGCTTCTCGGAAGCTCCCTCGCCGGGCGGCGGACTCGAACGTGCCGCTGTTTCTTCCTGCCGCCCCCACCTCCGGCCCCCCGAGGAAAGTTTCCTCTCGCGGCAGCAGCTGCTTCAGCCAAACTTCTTCGCCGGGCAGCAGCTCCACCCGCAGCTTCCTCCGGGAAGAGGCGTCCGTCAGCCTGTTCGTCCCTCGGCCGTCGGCTCTCGGCCCGGCAGCACCGTTCACGCTGGCGGCGCAGCGCTCCGCGCGAGCGGCTGAGTCAGTCCCCGAGTGCGACGTCTGCGACGGCTACCTCTACGACGATCGCTGCCCAAGTCCCGACTCGCCTCCTGCTTGCTATTCACCCCGCTCCGAGTGCGCCCTCTACGCTTCCCCCATTGGGCGGTAACCACTTTCACCCCGCCCGGCCTGCCTCCTCGCGCCTCCTCATTGGATGGCGCTCAGGTTGGACCCGCCCGCTCCTCCTCCCGCCTTCCCCACATCTCCCCCCGCCCTGCGGCCNCCTCCCTCCCCCTCCCCCCCCGCCGCCCAGTGTCGCTTCGAACGCGGAGCGAGGCAGCAGCACCACAAGCCCGGAGGAACTGAGTGTCGGCGATCGGGGGAGACATCTGCCTCTGGAGACATCAGAGGTGGAAAGGGAGAGATCCCCAAGAAGGGCACAGCCACAACAGGGCGGCAACGAGGAGAGCCGCGAAGAGGACCTCGCGTCCGCGCTAGCGGAAGCCTCCGCCTCTTCCTCCGCTTGTTCCCCCGAGGGGCGCGAGGATCCGGGACGGGGAGCAACTCGGCTCACTGTTGCCCTTGCGCCACGGCAGGGCTTCCCGCCCCATCCTGGCAGCCAGGCCCACGCGAGTGCCCAGGTGCTCCGCGAGTGCGGAGCCGAGACTGACTCGCTCCGCGGGGGCGAGGTGGGGACTGCAATGCTGTACTTAACTATTGCTGTTCACGACTAACGACAGTGGCGATGAAGCACCTTGTTGGATCACTTGTCTGTGCGCTTGTAAACAAGAGGATGTGCCGCGGCTGGCCCGGGCCAGTGGTCGTCAGTGGCGCATGGACAAGAGGCGCCCGCGGCTACCAGCTTATTTGCCTGTCGAGGGGCTGCCGTCGCTGCTTAGAGCCAGCACGCGTGTCACGGGGGCGGTGTCGGGCGGGCAGCGGCGGCCCTGCCGGCGACCAATGGGCTGGGACAGCGCGAGACAGAACCGCAGCTCAGGGAGGGCTGCAGCGGCTGCCGCAGCACGGGCCCAGCGGCAGGGGTGGGAGCCCGGCACTCTCCGTCGGCGAGGGCGGGCCAGTAGGCGGTAGCGGGCGGTGGAGTGTGGCAGGGTAAACTGCTTACCCCAGATCGGGAAGAAGGGACCAGAGGGAAAGCAAAGTGTTGCCTAAAGGCAAACCGCTGACTTGTCTGTGCTCGCTTACTCCTGCAGGCTGCAGCTACGGGGCGAAGGTGATGGCAAGCACACGGGAGGTCGTTGCATTCACAAGGGCAGCCCAGCGGAATAACCGAAGAGCAGGTTCCTACCGTGTCACGGACTACCCTGCCCTACAGTGGGTGTGAAGGCGACTCTGAGAGCAATGTATTCCGCTGTTAGAGGTGCTTTTTAGCTGTGGCGATTGAGAGAATAAAGTATTTTACTCCTCGAGTGGGATTGTGTCAACTGCATGGTGTTGAGCCTGGAAAGTATTGGACCGCACATACTAGTGCCAGTGATGTGGGAAAGTTTAGGAGAGAGGTTCTGGAAACGATATAGGCTATTAGGAATGCCGAGGTATGGCTTCTACAGTTTCTTCAGACCCACTTTAGCAGAACCAGTTCTCGTGACAGCAGAGAGGCTGCTGTGTAAAGGCAAAACGCCCCCTCGGCAAGCAAAGTTGCTACGAGTAACACAAGAAATTGCAGCAATAGCACACCTTTTTGGTGTTTTTTGAAACTAAAAATGCACTATCATTTACTCCTGCCTAAATCGCTACTAGGTAGCAAAGGTTCTGTGTTAGTAGTCTAGGACCATTACTAATAGACACTCTGCAGCCGTGTAACATGACCCTAGAAACCGAAGCATTTCCCGTATTTGTTATTAAAAATAATTAATTTTTATCATATGAGAATAGCTAACTATTCTCACTCAGAAATGTAAGTAAATTGTTGAAGATTATCTTTCAAGACCTGCAGATGTTTTAATTAGCCCCAAGAATTTGCAAGGCAGTAGTTTTTCAGTGAAAAGTTAATTATTCGTTATTGTGATCAAATACTATCAATACAGCATAAATCGCATGGATTAGAGCCATTCAGCTGATCTACCTGAATAACAAATGGATAATGAGAAGCAGCCATCTACTGGGCATCAATGTTTGAACTGATACTCTGCTGTTTTTAAACAGATCTTGAAAGTGAATGACAAGCTGATCTCAATAAAGGCTTTTAAAAAATTTATTTATTTTTTTAAATATACCTAATGCATATATTTGAGAACAACCAAAGCCATTTTGTGTTCCTGTGTTCTGGAAAGACGTAAATCAGGAAAGCACCTTGAGGGCGGTATCAGGCAAGTGCTTGAATTCTAAATGCTGCAACAAATGGGCAATACTCCCGGCTGAAGTAACACACCAAGCAACAAGTTTCGTATTGTTTCCTCAAAAATGCAGGTTCTTCCTTCAGCCTCAGCCCTCTTGTGTCAGTTTACTTAAAGCACCTATAGAGGTCAGAGTACTTTTGATTCACTAGAAGTTTCCACCAAAAACCTCACAGTGATTTGGATGAGAACAGTTTGTAAAAACATACTGTTTCCTGTGAACTCCAAACACTGGTTCTTGGTCAAGTCTTTTACTGACGAGGCACATGAAGGGGTTTTACCTTCTTTGTATAATGTTGCTGAGATTGCTTTTTGAATAAGACATAAAGTTCCTGCAGTTTGTATTTTTAAAACACAGTTCACAAACCCAGGATTATGCAGAGAGGAATCAAAAAATTGATTCCAGTAACAGAGCACGCTATACAACACAAGATCAGAGATTTGAATCCAATAAGCTTAGTTTGTCAAAAGAAAAGTGAACTGATTATGGTCTTTTAATCCCTTCATGTGGAAAAATCAACTGGTCTATGAAAAATATGAAGGTATTTTTCCAGGTCTTGTGAACATAGCCAGCACAGAAATCCCAGACATGTTGGATTGCGTGCACAGGCAGTTCCAGTATTTCCCAGACATGCCAGACCTACCAGTCATGTACTGTACTGATGTGCAGTATACTCAATGCACAAAGAATTCATTGGACCTACTGTGCCTGTTTGCCCGTGTGGGAATGAACAAAGAAGCTCTAAAAGCAGTACAAAAACAGATGAAGAGGAAAGCTATGGACAGCTTAGATAAGAATGTTGTAGGGCCCTGAGAAAAAGAGAGCAAACTTTTGAACTGACTGCCAAATGAGAGAGGCTTCATCTGGGAGCAGGATTAGTACTCTTCTTCATATACTATTTATCCACTGATGGCTGCATGTAAGGGAGCAAAATACAGAAACATTTATGAAACAAGGACTAAAATTTAAGGTTCTTGTCTCCTTATGCCTTGCCTTTTAGGTACAAGTCACAAACTGCTTGTGTTTATCCTTGTATTTCCCTTTTTTGGCCCCAGGAATCTAAATATGCTTTGTTGCACAGTGGCACAGATACAACAGGAAAGGTAGATAAGAATTCCTACAGACAATGAGGTACTCCTTGGAAATCAGCAAATCTAGTATCTGATGACTTTACGGAGCAAGTGAATATCTCTGTTTTCCCTAGCAAGAAGCAATGAAGGATCTTTAGAAGGATCCTTCTGCTTCTTGTTGCCTCTTGATTTTTAAAGGGTCTACCAGTGCAAATAGTTTAAGAGTAAGTAGATTCAGCTACTGAAGTGAAATCCAACTCTTAATTTCCTCTAGAAACAGATTAATAAATTCTGCTAAACACAACTGTGGGAGGAAGAAAAGCATTCTGATAAACAGAATGTTAGTTTTGTATAAAAGCCACATCTAGGTGGTATAATTTTATTAGTCATCATGTAATGTGGAGTTTTACACAGTGATATAAGAAAACTGATACTCCCTCCCCATGTGACTGTGCATAGTGATATTCACTATAATGACATCTGAAATACAGATTTCATTTTATGACACAGGTGAGGATAACACTTATACTACCATCAATACAAGCTTATTCCACCATACACACCTCCCAAAACACTAAGTAAGATATCCAAATGTCATTTCAATTAAAAAAAAAATTGTTTCTGCCATGCCAGTGTATATTGGTAACTTCTTATGTATTTTTGAGTTTTGGAAACATTAATATTTTAATACCAAATTAGTACTTGGGGTTTTTTTCTATGTAAATGTTTTGTTTCTTTTCTGTGCCTCATTGTGTCTTTGATGCAGATTAAATTCCTTTTTTATTGTTCAGTCTGTTATGATGGTTTGTGTCTTCTGTGTAACAGTCTCTTGACATAAAGTCTTCCATAAACAGGCTATACACATGAGCAATCTCTTCTCCCAGAAAAATAGGATCAAGATGAAACCTGCCACTAATGCAAGCAGTGCTGAACCAGTCTCACTCAAGAATAATTTTTCTCTTCTTCACAGAGCTATCATAATTTCTCTCTTTACAGAGCTATCAATGGGCTTATTACATTAGTAGCTGTAAGGTGTTTCAAAACCCTTAAATGGAAAATAGTCAGAAATTGGGAAAACAAATATGAGAATTTATTTTAACAGAAACAATCTTTTTAACAATTGTTTTGAACCAGTTCATAATAAATAAATCTCCCACCAGGCAATGTCTCTTGGGGTTTTTCAAGCCTATAAGGTTTTCTTCTTACTTGAATTCCTAGATTAGGACAGCTCACTCATTCAAAATCTCAGTCTGAAATAACTGTCAGGCAGAATTGTTTGTAGCTTTTTACTAATCCATCTTTGATTACTCATATAGAACATACAAATAAAAGGACCTGCTTTTAAATGGCCCTAGAGCAACTGCATAAGCAATTTTCAAATGCAATTACATGATGGATTTACTTGTATGTGCTTTCTCAAGTTTAGAAATTATATTAATAAAAAAATACAAATAAATAAGCTATAATTGAATAGTATTGGCATTTTACAGGTACAGTTCTTCACAGTGCACTTAAATTGCTGAAACTGTTGTGCATTCACCCTAAGGATTTTTTTCAAATCTGCACGTTTTAGTACATATCTTAAAATTGCAAGGTTTAAAGAACTGGGTGTTCTATTTAAGGCTATCTACCAAGAGCATATCAGAAGAAATAACTGCTGTATCTAGAAGTGTAATTTTGTATTTAAACTGATCACACTCAAAGTCATGTTGGTTTTAACTTTAGCACAAAGAAAATATTTTTAACAAATCAGCAGAATTAGCAAGGAAGAATTGCTGTCACTTTTGCAAAATAAAAGAAGTATTTCAAACTGCTGTGTTTAAAAGGATTATATGTTGGGTTTTTGGGAGATTTTTTTTTTTTTATTACAGAAAATCTGGGCACCAGATAAGTAGATGGATTAGATCAGCATCTACAACTGTTTTCATACTGCTGCATATTGATAAGATTTTAAATGTGAAAATATAAAACTGAAAATACTATATTTTTTTCCCATGGAATCTGCTTTGTATCAACAACTGCACTGTAAAACAGATTAAATCAGATTGGATGACGAATAGACTGGATGTGTTCTAAAATCTGTCATACCTAATTTGTTACACTAATATGTTGAAAAGAAACTCATATAATTCTAGGAAAGGTATTTCTTATTCTGAACATGGTTTTGGAGTCTTGATGGAAAAGCATGAGAGGCTGAAGTTAGCAGGAAAAGACTAAGCTGGTGGGTAGCTGATTATCAAGGTCAATCAGGCTTTACTCTATTTCAGTTGAAACAGCAAAACTTGATTGAGCTTCAATCTCTTCAAATAAATGATTCAAAGAGGGACAAAATGACCTGTCCTCTGATTTGCAGCTGAATCAAATACTAAAAAGATTGCCTATTTATGAGTGAATGGCAACCTTATTCACAGACCACTGATAAAAGATTTTTTAATAACATTAATGACAATGAAGATCTTCCAATTCTCTTTTTCTAGGAGTACTATACCAATAAAGTCTTTCCAAAATATATCTTCAGTGTTAGAGAAATTTAATTTCATCAAATGCATTCATATGTGTGAGCCTACTCAACTTTTGATTATCAAGAGTAACATAAAGAGCAGAGGGGGAAAAAAAACACCCAAAAAAAAATCAGCCCTACTCCCAAACTCACAGGCAGGAGAAAATTAATGTAAGGTGGTCTTTGGGAACACACTTTGAGAATGTGATGCTGAAGAGAGTGGACTGGTGCTACCAGTGGCTGCAGAGGATGGGGACTCAGGTGAGTGTGGGGAACACTGTTGCGGCAGTGTCTTACAAACACAGATCTTCTGCTCACAGACGTGAGCTGATTCATGCCAGGACTTTGAGGTGTCTCCAGTCTTGTGATACTGTTAATCCATAATCCAGACAAGCCATAATTAGTTGACAGAGAGGCAACTACAGCTGATCCTGCTTTACAGCAAGGCGTGCTATATAAATATCCCTGTGAGTTTTCTGATAAAGTTTTCTATAACTACTTCAGACAGCGTTGCGTTTTCTGGATGTATTTTGGCTGTTGGAATTCACAGTTATTAAGACAATCTCCACCTGGCCCATTCCATATTTGGGAAATTAAAACTGGTTTTTATGTCTTTACTAAATCTGAATAGAAGCTTTAATTTCAGTATTTATTTCCTTTTTTTCCCCTCTACATTTTAATACCAATAGATGTAACCTCCCACAAGAGGCACCTATCCCATACTGACTTTCTTGCATTTGTGTCTATAATCACCTTCTCAATTTCTGCAGATGATGATGTGGACTAGCAAAAATGTTTAGAACAAAGTGAAAGCTGTTCCAATTAGTACAACTTCATGTATGCCAAATTAAGAAGTTTGCTTTCTGGTGTCTACCAAGTATGTCGATTTTCCTAGTTCATGTATGAATGCTAGGAAGCTAGTGTTGCTTATGAGAGAAAAGCAGAGACATTTTCCCAAAGAAACTAGTATTTCTATTAATTGCTTGAGTTTCTTTATACTAGTAAATACGCAGTCTAACTGTCCAGCTTTTTAACAGCTTAGTTAGAAGTATGCACAGCTTGGATACCATTTGCAAAGTCCATATGCGCAGAGTTACTGTGGTGTGGTTACAGTGAAAGAAACAGGTTAGTATAAGTCAGCATTCATATAAATTGTTCTGTCTGTGTTAGTTTTTGTAGTATCTTTGGGGGAAAAAAATACTGTATTTTTTCCAAGGGTATCTAGGTCTTATTAATTGTTGCAATTTTTTTCTGTTAATATTTCCTTTTTCGTGCTGTGATATTAGTTGGCCTCCATGGATGATTTCAGTATATTAGTAACAACAATTTGCTTATTTCTACATTTTTTTCTTTATATAATGAGAAACATGGTGACTTGTTTTGCAAAATGCTAAGACTAAGACACTTTGCAAGTTTGAATTTTGTTGTAGACACCAACAAATGTTAATGCACTTTCTCTACACCAGAAGGTGTTCAATGTCATGCAAAATCATATTCCTCTTCTTTCGGTCTGCAGGATGAAATGTTCAGCAGGTTTTCTGGTCCAGTTTAGCCTAAAGAAACAAATGGACATTGCTGTATATCCAGTGTTTTGAGCAGTATTTGTCTTTTCAAGTTTGCACTTGTAATCTTAAGCAACCCCAACTCAGGCTGGAGTTAAGAAAGAAGCATGAAGGGCAGTGATGGAGTTAGGAAGAGGGCACAGTAAGTATCTCTTCTTTCAAACTTTCCTGTGTCACAGAGTTAACATTTCACTTAATGTTGGGAAACCAATGGTGAAAGGAAACAAGCCCTGACCAGCACAGAAAACAGCAATAAGAAACATGTGGAAATGGATGGTTTGATTAATACAGACATTAGATAGATAATAAAGTTTTCTCAAGCAAGGGGAAAGATGGATGGATGCAGTTATGGGGAATAGCATACTACCAGGGGTAAGATTATGCAAGATATTATCAGTTTCCTAGAAATTTCAAGTCTATCATCTCCTAGTAATAAAATTATAAACCCACAATATACCATCTGTTTTTATTCCAGTTCTGGTCTCTTATTATGTATGGGATTAATGTCAACAATCATTCCCTGTAAAGCAGAAGGGTTCTTCTCTCGTCAAATTTTCAGGATATAATTTCTTTTGAACTGAAGCAGATACCCTATTCTAGAAAATTCCCTTTTAATGAGATAAAGTCAAAATTCCCCTCTCCTCTCCTAGCTAGTTGTCTAGTCCCCACAGCAGATTACAATCTTATACAACGTGCTCCAAGGTTAACTAGACTCTAGATTGAGCAGGTAGATTTTAGCATGCTTTAATTCCTAGTAGTGAGTTTATTTATCAGAGACTTTCTAAGATTTCGTATAATTAATATGTTCTTGAGTGGTTAACTGATTTGATTTTTTTTTTTTTTCAACAGAATCACAGGATGTCAGGGGCTGGAAGGGACCTTGAAAGATCATCTAGTCCAACTCCCCTGCCAGAGCAGGATCACCTATACCAGATCACACAGGAACATATCCAGGCAGTTTAAAGGGAGACTCCACAATTCCCCTGGGTTTTGTAAAGAAACAAAGTATACATATTTTTTTCTTCAGAAAAGAAGATACAGAGAGTTTATGTGATAATTTTGGTGAAAACAAAGAGGTTAATCAGCTCTCATGAGTCCATTTTTTAATTCTACCAGAAGCACTGCTACAGGGCTCCTATTATTTTATGGCAATAGCACTTCTAGAATTTTCTTACTTAGTAAGAAGAAAGATTTGCTGTTACATTTTTCCTGCTTAAACTTTTCACAGCAATGCAGATTAGCTGTAAAAAATGGTTTTTACTTTCCAGCTAATCTGGCTCTACAGGTGATTTTTGTCCTTACTAGATTTGCAAACAACAAGCAGATCACACCTGCAATTATTATACAGGACATACACAGCCTTTTCACATTGTTTCATCTGCAGTCCATCATGGGAAAGTGTAACATTGTTAACATATTGACTGAAGTTTTGGACATGTTTTTCTCAGCCTTCAGCTGCATCTCGTGGTTAGATTGAGACTAGAGTGCTGTTCCAGTCTTGTCACTTTTGTAGTATATTTTACAAGGACAAAACCACTGATACTGACTCAAGAACATGAGCAGGTGACCAGGAAGAGGACAACAGTTCACGCAGTTCCCTTAACATACTTGAAAGCATCTCAACTGGCAGCAGGATGTATCCAAAATCCAGATCCTTCCGATACCCTCTGAATTAGTTTTTATAGCTAAGCACCAAGTAAGAGCAAAAGCATCTTCAGCCACCTTGCTTTGTTCATTCATCTAATATGATGACTTTGGTTTCAGCAGATCAAGGCTCCAATATGTCATTTTAAAAATTACATTTTATTGTCTCTCAATATATATTTTGTTTGCTTGTTTTTCCAATCAAGAAAGTGGTTTTCTTTATTATTTTAAGTGATGCAACTGGATTAATATATTATGTTTTATAGAGAACCTTTCAGAAGAAATACAAGCAAAATATGTACTTTAAAAAATAAATTCTTAAGAGTTCTGTAGGTATTCTTAATATAAAATTTTTGAGGGACAATAAAACTTTTAAAGTATAGAAAAGATAAAGTATTTTAAATTCTGTAGCTGAAGCTTAAAAACTATAACTAAGTATTTTGTAGTATTTCAAGTCCAGATGGTTACTTAAGTATTATTCCATAATAATTTACTTTTTTTTTTTGTAAATAGGAGGTCTTCATAGACCAACATCAAAAGCCACAGTTAAACCTATATTTACTCACATTTGAAGTTGAAAGAGGAAGCATTTAATCTGGAAAATTTAAATAAAAATATGAAATTAAGATAATAAAAGGCTTACACATTCCTTTCTACCTTTGTACTATCCACAGTACTATTAAAAACCCAGCTGTAGTACTTCATGAAGCTTTTATTTCCATTCACCACAAACATAAAAAAGGGAATGTAAATCCCAACTTACAGGTTTCCATTTCAATTTATGAAACTTTGATAATGATCTGGTATGGTATCAGCTGATAAGCTCATCTACCTTCCATAAATTGGTAAATATATTTCCCTTAATTCTGCGGACGTTTTCTGTTGTTGAAGGTGTTACAGATGCTAATTTGTCCAGTGTCCTTTAGAAAGTAAAGCCCGAATCTGTAAAACTCCTGCTAAAGGTCCAGCCTCTTCAAGACAGGGCTGCCAAGACTCAGAATGTTGGTGGGATGAATGAAGTGGTAGAGATGCACACACAGAGTGCTGAATGGGAAAGTGTAATGAATGACAAATACATGAAAGGTTTATCTGGTGGCTGTTGCCATGGCTCAGATGAGTGAACACCCTTGATCGATGTGCCATCAGCTTTAAAGCACATTCTTACAAAGTGGACTAAGCAATCATTACCAAATATGCAGTGTGTTTAGACTCTTCATTTTCAGGCTGATTTTTAAATGCCTTTTCCTTTCCCTCATGTTATAGAGATAGTTGGGGTAGTATCTTGCTTTTTGTAGAGGAGTTCTGATAACACTCTTTGATTTGATAGAAAATTCCCTGGGGAGTTATACATCTATTTAACAATTATCATTAGCAAACATATCAGTAGACCTTTCCTAACTGCATCTAAATAGCAGGAGACAGCATTTAACAGCACCTCTGTACGGGAGATTTTGGCTTTGTCATAAGAGGGAATGAGGTGTATGTGGGAATTTTTTCATAGCAGCTAGAGGTAATGAAAGCTGAATTTTTTGTTTTTAGTGTAAAAAATCATATCTCTGAAATTCTAGGGTATCAGGAAAATATTTTGGTTTTGTTGCCTTTGCATTAATAGGTAACCCAGGGCAGATTTGCTATTGGTATTCTTGGGTTCAGTCTGGCTGATTAGAGAAATGTACAATTAAAATATTGCTGTAGAAGAGGACTCAAAGTATTACAGATTTTTTTTTCTTTTTATGAAACAGGCAAAGGAAAGTGAAAATTATCAAAATGAACACTTTTGGGCACTTACTATTTTCTTTACATCAATTAGTTTTTCTAATTCACCACAACTAATTCAACTAGATATCTTAGTTTATATCCCATGCTTTGACCTTTTGTTATTCAAATGAAATTTGTAGTTGTCTTGGGTTAACACAGCCTGCTTTCACAAACACACACCCCTCTCCTCATACCAATGGGAGAGAAAGTAACACACACACACACACACACAAAACAACTTGCGATTGAGATAAGGAATTTAATGAGATGCTAAAATGCACAATTATCTTAACTTATTTACAGCAAAGCACAGCAAAATGCAGAAGCAGGAGCAGAAGACAGTGACTCCCCTACCTCCCAACCAGCAGAAAAGACCAACACCCCAAAACTGGAAACCAGCAGCAGCAACCAGAACATGAAGTCTCTTGTTACAATATAAACTTCAAACCCCCCAAATATTTTGCTCCAGCCAGCACTTCATTTTGAAGCTGGCACTGCAGCAGCATGGTATTGAAAACAGATTCAACAGATACAACTTGACCCATGACAGTAACAAATGAACTTTAAATCTTAAGCTACAAAATTAGTATTAGTTTAACTACAGCTGTCTAAGATATTTTTAATAGAAAAAATTGCATTCGGCTTGCTCCTAAAACCCACTGAAGCTAACTTTTCATTACAAGGACTCTATGCACATAACTAAAGGACTGAATGCTTACTGTAGCTGATAGAAATGCTCTAATTAACTTCATAAAGTTCCAGCTAATAGTTACTTATTTGAAATACATGTCTTGGATCAACTATGATTCTGATTTTGCCTTTCCTCTGAACTTTGACATAGTAAAGTTGGCTTTTTGTAGACTATAATGGGTTAACAGCCTTTTCCCCTCCAACAGAGAAGTGAGGGAAGGTAACACAAAAAACCCAAAACAACTGCAGGTTGAGATAAAAATCTTTACTGAGAAGGAATGAGATAATACAATGCATCTTGGCCTATTTGCAGAAAAAAAGTGCAGCAAAATGCAGAATGCAGAAGCAGGAGAGAGAATGTATATAAATATATGAGGGCTGGATGTCAGGAAGGAAGGGACAGCCTCTTCTCACACCCTGTGATCGGACAAGGGGCAATGGATGTAAACAATAGCACAGGCAGTTCCACCTCAACATGAGGAAGAACTTTACTGTAAGGGTCCCAGAGCACTGGAACAGGCTTCCCAGAGAGGTTGTGGAGCCTCCTTCTCAGGAAACTTTCCAGACCTGTCTGGATGCATTCCTGTGTGACCTATGCTAGATTCTATGGTCCTGCTCTGGCATGGGTCTGGACTCAAGGATCTCCAGAAGTCCCTTCTAACCCCTAACACCATGTGATCCTGTGAACTCCCCACCCCTCCCCATCCTGCCACAATCCTAGTGGAAGAGCCCAACACCCCAAACCTGGAAAACAAAACCAGCAACTGGAACAGGAAGCCTTCCATGTTACAATCTGAATTTCAAATCCTGTAATGCTATGCTCCAGCTGGCATGACCTGAGCATAGTATGAATAGCAGAAGATTCGACTCAACCCATGATGTGGGCATAGAAGCAATGTACAAGGCTGACACACTGGAGGGAAGGATACCATTCCAGAGGGACTTGAACAGACTTGGCATTTGAGCCCAAGCCAACCTCATTAAATTCAACAAGGCCAAATGCAAGGTCATACACCTGGGCTGGGCAATCCCAAGCACAAATATAGGCTGGGCAAGGAGCGACTGGTGAGCAGTGACAGTTGATGAAAAACTCAACATGAACCAGCAATGTACACTTGCAGCCCAGGAGGCCAACCATGCCCTGGACTGCATCAAAAGAAGTATGACCAGCAGGATGAGAGAGATGATTCTCCCTCTGTGCTTCATTCTCATGAGACCCCAGTTGGAGTACTGCATCCACTTCTGGTGCCCCCAGCATAAGAGTGATTATGGAAATGCTGGACTGGGTCTAGGGGAAGGTCATGGAGAAGGTTGGAGGGCTGGAGTACTGTCCCTGCATAGAATGACAGAGCACCCTAGAATTAATCCAATTCCTGGGCCCTCTCCTCCCTCT
>VWZI01000067.1:15384-48067 GCA_013396835.1 Psilopogon haemacephalus
AGCGCATGTCTCCACACTGTCTCCATCGGGAGACGGCGGCAGAGAATCACAGAATCTGAAATGGGTCAAGAACTGGCTGGAGGGCTGGGACCAGAGAGGGGTGGTGATGAATGGTGCCACATCCAGTTGGCAGCTGTCACCAGTGGTGTGCCCCAGGGAGCAGTGCTGGGACAACTCCTGTTCAATAGCTTTATTGATGACCTGGATGAGGGGATTGAGTCCAGCAGCAGTAAGTTTGCAGATGACACCGAGTTAGGAGCAGGTGTGGATCTGGTGGAGGGTAGGAGGGCCCTGCAGAGGGACCTGGCCAGGCTGCATGGGTGGGCAGAGGCCAATGGGATGAGATTTAACAAGTCTAGTGCTGGGTGATAGGTTGGACTGGATGATCTTGGAGGTCTCTTTCAACCTGGCTTATTCTATTCTACTCTACTCTACTCCACTCTGCTCTAGTCTATGGCTAAGTGCAGGGCTTTACACTTTGGCCACAACCCCAGGCAGCACTACAGGCTGGGGACAGAGTGGCTGAGAGCAGCCAGGCAGAGAGGGAGCTGGGGGTGCTGGCAGATAGGAGCTGAACATGAGCCAGCAGTGTGCCCAGGTGGGCAGCAGAGCCAATGGCATCCTGGCCTGGAGCAGGAACAGTGTGGCCAGCAGGACAAGGGAGGTTATTCTGCCCCTGTACTTGGCACTGGTCAGGCCACACCTTGAGTCCTGTGTCCAGTTCTGAGCTCCTCAATTCAAGAAAAATGTTGAGGTACTGGAAGATGTCCATAGAAGGGCAGCAAGGCTGGGGAGAAAAAAAATGATCCTCATGTCCATGCTAAACCTCTCCTGGTGCAACTTGAGTCTGTTTCCTCTCATCCTATCACTATTATTAGGGAGAAGAGACCAAGCTCCACTTCTCTCCGATCTCCTCTCATGGTCTTGTAGAGATCCAGAAGGTCTCCCCTTAGACTCCTTTTCTCCAGGCTGAACAAGCTTGGGTTCCTTAGCCACTCCTCACAAGGCTTGTGCCCCAGACCCTTCACCAGCTTCGTTGCCCTTCTCCAGACCCATCCCAGCACCAAAATGTCCAAAAGTGAACCCAGTATCTGAGGTGCAGCCTCATCAGTGCCGTGTACAGGTGGATAATCCCCACTTTGACCCTCCTGTCCACACACTAATCCTGACACAAGCCATGTCCTGGTGTGCCAAGGAGCCTTTCTTCCAGAAGAAGGGGCAAACGCTCAGGGATGAGTGGGGCTGGGGGAAGGACAAGGACAGTTCTCCTGAGGACCTGAGAAGCACTCGATCTGAAAGGCCTTTTCCAACCTAAGTGATTCTGAGGGCTCATTGTTGGCGTGTTGGTGCCAGAGTGCTTCGAGAGAAGCTTCCAGTGTGAGGTCTCTGAGCTCATCACGGGCTCATATCCAGAGCTAAAGATAAAACCCCACTAATGCATGGCATTAGAGAGCAGAGAATAAATCTTATGAGCAGTGACTGAGCTTAGTTTGAAAAAGAGGAGGCTGAGTTGGGGGCCACATCCCTGGAGGTGTTTGCAGCCAGGCTGGCAGAGGCTGTGGGCAGCCTGATCTAGGGTAGGATGTCCCTGGGCATGGCAGAGGGGTTGGAACTAGCTGATCCTTGTGGTCCCTTCCAACCCTGACTGATTCTATGACTAGTTGGGTGTCTGCTCTTGAGGAAGAGTAGGCTGAGGGGAGACCTCATTGCTGTCTACAGCTACCTGGAGGGACATTGTGGAGAGGCTGCTGCTGGGATCTTCTCACAGGGAATTGGAGACAGAACAAGAGGGGGGATAGCCTCAAGCTGAGGCTGGGGAGGTCCAGATTGGACATTAAGAAGAAGTTTTACCCAGAGAGAGTGGTCAGGGAGTGGAATGAGCTGCCCAAGGAGGTGGTGGAATCACCCAGCCCCTGGACGTGTTTAAGGATGGTTTGGATGTGGTGCTTAGAGAGATGGTTGAAGGTGAATCCTGTAGAGCAGGGTTCTGGGTTGGGCTTGGTGATGCTGAAGGGCTTTGCCAACCTGCATGTTTCTGTAATTCTGTGGCTTTGGGGCTTTTTTCTGTGCTATTAAGGGCATTTCTGGCCCAGAACAAAGCTCGTCCTACCCAGGACAGCAGAGACACACTCCAGCATGTCCACATTCCTCTTGTACCAGGGGCTCCAGAACTGGATGCAGTACTCCGGGTGGGGTCTCACCAGGGCAGAACAGAGGGGGAGAATCACCTCCCTCCACCTGCTGGCCACACTTCTCCTGCTGCAGCCCAAGGAAGGGCAAGGCAGGGTGCAAGGAAGGCGGCACAAGGGCTACAAGGGGAGGGGAGGGGGGAGCGCAGAATAGCGCAAGGGAGAGAGGTTCAACGCAACTGGTGCAAGGGCAAAAGTGCAGGGGAAGGGAGCGCTAGCCCAGGGAGGGTGCGGGGGGAAGGGGCGGTGCGGAGGAACCGGGGCGGGACCGTGACACTTCCCGTCTCGGCCGTAAGAGCAGCGTTTTCCTTACGGGCCAGGCTAGAAGAGGCTGGCAGGCAGCCCGCGATAACCACCCAACCCCCGCTCCCGCTCCCCGGGGCGGAGCCCTGCGTGCGGTGGCTCCTGCGTACCCAGCCGGGACCGGGGCCGGGCGGAGCGCTGCGTGCGGTGGCTCCTGCGTACCCAGCCGGGACCGGGGCCGGGCGGAGCGCTGCGTGCGGTGGCTCCTGCGTACCCAGCCGGGACCGGGGCCGGGCGGAGCGTTGCCTGCGGTGGCTCCTGCGTCCCCAGCCGCGGCCGGGCCGAGCAGCGCCGCTCCGCTCCGACCGGTGCAGGTGGGTCTGGGGCGGGGGGGGGAGCGCACCCTGCCTGTACCCCGCCTTTGTTGCCCACCTCCCTCTCTCTGGGGTATCCCACTTTTGCGCGCCCCCGGAATGGTGGTCCCCGAGGTCTTCCCCCTTTAGCACAGCCCTGGAGGGGCGATCCCCAGGGCGCCCCATTTTGCGCACCCCCTCCCCCCCCCCTCCCCCGGCCGAGGGGCCACCCCAGGGGATTGTCCTTTTGGGCATCTCGGGGGGNAGGTGCCACCCCAGGGTATTGTCCTTTTGGGCATCTCGGGGGTGACGGTCCTCCGATTACTCCACTTTCCGCACCCCCAGGGTGAGGGGGTCCCCGGGGTCCTTCGCTTTTTCCACTGTTGGTCCTTTTGGGCATTTCTAGGGTGGCGGTCCCCAGGATACTCCCTCACCTTTTTGCGCACTACCGGTTCTAAACACACACACGCACACAGGTTAGCGGTCCCCGAGCACCCCGCGGGCGGCAGGTCCCCGTTGCCGCCCCACTCGTGGGCGGCCCGTGGCGGTGGCACGTCCCTGGTCCCCTCCCCTCCCCGTCCCGTCCCCGTCCTGCGAGCTCAGCCCCGGGGCGGTGCCAACCCCGGGGCGGAGGCGGAACCCGATATCGTTGCCCACCGATTTTTCCCCACCTGCGTGTGCGGGTCCCCTTGACTGCGCCTCTGTGTGTGTGTCCCTCACCCTGCGTGCCCCACAGCCCCTCCACCATGTCGCGGCCACTGTCGGACCAGGAGCGGCGCAAGCAAATCAGCATCCGTGGGATCGTGGGGGCCGAGAACGTGGCCGAGCTGAAGCGAGGCTTCAACCGGCACCTCCACTTCACCCTGGTCAAGGACCGCAACGTCGCCACCCCCCGCGACTACTACTTCGCTTTGGCCCACACCGTCAGGGACCACTTGGTGGGACGTTGGATCCGGACCCAGCAGTACTACTATGAGAAGGACCCCAAGGTGATGCTTTAGGGGGGGGACGGGACACCCCTTTTGGGGGCTTGGAGTGTGGTGGGAATCCATCCAAAGCTTTCCCGAGGTGGGTCCCGGCTTGTGGCTGGGGTTGGAGGGTGGTGGGAGCTGCTCCAAAGCTTTCCCGAGGTGGGTCCCAGCTTGTGGCTGGTGTTGGAGGGTGGTGGGAGCTGCTCCAAAGCTTTCCCGAGGTGGGTCCCGGCTTATGGCTGGGGTTGGAGGGTGGTAGGAATCCATCCAAAGCTTTCCCGAGGTGGGTTCCGGCTTGTGGCTGGGGTTGGAGGGTGGTGGGAGATCCTCCAAAGCTTTGCCGAAGTGGGTCCCGGCTTGTGGCTGGGGTTGGAGAGTAGTAGGAATCCATCCAAAGCTTTCCCGAGGTGGGTCCCGGCTTGTGGCTGGGATTGGAGGGTGGTGGGACCTCCTCCAAAGCCTTCCCAGTGTGGGTCCTGATTTATGACTGGGGCTGGAGGGTTTTTAGGAACCTCTCCAGGCTATTTGCCAAGCTTTCCCAAGGTGAGTCCTGGCTTACGGCTGGAGTCGGAACGATGTGGGGAACCCCTTGCAAAACCTTTCCAACCCTCCTAAAGCTTTCCCAAGGTGGACCCTGGCTTACGACTGAGGCTGGAGGGCGGTGGGAACCCCTGCCAAAACTTTTCCCCGGATCGGTCCGGGGTGGGAGGGGAGGAATTGGGTTGCGACCCCATAGATGCAAACCCTCCTCCCGCGGGTTGTTTTTCCCCGGCTTTAGGGATGTCTCCCTTAACTTCGCCGAGCCTCTGGAGTGAACTTTACCGAGGGAGGGCTACTGCCCTTTGCTTTGCCAAAACAAACAAGCGCAGAGCTTGGCCGGGGAGTGGGGTGCAGGGCATGGGAAGCAGCATTTGTTGTCCGGCGGCGCTGGCGTGGGCGCGGTGCGGAGCCCCCAGGCGGCTGCCAAACCTTCTAGGGCTGAGTTATTTTGTTGAAGGGCTTTTCAAACGAGCCACCGGCGGCTCGAACAAGCTGGAGCCTAATCTGCCCCCGCTGCGGAGGAGGAGCTGGTTCGTGCAGCAGTTTCTCCTCTGCTGCTGGTCTGGTGTTGGGGGAGATTAAAGATCTAATCCCCCTCCTGACACCTGGGCAAGCCCTGTCCGCTCCGGTTTCCTCCCCGAGAGGTTGGGATGGTGCCAGCCCCGGCAGCTCAACCCCGCCTCCGTGTTGTGTAGGGAGTGAGGAGGAGGATGAACTTTGTCCAGGGCTTGCATCTGGGCACCTGCTGTGTAGTCGAGCTGGGCACCGTCCACCCAGATCTACTGGGACCGAACCAGTAAACCCAACTGATCCTGCCTGGCATGTCCCCTACCTGACCCCGGGCAGCTCCTGGGGAAGCTTCTCAAGTCAGCAACTTTCTCCAGCCTAAACCCTTCCTTAAAACCTGCTGGTGCTGACACCAGGAGGTGGCTTGCACAGACCTCTGTGCCACTGGCCACATCCTGCACCCATCACCTCCCCAGGGAGGTTGTGACTGGGCACCATTCATCTAGATCTACTGAGACCGAACCAGTGAACCCAATTGATCCTGCCTGGCATGTCCCCTGCCTGACCCTGGGCAGCTCCTGGGGAAACTTCTCAAGTCAGCAACCTCCTCCAGCCTAAGTCCTTCCTTAAAACCTGCTGGTGCTGACACCAGGAGGTGGCTTACACAACCCTCCATGCCACTGGCCTCATTTTGCACCCATCATCTCCCCAGGGAGGTTGTGGCTGCTCCCTCCCTGGAGGTGTCGAAGCCCAGGTTGGTTGAGACCTTGAGTGACCTGTTCTAGTGGGAGGTGTCCCTGCCTATGGCACAGAGGTTGGAACTGAATGAGCTTTGAGCTCCCTTCCAACCTAAACCATTCTATAAAGAAGGGAGGTGAGAACGCTTTGGTCCTGAGATCCAAACCCCCTCCACCCACCCAGGGATGGAACAGGAAGCTGATGTTCCTGTGGTTTGCTTGGTTCTCTTGTGGCTTTGCAGGTCAGAAGCTATGTTAGGAAATACCTCCTCTTTGAAGTCGAACTTTGTACCAGCAGTGCACTAAGGGTGACCGTGGTGGAGCTGTCCCTGCTTTGGGACAGGGCTTGTCCAAACAAAGCCACCACAGTGTTAGCCTCTTCCTAGCCTGGGAGACAGCAGGGCTGGAGCTGCAGGACATGGCTACCTCAGGGCAACCCCAGGAGCTGCAGCCTTCAGATTGCCAGTGCAAACCACTCCTCTGCTGACCATAGAGGTTTTTTTTCCCCTCTTTTACCGATAGCAGATGCTGAGGTACTGGAAGGTGTCCAGAGAAGGGCAACGAAGGTGGTGAGGGGCCTGGAGCACAGCCCTGTGAAGAGAGACTGAGGGAGCTGGGGGTGTGCAGCCTGGAGAAGAGGAGGCTCAGGGCAGACCTCATTGCTGTCTACAACTACCTAAAGTTGTAGACAGCCTCATTGCTGTCTACACCTACCTGAAGGGAGGTTGTAACCTGGCGGAGTTGGGCTCTTCTCCCAGGCAACCAGCAACAGAACGAGGGGATGCAGTCTCAAGCTGTACCAGGGGAGGTCTAGGCTGGATGTTAGGAGGAAGTTGTTGGCAGAGAGAGTGATTGGCATTGGAATGGGCTGCCCAGGGAGGTGGTGGAGTCCCCATGGCTGGAGGTGTTGAAGCAAAGCCTGGATGGGGCACTTAGTGCCATTGGCTAGGGCTGGGTGCTAGGTTGGACTGGATGAGCTTGGAGGTCTCTTTCAGCCTTTCTTACTCTATTCCTGGTCCAGCCCCTAGAGAAGGTGACCTGGGTGTGGTTTTCTCTTTCAGAGGATCTATTACCTCTCCCTGGAGTTTTACATGGGGCGGACACTTCAGAACACTATGATCAACCTGGGGCTGCAGAATGCCTGTGACGAAGCCATCTACCAGGTGAGCATCCCAGGGCGGTGGTGAGGACCCAGACTGGGAGGGTGCCATGCTCTCCAGCTCCTGAGAATGTCCATGGTTTACCAACCTGGCTGCAAACAGCACAGGTGTGGATGGATGCTGCTCCAGAACCTGCCCTGCAAAGGCCTGGGGCCACAGCCAGGCTTTGTAGCTTGCCTGGGGCTGCCCAGCCTGGTGGCTGCATGCCAGGGGCTGGTGGGATCATAAAATGGTTTAGGTTGGAAGAGACGTCAAAGATCATCCAGTTCCAACCCCTCTGTGCCATAGGCAGGGACACCTCCCACTAGAACAGGACGCTCAAGACCTCATCCAGCCTGGCCTTGAACACATCCAGGGAGAGAGCAGCCACAACCTCCCTGGGCAACCTGTGCCAGTGTCTCACCACCCTCACTGTGAAGAACTTCCTCCTAACATCTCATTTCAGTCTCCCCTCTACCAGTTTGAACCCATTCCCCCTCATCCTGTCATTACAAGACCTTGTGAACAGTCCCTCCCCAGCCCTCCTGTAGCCCCCTTCAGATACTGGAAGGCCACTCCAAGGTCTCCTGGAAGCCTTCTCTTCTCCAGGCTGCAGAGCCCCAACTCTCTCAGCCTGTCCTCATAGCAGAGCTGCTGCAGCCCTCTGATCATTTTTGTGGCCCTCCTCTGGACTCTCTCCAACAGTTCCATGTCCTTCCTGTGCTGGGGGCTCCAGAACTGCACACAGTACTCCAGCTGGGGTGTGAGGAGAGCAGAGTAAAGGGGGAGGTGATCTCATGAACTGCAAGGAAGCTCATGGCTGCATACATGAGGCCACTAATAGTTCTGATCAATGGCAGAGGGGAATGAAACCTTGACCTAACTCAACTCCTGCAGCGTGAGGTGCTCAGCTTGGTGAAGGCTTTTTGGGTGGCTGCTTTGCACAGCCCTCCCTGGGCTTGCCCCCGTGGTGACCAACACCATCCTGTGTGGCTGGGCTGGTTGCACAACAGCTGGAGCAGCTTCTGAGCAAACATGTTCCAAGGAGAGGAACTTCACTTTTAGGGTGTTTTTGTCTTTTTAATCTGTTGACCTTGTGATGAGGGTGACAGCTCAGGGTGAAGGGGGAAGGGAAAGAGCCTGGGGTGCTGTGTGGTAGGACCCTGAAGAAGAAGGAGCTGTGAGCTTATTTGGAAACTAGACCCCACCTGCAGTGCTGGGTCTAGGTCTGGAGATGCTTGGACCAGTTAGAGCAGGGCCAGAGGAGGCCACAGCAATGATGGCAGAGCTGGGAGCCCTCTGCTGTGGGGACAGGCTGAGAGAGTTGGGCTTGCTCAGCCTGGAGAAGAGAAGGCTCCAGGGAGACCTTTTGGTGGCCTTTCAGTGCTTAAAGGGGCTGAGCAGAAAGCTGGGGACAGACTTTTGAGCAGGGCCTGTTGTGACAGGACAAGGGGTGATGGTTGAGGAGGACTCAGACTGCAGAGAAGGAAGACATTTTTAACAACTGAGGGTGGTGAGACCTTTGTCCTGGGTTGCCCAGAGAGGTAGTAGGTAACCCATCCCTGGGACAATTCCAGGTCAGGTCATTTGGGGCTCTTGAGCAACTGCTCTAGTTGCAGATGTCCCTGCTGGTTGCAGGGGGTTGGACTAGATGACCTTAAAAGCCCTATGAGGAGAGGCTGAGGGAGCTGGGGGTGTGCAGCCTGGAGAGGAGGTGGCTCAGGGGTGACCTCATTGCTGTCTACATCTACCTAAAGGGAGGTTGTAGCCAGGGGGGGTTGTCCTGGAAAGGGTGCAGCTTTCTGCCATCTGCTTTGGAAAGTGTCTTCTGAGGCTGAATTAGGGCAGCAGAACATTTCCAGAACTTAGTATCTATGTTGAGGTGCTGGAATGTGTCCAGAGAAGGGCAACAAAGCTGATGAAAGGCCTGGAGCACAGCCCTGTGAGGAGAGGCTGAGGGAGCTGGGGGTGTGCAGCCTGCAGAAGAGAAGGCTCAGGGCAGACCTCATTGCTGTCTACAACTACCTGAAAGGAGGTTGTAGCCAGGTGGGGTTGGGCTCTTCTGCCAGGCAACCAGCAATAGAACAAGGGGATGCAGTCTCAAGCTGTGCCAGGGGAGGTCTAGGCTGGATGTTAGGAGGAAGTTGTTGGCAGAGAGAGTGATTGGCATTGGAATGGGCTGCCCAGGGAGGTGGTGGAGTCCCCATGGCTGGAGGTGTTGAAGCAAAGCCTGGATGGGGCACTTAGTGCCATTGGCTAGGGCTGGGTGATAGGTTGGACTGGATGATCTTGGAGTTCTCTTTCAACCTGGCTTATTCTGTCTCTTCCCACCTAAACCATTCTGTGATTGTTTTTGCAGTGGTGGCAGATGAAGCTCTGAGGGATGTCTTCCTCACTGCTTGGGAGGAGCATCCTGGGCACACATCCCAAACGTTTCTAAACTAAAATGTTTGGTACAGCCTAAATCCCTTCAGATACTCCTGTAGGCATTCAGAGGCTGCTGCTGAAGTTCAGATGTGTGGACCAGTGCCAGGGAACACCACCAGGGCTGCAAGTGGTGCTGGTGTTGCATTTACCTGCTTGTGACTTCACACAGAATTAAGCAGGTTGGAAAAGACTTCTGAGATCATCGAGAGAAAAGATGACTGCTAGCACAGAATCATAGAATGGTTTAGGTTGGAAGAGACGTCAAAGATCATCCAGTTCCAACCCCCCTGTGCCATAGGCAGGGACACCTCCCACTAGATCAGGTCGCTCAAGACCTCATCCAGCCTGGCCTTGAACACATCCAGGGACGGAGCAGACACAACCTCCCTGGGCAACCTGTGCCAGTGTCTCACCACCCTCACTGTGAAGAACTTCCTCCTAACATCTCGTTTCAGTCTCCCCTCCGCCAATTTGAACCCATTCCCCCCCTTCTTGTCATTACAAGACCTTGCAAATAGCCCCTCCCCAGCCCTCCTGTAGGCCCCCTTCAGATACTGGAGGGGTTGTATAAGATCTCCTGGAAGCCTTCTCTTCTCCAGGCTGCAGAGCCCCAACTCTCTCAGCCTGTCCTCATAGCAGAGCTGCTCCAGCCCTCTGATCATCTTTCTGAGAACAACTCAAAGCTACTGCTTTAATGCATTGGTTGTGGTTTGGTTCTTTCCCCCATCAAGCAGGAAGCCAAAAATGACCTATCACAGAATTAATCAGGTTGGAAAAGGCCTTCAAGGTCATCAAGTCCAACCTATCACCTACCACCTTAACTCACCCATGGCACTAAGTGCCTCATGCATCCTCTTCTGAAACACCTCCAGGGATGGGGACTCCACCACCTTCCTGGGCAGCCCATTCCAATGCCAATCACTCTCTCTGCCAACAACTTCCTCCTAACATCCAGCCTGAACCTGCCCTGGCACAACTTGAGGCTGTGTCCCCTCCTTCTGTTGCTGGTTGCCTGGCAGAAGAGCCCAACCCCACCTGGCTACAACCTCCCTTTAGGTAGTTGTAGACAACAATGAGCTCTGCCCTGAGCCTCCTCTTCTGCAGGCTGCACACCCCCAGCTCCCTCAGCCTCTCCTCATAGGACTTTTAAGGTCATCTAGTCCAACCCCCTGCAAACAACAGGGACATCTGCAACTAGAGCAGATGTCAGATTGGTCAACTTGGCATCAAATTGGTCAACTGTCAGAGAATCACAGAATTAAGCAGGTTGGAAGAGACTTCTAGGCTCATTGAGTCCAACCTATCACCTAACCCTCCTAATTAACTATCCCATGGCACTGAGTGCCTCATTCAGCCACCTCTTAAACAACACCAGGGATGGGGACTCCACCACCTCCCAGGGCAGCCCATTCCAATGCCAATCACTCTTGCTGGGAAGAACTTCTTCCTAGCATCCAGCCTAATCCTGTCCTGGCACAGGTTGAGGCTGTGTCCTCTTGTTCTGGCAGCACCTTCTCCCAGACTGCTCAGTTCACACATGAGCAGTGCAGGGTCCAGGCCTCCTTCACAGCCAGCCATGGAACTGTGACCATGGGGCATTAAGGAGACATCAGACTGAGAGGTTCCCATGGGAAGAGGTGGCTCAGGCCTGGCAAGGTACCATCTTAGTTCCTGTTGAGCTGCTCGAGGAGCTTTGCATAGGCAAAACCTCTTCCCCACCTCCACAACATCCTGGGCTGGAAACTGAGTTTCCTTGTAGAAGTGGTGAGGCTGCTTCTCAGCATCTCCAGGGTGATGCCTGGAGCTGGGGTGATAGGCAGCTGGGTGCCTGCAGCAGGAGCATGGTGCCTTTACCTGCAGGGCTGCAGCTGTGGGGTTGGATGTGGAGAGAAGGGAAGGAGGAGCCCTGAGAGACCAGCCCAAAATGTCTAGGACCAGGAGGGCATGACTCTGGTTATGGCTGGGTGCACTCCACCCCCAGCAGCTTTTCCCACAGCATGCTCAAGGGCATCTGTGTCATAAAATCCGAGAACAGTTTAAGTTGGAAGGGACCTCAAAGCTCATCCAGTTCCAACCCCTCTGTGCCCAGCTTTGCAGATGGGGACACTCTTGGTACCCTCACCAGACCCTGCCCCAGGGATGCCCTGGGTCCTCTGGGCCTGCCTGCTGCTTGCCAGAAGCACTCAGGGGATGGAAAGAGGCTTGCAAAGACCTGCAGCTTATAGAATGGTTTAGGTTGGAAAGTACCTCAAAGCTCAGCCAGTTCCAACCCCCCTGTGCCATAGGCACCTCCCACTACAACAGGTTCCCTGAGGCCTCATCCAACCTGGCCTTGAACACCTCCAGGGAGGCAGCAGCCACAACCTCCCTGGGCAACCTGTGCCAGTGTCTCACCACCCTCACTGCAAACAACTTCCTCCTAACATCCAGTTTCAGTCTCCCCTCTGCCAGTTTGAACCCATTCTTCCTGGTGCTGTCATTACAAGACCTTGTGAACAGTTCCTCCCCAGCCTTCCTGTAGGCCCCTTCAGATATTGGAAGGCCACTCCAAGGTCTCCTGGAAGCCTTCTCTTCTCCAGACTGAAAAGTCCCAACTCTCTCAGCCTGTCCTCAGAGCAGAGCTGCTGCAGCCCTCTCAGCATCTTGGTGGCCTCCTCTGCCCTGGCTTCAACAGTTCCATGTCCTTCTTGTGTGTCCCTTCTAAGGGGTGATGGAGTGACTTTAAAACACCAGAGCTGGTCCCTGCCATGCTGTGGAGGGAGAGTGGAGCTCTCTTGGGTGCAGATCACCTGCAGCAGTGGGTCTTGCAGGGATGGTGCCTTTCCACCCCTCCTGTAGCCCACCTGCAAAAAGGGGACAGGCCAGCATGCAGGGGTGCATGTCAGCAGTGCCTCCCCACCATGGGGCTGGGCACCTGAGGAGCCTGCAGCCCATCAACACCTTCTTCTCATCCATAGCTTGGGCTGGACATGGAGGAGCTGGAGGAGATTGAGGAGGATGCTGGTCTTGGCAATGGTGGTCTTGGAAGGCTGGCTGGTGAGTGAGCCCCCAGAATGGTCTGGTTTGGGTGGTGGAACCCAGGGAGCCCCCAGGGAGTAGGGGGAGGTGAGGGGGGGGTGTATCTAAACCCAGGGGGGTGGTTTTGCTCCAGCTTTTCAGCCTTAGAGCAAGTGGTGCTGGGTGCCTGGTGGTGGTATTGGATGGTGTCCCTGGCTTGTGTCCCGGTATGTGGTGCCTACCCATCACCTCTCCAGGTGGAGATGGACCTCCTGGCTCCCTGGAGAAGTGCAGCTCCCTTTTTCTCTTCTCTCCCTGGCAGCCTGCTTCCTTGACTCGATGGCCACGCTGGGGCTGGCAGCCTACGGCTACGGCATCCGCTATGAGTATGGCATCTTCAACCAGAAGATCCGGGATGGATGGCAGGTAAAGAGAGAGGAATGTGGCCCTCACCTTCTCTTGGCAGAGCCCCAGGCCATACCAAGACTTTCCCTAAGACTGGAGGCTGCTGGAGCTGATGAGATGTTTAGAACTTGTTAGCTTTCTCCAACAAGCTCAACTTCTTCAACCCGTGCTGGGACCTCACACCCCTCCCTGCAGCAGGGAAGCTCATCCTCGAGGGACCTGTTGTAGTGGGTCCCTCAAGGACACAGGGGGGTTGGGACTGGATGAGCTTTGAGCTCCCTTCCAACCCAAACCATTCTATCTATGATTCCCTCATCCCAGCTGGCTCCAGTGGGCTCAGAGGGCTACAGCAGCTCTGCTCTGAGGACAGGCTGAGAGAGTTGAGGCTCTGCAGCCTGGAGAAGAGAAGGCTCCAAGGAGATCTTACAGTAGCCTTCCAATATCTGAAGGGAGGCTACAGGATTGCTGGGGAGGGACTATTGACAAGGTCTTATAATGACAGGATGAGGGGGGATGGGTTTAAAGTGGCAGAGGGGAGATTGCAACTGGATGTTAGGAGGAAGTTCTTCACAGTGAGGGTGGTGAGACACTGGCACAGGTTGCCCAGGGAGGTTGTGGCTGCTCCCTGCCTGGATGTGTTGAAGGCCAGGCTGGATGAGGCCTTGAGAGACCTGTTCTAATGGGATGTGTCCCTGCCTATGGCACAGGGGGGTTGGAACTGGCTGAGCTTTGAGGTCTCTTCCAACCTAAACCATTCTGTGATCCCTCATCCCAGCTGGCTCCAGTGGGCCGGGCTGGAGACCAGCCCAGTGTCACAATTCTCGTTCTAAGGCAATTAGTGGGCCAACTAATTAGCAAAAAAAAAAAGCCACAAATCATCAGTGTGTGGACTTTTCTTCCAGAGCTGGGTTTGTGTTGCCCAGGGAGGTTGTGGCTGCTCCCTCCCTGGAGGCGTTCAAGGCCAGGCTGGATGAGGCCTTGAGCAACCTGTTCTAGTGGGAGGGGTCCCTGCCTGTGGCACAGGGGGGTTGGAACTGGCTGAGCTTTGAGGTCTCTTCCAACCTAAACCATTCTGTGACTATGTAGATGCCTGTCTGCATGGTGGGGACATCTGCCATATCTCTACCAGGAGATCTTCATCATATCCCTTTTCTGGAGCTTCCACCTCTTCAGCATTCCCAGATGGGAGCTGCCCCTCTCCTATGCCCTGTGCTTCCCAGCAGCATCTCACAGGGGGTTTGCTCTCCTCGACAGCTTTTTGGCTGCCCTCATCCCCACCTCAGGGCCAGCACCACCATGACAGCTGCTGCGGGGTGAGGATGGAGGAGAAGTCAAGTCTCTGCTCCTGGTGGTGCTGGGAGCTGGTGTGTGGCTGAGGTATGGAGGGACCAGATGCAGCTCTGCTGCTCCATGCCTGGGTTCAACCATCAGAGGGTGGAAGGCGCCATAGAGTAGAACTGAAGGGAGCCTGCATCAAAGCTGTGGACAGATGTTTTTTGAGCAGGGCCTGTTGTGGTGAGGTTAAACCAAAAGAGGAGAGGCTCAGACTAGAGAGAAGAGATTTTTTTGGTGCTAGGAGTAGTGAGACACACTCCCAGGTTTCCCAGAGAGTAGTAGTAGGTTCTCCATCTCTGGACCCATTCCATATCATGCTGTCAGGGGCTCTTGAGCAACCTGCTCTAGTTGCAGATCTCCCTGCTGACTGCAAGGGCATTGGACTCAGATGACCTCTGAAAGTCCCTTCCCAACCCCCAACCATTCTGTAGTTCTATGAAATCCATGTCCGGGTGATGCTCTTTGGCCACAAGCTCCACATGGTCCGACCTGGGGAGGCCCCTGAGGTGGAAGTGGCCCCATCAGCACTCTTGCTTCCTCTGGCAGGTAGAAGAAGCTGATGACTGGCTGAGGCATGGCAACCCCTGGGAGAAAGCTCGCCCTGAGTACATGCTGCCCGTCCACTTCTACGGCCGGGTAGAGCACACTGCCACCGGTGCCAAGTGGGTTGACACCCAGGTATGGACCTTCTGGGGCTAGCATGCTGGGGGACTCCCCTCGGTGTCCCATCACCTACCCACTGGCTGGTAGCACCCTACCTGGGAGCCCTGCCAGCATCCCTGCCCAGTCAGGGTTGTGCTGGTGAAGCTGCTTTGCTGGGGTGGAAAAGACACAGTGATGAAGTGAAGTGAGGTGGGGAGAGATGGATGTAGGGATGAGGACAGGTTTTGATGCTCCACATCTAAAATATAGGCTGGATGAGGCTCTGTCCAGCCTAATCTAGGGTAGGGTGTCCCTGCCTGTGGCAGGGGGGTTGGAACAAGCTGATCCTTGTGGTCCCTTCCAACCCTGACTGATTCTATGATTCCATGATCTAGGGTAGGGTGTCCCTGCCCATGGCATTGGGGGTTGGAACAAGCTGATCCTTGTGGTCCCTTCCAACCCTGACTGATTCTATGATTCTACCCCCAAAAAAGCACCTCCAACAGGTCTTTGTAAAATACAGAGTCTCACTTGAATTAAGCTCTCCTCAGACCCCACCTACAGTGTTCTGTGCAGTTCTGGAGCTCTCACCAAAGAAGGATGTGGAACTGTTGGAGCCGGTCCAGAGAAGGGCCACGAAGATGATTAGAGGGCTGGAGCAGCTCTGCTATGAGGACAGGCTGAGAGAGTTGGGGCTCTGCAGCCTGGAGAAGAGAATGCCTCGAGGAGACCTTATAGTAGCCTTCTGGTATCTGAAGGAGGCTACAGGAAGGCTGGGGAGGGACTATTGACAAGGTCTTGTAAGACAGGACGAGGAGGAATGGGTTTAAAGTGGCAGAGGGGAGATTGAAACTGGATGTTAGGAGGAAGTTGTTTGCAGTGAGGGTGGTGAGACACTGGCACAGGTTGCCCAGGGAGGCTGTGGCTGCTCCCTGCCTGGAGGTGTTGAAGGCCAGGTTGGATGAGGCCTCGGGGGACCTGTTCTAGTGGGAGGTGTCCCTGCCTATGGCACAGGGAGGTTGGAACTCGCTGAGCTTTGAGGTCCCTTCCAACCCAAACCATTCTATCTATGATTCCCTCATCCCAGCTGGCTCCAGTGGGTGAGGCTGGAGACCAGCCCAGTGTCACAGTTCCCATTCTATAAGCTGCAGGTCTTTGCAAGCCTCTCTCCATCCCCTGAGTGCTTCTGGCAAGCAGCAGGCAGACCTGGAGGACCCAGGGCATTCCTGGGGCAGGGTCTGGTGAGGGTGCCAAGGGTGTCCCTGCCTATGGCACAGGGCGGGTGGAACTGGATGAGTTTTGAGGTCCCTTCCAGCCTAAACCATTCACTGATTCTATGACACAGATGCCCTTGACCATGCTGTGGGAAAAGCTGCTGGGGGTGGAGACCACCCAGCCCTAGGCAGGGAACTGCCCTCCTGGTCCCAGACAGGCCTGGAGGACCCAGGGCATCCCTGGGGCAGGGTCTGGTGAGGGTACCGAGGATGTCCCCATCTGTGAAGCTGGGTACAGCCCTGAGCTCGCTCGCCTGGGGAGGGTGTGTGGGATGGGCAGGGCTCAGGTGGTGGGACCTGAGCTGGGGTCAGAGCCCAGCTCTGGCTGCTCTGCCCACGTCCCAGGTGGTGCTGGCACTGCCCTACGACACCCCTGTGCCGGGCTACATGAACAACACCGTCAACACCATGCGCCTGTGGTCGGCTCGGGCACCCAACGACTTCAACCTGCGGGACTGTGAGTGGCTGCTGGAGGGGTGCTGGGTGGGGCGGGCTGCAGAAGGAGGTCCCACGCTCACCTTAATCCCTCTGCTCCTCCCCAGTCAACGTGGGAGACTACATCCAGGCTGTGCTGGACCGGAACCTGGCGGAGAACATCTCCCGCGTCCTCTACCCCAATGACAACGTGAGTTGGGATGGGGCATGGCTGAAGATTGTGGACACACAGGATGCTTCAGAGGTGGTTTGGTTGGGTTTTGAGGTTCAGAAAACCTTGGGCTGGGATTTCTGCCTCTCCTCTGTGCTGCCTGACAAGTCTGTTGTCAGGCAAACTAAAAGAGGGAGATATAAACGAGAGAGAAGGAAGAGGTTCTTGAGGCTGAGGATGGCTGCCCAGAGAGATGTGGTAGATGCTCCATCCCTGGAGCCATTCTGGGTCAGGTTATTTGGGGCTCTGAGCAACCTGCTATAGTTGCAGATGTCACTCCTGGATTTGAGAGGTCCTTTCCCACACAAACCATCCTGTGAGTGTATAAAATCCATAGCCAGGTGAAGAGGAGGGAGGATGAGCATGTCCTGCTGTGGTTGCAGATGTCCCTCCTGGCCTTGAGAGGTCCCTTCCCACACAAACCATCCTGAGAGTCTATAAAATCCACAGCTAGGTGAAGGGGAGGGAGGGAGGATGAGCATGTCCTGCTGTGGTTGCGGATGTCCCTCCTGGCCTTGAGAGGTCCCTTCCCACACAAACCATCCTGTGAGTCTCTAAAATCCATAGCCAGGTGAAGGGGAGGGAGGGTGAGCATGTCCTGCTGTGGTTGCAGCTGTTCCTCCTGGCCTTGAGAGGTCCCTTCCAACACAAACCATCCTGAGAGTCTATAAAATCCACAGCTAGGTGAAGGGGAGGGAGGGTGAGCATGTCCTGCTGTGGTTGCAGCTGTCCCTCCTGGCCTTGAGAGGTCCCTTCCCACACAAACCATCCTGTGAGTCTCTAAAATCCATAGCCAGGTGAAGGGGAGGGTGGATGAGCATGTCCTGCTGTGGTTGCAGATGTCCCTTCTGGCCTTGAGAGGTCCCTTCCCACACAAACATCCTATGAGTGTATAAAATCCATAGCCAGGTGAAGAGGAGGGGAGGGAGCATGACCATGTCCTGCTGCAGAAACCTTCCTCAAGCCTCAAAGTAGAACTTGAAGGTGGACTGCTGGACACTGCTGCCATTTCTCTTCCCATCACTGGCAGCTCAGGACCAGAGATTGGGCCTCAAACTGCTCTTTGCACCCCAACCTTCTTGCTGGGGGTGTTCTAGTGGCCATGCTGATGTCAGGTAGAAGGTTGGACTGGGTGATTTTGGAGGTCTTTTCCAACCTTAACCATTCTGTGAGTCTTGCTGTGCTGCACAGTGTGATGCAAGGTATCAACCCTACCCTGGGCACAAAACAAGCTGTGGAGCAGGAGAAGCTGGTGAAGAGCAGCTTTCCTTGCCCTGCCACCTGTTTTGGACAGGTCCTCCTGATGGAATTTTTTTCTTTCCCCCCCACTTAATCCTATCCCACCTTGGTGAGAAGAGCTGCTGTCACCACAGCTGCAGATCCTCCCTCACAGACCAGTGAGTTGATGGTTTGTGGTGTTTGAAAGGGTGAATTTGATTCTGTTATTTTGCTCACACAGCCTCTTCAGTCCAGGGCACCATGCTTGGGGAGGGCTTCAAACCTGTTCCTGTCAGCTTCAAAGATTCATAGAATGGTTTGGGTTAGAAGGGACATTCAAGATCATCCGGTTCCAACCCTGGTGCCATGGGCAGGGACACTTTCTAGTAGAACAGGTTGCTCAAGGTGTCATCCAACCTGGCCTTGAACCCTTCTGCCATGGGCAGGGACACCTTTCACTAGAACAGGTTGCTCAAGGTGTAGTCCAACCTGGCCTTGAACCCTTCTGCCATGGGCAGGGACACCTTTCACTAGAACAGGTTGCTCAAGGTGTTGTCCAACCTGGCCTTGAACCCTTCTGCCATGGGCAGAGACACCTCCCACTAGACCAGGATGCTCAAAGCCTCATCCAGCCTGGCCTTGAACCCCTCTGCCATGGGCAGGGACACCTTCTGCTAGATCTGGTTGCTCAAAGCCTCATCCAACCTGGCCTTGGACCCCCTCTGCCATGGGCAGGGACACCTTTCACTAGAATAGGTTGCTTAAGGTGTTGTCCAACCTGGCCTTGAACCCTTCTGTCATGGGCAGGGACACCTCCCACTAGACCAGGATGCTCAAAGCCTCATCCAGCCTGGCCTTGGACCCCCTCTGCCATGGACAGGGACACCTTCCACTAGACCAAGTTGCTCAAAGCCTCATCCAACCTGGCCTTGAACCCCTCTGCCATGGGCAGGGACACCTTCTGCTAGATCTGGTTGCTCAAAGCCTCATCCAACCTGGCCTTCAACACCTCCAGGGGAGGGAGCAACCCAGACCTTCCTGGGCAACCTGTGCCAGTGTCTCACCACCCTCGCTCTTTTTGTATCTCAACCCTCCCTGTGCTGAAAGTTGACCGTGGAGAAGACCCCAGGGCTTGAGCTGCTGCCAAAACTGGCTGTGGGGGAAGCAGTGGAGGCTCTCCTCATAGCATGCCAGCATGGGTGGCCACGTGGAAGGGAAGCCCAGGAAGGCAGAGCCTGGCTGCCTGGGCAGCATGGTGCAGCCCTGAGGTGTCCTGCTGTTGTGCTTACAGTTCTTTGAGGGGAAGGAGCTGCGGCTGAAGCAGGAGTACTTCGTGGTGGCTGCCACCCTGCAGGACATCATTCGGCGCTTCAAAGCATCCAAGTTCGGCAGCACAGACAGCGTCAGAACCGTCTTCGATTCCTTCCCAGACCAGGTAGGAGCCAGAGTTTCTCTGCTACATCTCCTGGAGCTCCTTTTTGTGTAATCAGTCAGGGTTGGAAGGCACCACAAGGATCGTCCAGTTCCAACCTCCCTGCCATGCCCAGGGAAACCCTACCCTAGGATCATAGAATCAGTCAGGGTTGGAAGGGACCACAAGGATCAGCCAGTTCCAACTCCCCTGCCGTGACCAGGGAAACCCTACCCTAGATCAGGCTGCCCACAGCCTCTGCCAGCCTGGCTGCAAACACCTCCCACATGTATGCCCAAGGCTGGAGTGGTTTTGTGAACCCTCCTGTGCCCAGCTGATGTGGGCAGTGACTCGTAGAATCAGTCAGGGTTGGAAAGGACCACAAGGATCAGCCAGTTCCAACCCTCCTGCCATGCCCAGGGACACCCTACCCTACAACAGGCTGCCCACAGCACAGCCAGCCTGGCTGCAAACACCTCCAGGGATGTGGCCCCAGCCACCCACCTTGGACAACCCATTCCAGGCTCTCACCACTCTCATGCTCAACAACTTCCTCCTCACCCCCAGTCTGAATCTCCCCACCTCCAGCTTTGCTCCATTCCCCCTAGTCCTCTCACTCCCTCATAGCCTCAAAAGTCCCTCCCCAGCCTTTCTGTAGGCCCCTTCATATCCTGGAAGGCCACAAGAAGGTCACCTGGGAGCCTCCTCTTCTCCAGACTCAACAGCCCCAACTCTTTCAGTCTGTCCTCATAGCAGAGATGCTGCAACCCTCTGAGCATCCTTGTGGCCCTTCTCTGGACACACTCCAGCATGTCCACATCCCTCTTGTCCCAGGGGCTCCAGAACTGGATGCAGTACTCCAGGTGGGGTCTCAGCAGGGCAGAGTAGAGGGAAAGAATCACCTCTCTTGACCTGCTGGCCACACTTCTCCTAATGCAGTCCAGGATGCCTTCATGTCCTTCCTGTGTCTCCAAGTGCTGCCTGTGTTCCCTTCTCAGGTTGCCATCCAGCTGAATGACACTCACCCTGCCATGGCCATCCCTGAGCTGATGAGGATCTTTGTGGACATTGAGAAGCTGCCTTGGAACAAGGTAGGGGGGAGAGCCCGTGGGACCTCCCCACTTGCAGTCACCCTGTCACCTGCTGCTCGTGGTGGAGAAGCTGGGGGAAGAGTTTTGTAGTTGCAGTGTGCAGCAGCCAGGTTGGGTTTAACCAGTGTGGTTAAATACAGGAGAGATGTGGAGGTGCCAGAGCAGGTCCAGAGGAGGGCAATGAAGCTGGGGAAGGGCTTGGAGAATAATAAATCTTGTGAGGAGAGACTGAGGGAGCTGGGGATGGTTAGTGTGAGGAAGAGGAGGCTGAGGGCAGACCTCATTGCTGTCTGGAGCTACCTGAAGGGACATTGTGGAGAGGCTGCTGCTGGGCTCTGCTCACAGGGAATTGGAGACAGAAGGGAATGGCCTCAAGCTGAGGCTGGGGAGGTTTAGATTGGACATTAGGAAGAAGTTTTTACCTGGAGAGGGTGGTCAGGGAGTGGAATGAGCTGCCCAGGGAGGTGGTGGAGTCACCCTGCCTGGATGTGTTTGGGGGTGGTTGGGATGTGGTGCTAAGGGAGATGGTTTAAGATGAGTCATAGAATGGTTTAGGTTGGAAGAGACCTCTAAGACCATCCAGTTCCAACCCCCTGCCACAGGCAGGGACACCTCCCACTAGAACAGGTCTCTCCTGAATCTTGTAGAGTAGGATTCTAGGCTGGGCTTGGTGATCCTGAGGGGCTTGGCCAACCTGCATGTTGCTGTGATTCTGGGACTTGGAGGAGCTGGCTCAGCTGTGTTGCTGGCCACAGGGACCATGTGTGTGGGTGATGGCACCCACCTGGGGCCACTTTCACCCTCCCCACTCCTTACCACCTCTCCTCCTGGCAGGCCTGGGATATCACCAAGAGGACCTTTGCCTACACCAACCACACAGTCCTCCCTGAAGCTCTGGAGCGCTGGCCAGTGGACCTGGTGGAGAAGCTGCTCCCCAGACACCTGCAGATCATCTACGAGATCAACCAAAAACATCTGGATGTAAGTGCTCACTCCCTTCCCTCTCTCCAGAGAGGCCTTCTGATGTATGTGGTGGTCTTGGTGGGGTTAGAGGGATGCCCAAACTGATGTTGGGGGTGTGGCTGAGTGGTTCTGTCTTCTCTTTTGGGAAGTTGATGTGTGTCCCACCAGTCTGTTGCCATCTCACAGTTAGTGGCTATTTTAAAGGCTTCACACCCATTCCTCCAGGGACATAGAATCATGGAATGGTTTAGGTTGGAAGAGACTTCAAAGCTCAGCCAGTTCCAACCCCCCTGTGCGATAGGCAGGGACACCTCCCACTAGAACAGGTCGCTCAAGGCCTCATTCAACCTGGCCTTGAACACCTCCAGGGAGGGCGCAGCCACAACCTCCCTGGGCAGCCTGTGCCACTGTCTCACCACCCTCACTGTGAAGAACTTCCTCCTAACATCCTGTTCAAATCTCCCCTCTGCCAGTTTAAACCCATTCCTCCTCGTCCTGTCATTACAAGACCTTGTGAACAGTCCCTCCCCAGCCTTCCTGTAGGCCCCCTTCAGATACTGGAAGGCCACTGCAAGGTCTCCTGGCAGCCTTCTCTTCTCCAGGCTGCAGATCCCCAACTCTCTCAGCCTGTCCTCATAGCAGAGCTGCTGCAGCCCTCTCAGCATCTTCGTGGCCTCCTCGGCACTGGCTCCATCAGTTCCATGTCCTTCTTGTGCTGGGGGCTCCAGAACTGCAAACAGTACTGCAGGTGGGGTGTGAGGAGAGCAGAGCAAAGGGGCAGAATCCCCTCCCTTGCCCTGCTGCCCACAGCTGCTCTTGCTGCAGCCCAGCACACAGTTGCTGTCTGGGCTGTGTGTGCACACTGTGGGCTCATGTTGAGCCTCTCATCCACCCAGATCCCTGGGTCCACATTTGCCTGGTGGCATTTCTTTGCTCCCAAACATCATACTGGAGAAGGATGAGGTTGAGGATACAAAGGAGGTGGTGGCTTGGCCTCCTGGTCTGTTTGAAG
The DNA here is from genome assembly GCA_013396835.1 of Psilopogon haemacephalus. Classification (NCBI taxonomy): domain Eukaryota; kingdom Metazoa; phylum Chordata; class Aves; order Piciformes; family Megalaimidae; genus Psilopogon; species Psilopogon haemacephalus. Next base: position 37,485 of record VWZI01000067.1, read on the forward strand.
CAGGTGTTTGGTGAAAGGGCATCACTGGCCAAGCATGTGCACACAAACCTCTCTCCATGGGTGCTTGGGGTGGGGGGAGTCCCAAAATCATAGAATGGTTTAGGTTGGAAGAGACCTCAAAGCTCATCCAGTTCCAACCCCCCTGTGCCACAGGCAGGGACACCTCCCACTAGATCAGGTCACTCAAGGCCTCATCCAGCCTGGCCTTGAACACCTCCAGGGTGCCACAACCTCCTTGGGCAACCTCTGTCAGTGTCTCACCACCCTCACTGTGAAGAACTTCTTCCTAAAGTCATAGAATTATTAGGTTAGAAGAGACCTTTGAGATGATCAAGTCCAACCATTAGCCCAAGACATTCAGGCTGGGGAAAGGGACACCCTTTGGAGGAGGTTGGCAGTTTAAGAGGGACAGGGATCTGCTGGAAAGTGTCCAGTGGGGGGCTACGAGGATGATGAAGGGGCTGGAGAGCCTGATGAGGAGAGGCTGAGGGACCTGGGGCTGAACAGTCTGGAAGGAGAGAAGACTGAGAGGGGATTTAATCAATGTTTATAAATCTCTGAGGGCTGGGGGTCAGGAGCAGGGGGACAGGCTCTGCTCACTTGCTCCATTGGATAGGACAAGGAGCAATGGATGGAAGCTGCAGCTCAATCCAAGGGGCAACTTCTTGGTTGTAAGGATCCCAGAGCACTGGCACAGGCTGCCCAGAGAGGTTGTGCAGTCTGCTTCTCTGGAGCCTTTCCAGGCCTGTCTGGATGTGTTCCTGTGTGACCTGAGCTAGATTGTCTGGTCCTGCTCTGTCAGGGAAGTTGGACTTGATGATCAATTTGGTTCCCTTCCAACCCCTAACATGCTGTGAGCCTGTGTGCCCTGAGCTAGATTGTCTGGTCCTTCTCTGGCAGGGTGGGGGTTAGACTCGATGATCTTCTTGGGTCCCTTCCAACCCTTAACATCCTGTGAGCCTGTGTGACCTGAGCTAGATTGTCTGGTTCTGATCTGGCAGTGGGATTGGATTCTGCCTCCTTGGGTCCCTTCCAACCCTTGACATCCTGTGATCCTGTGTGCCCTGAGCTAGGTTGTCTGGTCCTGCTTTGGCAGGGGCTTGGACTCTATGATCAATTTGGGTCTTTTCCAACCCCTGACATCATTTGAGCCTGTATTGCTGTGTGCCCTGAGCTAGATTGTCTGGTCCTGCTCTGGCAGGGTGGGGGTTGGACTCGATGCTCTCCTTGGGTCCCTTCCAACCCCTAACATCCTGTGATCCCTCTGCCTGGCTGAGGGTTGAGTACAGTGGGGACATGGCTGCTGCCCCTCCTTTGGCAGCCAGCGGGTGGGACACCCCCTGGCCCCCCAGCACCACTGACTGCCCCCCATCCCTTGCCGGCAGCACATCGCCTCTCTCTTCCCTGACGACGTGGAGCGGCTGCGGAGGATGTCGCTGATAGAGGAAGGAGGCACCAAGAGGATCAACATGGCTCATCTCTGCATCGTTGGCTCCCACGCTGTCAATGGTGTGGCCAAGATCCACTCTGAGATAGTCAAGACTCAAGTGTAAGCAGAGAGGGGCAGGGTGTGCTGGTTTGGGATGTTTTGGTGGGATTGGCCGTGCAAGGAAAATAGTGGTGATGGCTGCAGCATCCCTCTGTTCTGCTGGGACATATAAAAGCAAGGACACAAACCAAGGTAAGAGGTGTTGAGGTCACCACCTGGCTCTCCCGTGAGAGGAAAGCTGAGTGGAGGCCCCCCAGTGTGGCAAGGGAGGTTGAGGTGCTGGAAGCAGGAAGGTGTCACGGCAGGGTTGCCCTGCAAAGGGTGAAGCTTTCTGCCATCCGCTTTGGAAAGTGTCTTCTGAGGCTTCATTAGGGCAGCAGAACATTTCCAGAACTCAATATCTATGTTGAGTTGCTGGAAGGTGTCCAGAGAAGGGTGATGAAGATGGTGAGGGGGCTGGAGCACAGCCCCATAAGGAGAGGCTGAGGGAGCTGGGGGTGTGCAGCCTGGAGGACACTCAGGGCAGACCTCATTCATAGAATCATAGAATGGTTTAGGTTGGAAGAGACCTCAAAGATCATCCAGTTCCAACCCCCTTGTGCCATAGGCAGGGACACCTCCCACTAGAAGAGGTCCCCTGAGGCCTCATCCAACCTGGCCTTCAGACCCTCCAGGGAGGCAGCAGCCACAGCCTCCCTGGGCAACCTGTGCCAGTGTCTCACCACCCTCACTGTGAAGAACTTTCTCCTAACATCCCATCTAAATCTCCCCTCTGCCAGTTTGAACCCATTCCCCCTCGTCCTGTCATTACAAGACCTTGTCAACAGTTCCTCCCCAGCCTTCCTGTAGGCCCCTTTCAGATACTGGAAGGTTGCTCTAAGGTCTCCTGGAAGCCTTCTCTTCTCCAGGCTGAAAAGCCCCAACTCCCTCAGCCTGTCCTCATAGTAGACCTGCTGCAGCCCTCTGATCATCTTTGTGGCCCTCCTCTGGACTCTCTCCAGCAGTTCCATGTCCTTCTTGTGCTGGGGGCTCCAGAACTGCATACAGTACTCCAAGTGGGGTCTGAAGCTTCATTCCTTAACTTCCAGCTGGCTGAGTCTAGTCTGGGTGAATCCTTAGGTGGGGGTGGGGCAGGTAACACCCCTAACCACTCCAGTGGATCACTCTTGGCTTGGGCAATGGTAGTGGTACCAAGGAGGTGATCCTGAAGCTTTACCCCTCCTTGCCCCCACAGCTTTGAGGATTTTGCAGAGTTGGAGCCAGAGAAGTTTCAGAACAAGACCAACGGCATCACCCCACGGCGCTGGCTGCTGCTCTGCAACCCGGGGCTGGCAGAGCTCATCGCAGAGGTAATGGGGCAGGGGGAGCTTGCTGGCCCCTGCACCCAGGGGCACCACTCCAGCTTCACACAGCCACAGAATGGCAGGGGCTGGAAGGGACCTCCAAAGCTCATCCAGTCCAGCCCCGCTGCCAGAGCAGCATCTCCTAGAGTAGATCACACAGGAATGCATCCAGGCAGGTTTGGAATATCTCCAGAGAGGGAAACTCCACAGCCCCCCTAGGCAGCCTGTTCCAGTGCTCTTCTGCCCCCCTTACAGGGGAAAAAAAAAAATCCTCCTCATGTTTCCATGAAGCTTTCTATACCTCAGCTTCCACCCATTGCCCCTTGTCCTGTCATGAGGCATCGCCCAGCAGAGCCTGGCTCCAGCCTCCTGCCACCAACCCTGCACATCTTGATAACCACCGATGAGCTCTGCCATTTGCATCTTCCAAGTTGTCAAATTGTTTGCATCTCACCCGAGTTCAACAAGGGTGAGAATAAGCCCCTGCACCAATACAGGTGAAAGCAGCTCTGTGAAGAAGCTGGGAGTGTTGGTGGACAGCAAGTTAGAATCATAGAATCAGTCAAGGTTGGGAGGAACCACAAGGATCAGCTAGTTCCAACCCCCCCTGCCATGCCCAGGGACACCCTACCCTACAGCAGGCTGCCCACAGCCTCTGCCAGCCTGGCTGCAAACACCTCCAGGGATGTGGCCACAACCTCCTCCCTGGGCAACTCATTCCAGGGCCTCACCACTCTCATGCTCAACAACTTCCTCCTCACATCCAATCTGAATCTCCCCACCTCCAGCTTTGCTCCATTCCCCCTAATCCTCTCACTACCTGAGAGCCTAAAGTTCACTATAAGCCACCAAATATGCTCTTCTGGCCAAGAAGGCCAAAGGTCTCTTGGAGTGCATTAAGGAGAGTGTGGTCAGCAGGTCAGGGAAGTTCTTCTCCCCTTTTTACTCTGCCCTGGTGAGGCCACAGCTGGATTACTGGGTCCAGTTGTGGGGTGCCCAGTTGAAGAGAGATGGGGAACTAGTGGAGGGAGTGCAGTGGAGGCTACAAAGGAACACTAGAGGTTGAACTAGGTGATCTCCAGAGGTCCTTCCCACCGCCACCAGTCTGCATTGCTATGATACTGTGAGCACTCCACTTCTGCTTTCCAAGCACCTCTGGCTCTGCTGGGTGGGAGGAGCATAGCCTGGTGAAGGTGGTTTGCCCCCATCCCAAGGTCATAGAATGGTTTAGGTTGGAAGTGACCTCAAAGCTCAGCCAGTTCCAACCCCCCTGTGCCATAGGCAGGGACACCTCCCACTAGAACAGGTCACTCAAGGCCTCATCCAGCCTGGCCTTGAACACCTCTGTCCAACCCCTAGTCAAACCCCTCTGCAATCAGGAAGGACATCTGCAACTAGGAGCTCAGTGCCGCAAACAACCTGACCAGGAATGGTTCCACAGATGGAGCATCTACTACCTCCTCGGGCAACCTGGGCCACAGTCTCACCACCCTCACAGTGGATAATCTTTTTCCCTTATATATAGTTTAAGTCTCCACCTCTTTTATAGAATCAGAATGGTTTAGGTTGGAAGAGACCTCAAAGCTCAGCCAGCTCCAACCCCCCTGTGCCATAGGCAGGGACACCTCCCACTAGAACAGGTTGCTCAAGGCCTCATCCAGCCTGGCCTTCAACACCTCTGTCCAAATCCTAGTCCAACCCCTCTTCAATCAGCAGGGACATCTGCAACTAAGAGCAGATTGCTCAGTGCTGCAAACAACCTGACCAGGAATGCTTCCACGGATGGAGCATCTACTACCTCTCTGGGCAACCTGGGCCACGGACTCACCACCCTCACAGTGGATAATCTTTTTCCCTTACATATAGTTTAAGTCTCCACCTCTTTTATAGAAATCATAGAATGGTTTAGGTTGGAAGGGACCTTGTAATGACAGGACAGGAGGGAATGGGTTCAAACTGGTGGAGGGGAGATTTAGGCAGGATGTTAGGAGGAAGTTCTTCACAGTGAGGGTGGAGAGGCACTGGAACAGGTTGCCCAGGGAGGTTGTGGCTACTCCCTCCCTGGATGTATTCAGGGCCAGGCTGGATGAGGTCTTGAGCGACCTGATCTAGTGGGAGGTGTCCCTGCCTATGGCACAGGGGGGTTGGAACCGGATGATCTTTGAGGTCTCTTCCAACCTAGACCATTCTATGATTCTATGACCTCAAAGCTCAGCCAGTTCCAACCCTGCTGTGCCATAGGCAGGGACAACTCCCACTAGAACAGGTCACTCAAGGCCTCATCCAGCCTGGCCTTGAACATGAGGTCAAGGTGTGTGCCCTGTGCTCCTCTTGCAGAAAATTGGGGAGGACTACGTGCGGGACCTGAGCCAGCTGACCAAGCTGCACAAGTTTGTGGACGATGACCTCTTCATCCGGGAGGTTGCCAAAGTGAAGCAGGTGAGGAGCGCGTATGGGCTCAGATTAAGGTGGGGGATGACCATAGGCTGGGGGCTGACTTTTCTCCTTGCCCTAACCCAGGAGAACAAGGTGAAGTTTGCATCGTACCTGGAGAAGGAGTACAAGGTGAAGATCAACCCTTCCTCCATGTTCGACGTGCACGTGAAGAGGATCCACGAGTACAAGCGGCAGCTGATGAACTGCCTGCACATCATCACCATCTACAACCGTAAGCCACACCTGGACAGCCTGCAGAGCTGGGCACAGGGCAACCAAATGAGCTTCAACAAGGACAAGTGCAGACTCCTGCACCCGGGGAGGAAGAATAAACTGCAGCAGGACAGGTTGGGAAGTGACCTGGTGGAGAGCAGCCCTGTGGAGAGGGAGCTGGGAGTGCTGGGGGAGAACATCCATGGCACAGCAATGTGCCTTGGTGGCCAAGAGGGCCAATGGGGTCCTGGGGTGTATTAGGAAGTGTGTCCAGCAGATCAAGGGAGGTTCTCCACCTCTACTCTGCCCTGGTGAGATCTCATCTTGAATACTGCCTTCAGGTTTGGGCTCCCCAGTTGAAGAGGGACAGGGAGAGGGTCCAGCAGAGGGCTCTGAGGATGCTGAGGGGACTGGAGCACTGCCTGATGAGGAGAGGCTGAGGGACCTGGGACTGCTTAGGCTGGATAAGAGAAGACTGAGTGGAGATCTTATAAATGTTTCTAAATATCTGAGGGCTGGGGGTCAGGAGGTGTCGGGACAGGCTCTGCTCACTTGCTGCCTGGGATAGGCCAAGGAGCAATGGATGGAAGCTGCAGCACAGGAGGTTGCAGCTCAACACAAGGGAGAACTTCTTGACTGGAAGGGTCCCAGAGCACTGGCACAGGCTCCCTAGAGAGGTTTTGGAGTCTGCTTCTCTGGAGCCTTTCCAGGCCTGTGTGGATGTGTTCCTGTGTGGCCTGAGCTAGATTGTCTGGTCCTGCTCTGGCAGGGGTATTTGACTCAATCTGCTTGGGTCCCTTCCAACCCCTAACATCCTGTTGCTGTGGGTCCCAAGGGGGCAGGCTGCCCTGGGGTGTGCCCCTGGGCTGCAGCTAAAGCAGAAGGTGACACCACACTGCTCTCTTCTCCAGGCATCAGGAGGGATCCTACCAAGCTGTTTGTACCAAGGACGGTGATCATTGGGGGCAAGGTAAGCAGGGCCATAGAATATGAATGGTTTGGGTTGGAAAGGACCTTCCAACCCACCTGCCATGAGCAGGGGCACCTCCCACTAGACCACGTTGCCCATCCAGCTTAGCATTCAGCACTTCCAGACAGGGAGCATCCACAACCTCCCTGGGCAACTTTTTCCAGTGTCTCACTGCCCTTGCTGTAAAAAAACTCCTTCCTAATGTCCAGTCTAAATCTTTCCTCTTCCAGTTTGAAGCTCTCCCCCCTTCTCTTTTCACTGCAAGCCTTCACAAGAATCATAAAATCAGTCAGAATTGGAAGGGACCACAAGGATCATCTAGTTCCAACCCCCCTGCCATGCCCAGGGACACCTCACACTACATTAGGCTGTCTACAGTTTTCATCCAGCCTGGCCTTAAACACCTCCAGGGATGAGGCTTCCACCACCTCCCTGGGCAACCCATTCCAGGCTCTCACCACCCTCATGCTGAACAACTTCTTCCTAACATCCAGTCTGAATCTCCCCATTTTTAGCTTGGTTCCATTCCCCCTAGTCCTATCACTACCTGACTGCCTAAAAAAGTCCCTCCTCAGCTTTCTTGTAGGCCCTTTAAGGTACTGGGTCAGGAGTTTAAGGTGTTTTTGGAAGGTGTCCTTGAAAATGCCCAATGGGATTTGGGTGCACACATCCATGAAGCTCTCCAGGAAAAACTGGACTAGCATTTAGAATCAGTCAGGGTTGGAGGGGACCACAAGGATCATCTAGTTAGCTTGAAGGCAAGCAAGGCACCAAGTTCTTGGTGGGCTTGGACAACAGCATACTGCCTGTAGTCATGGAAATCATTGGCCTTCCAGTATCTGAAGTGGGCCTACAAAAAAGCTGGGGAGTGACAGGACTAGGGGGAATGGAGCAAAGCTGGAGGTGGGGAGATTCAGACTGGAGGTGAGGAGGAAGTTGTTGAGCATGAGAGTGGTGAGAGCCTGGAATGGGTTGCTCAGGTGGGTGTTTGGGGCCACATCCCTGGCGGTGTTTGCAGCCAGGCTGGCTGAGGCTGTGGGCAGCCTGATGTAGGGTAGGGTGTCCCTGGGCATGGCAGGGGGGGTTGGAACTAGCTGATCCTTGTGGTCTCTCCCAACTGTGACTGATGCTATCATTCTAAGCCCTTAAAGACTTAGTGGCACAACAGGTGGGTGGGGTGATGTAACGGGAGGTGAGTTGCACCTGGGAACTGGGCGTTCCTCACCTGCTTCTGGTGGCAGCCCTCAGGGCTCATCCGTGGCTGTTCTCCTAGGCTGCCCCAGGCTATCACATGGCCAAAATGATCATCAAGCTCATTAACGCTGTGGCTTCCGTGGTGAACAATGACCCCACTGTGGGGAGCAAGCTGAAGGTCATCTTCTTGGAGAACTACAGGGTCTCGCTGGCAGAGAAAGGTAGGGAACACACCGGGCAAAGGATGTCTGTCCCGTGGCTGCCCACCAGCCCATGGCCAGGCAGCAGATCCAGTATCCTTTGTCATGAGGCAAGCCTGGGGCTGGTCACCAGGAGTCATAGAATCACAGAATGGTTTAGGTTGGAAGAGACCTCAAAGATCATCCAGTTCCAACCCCCCTGTGCCATAGGCAGGGACACCTCCCACTAGAACAGGTCACTCAAGGCCTCATCCAGCCTGGCCTTCAACACCTCCAGGGAGGGAGCAGCCGCAGCCTCCCTGGGCAACCTGTTCCACTGCCTCGCCACCCTCACTGTGAAGAACTTCCTCCTAACATCCTGCCTAAATCTCCCCTCCACCAGTTTGAACCCATTCCCCCTTGTCCTGTCATTACAAGACCTTGTGTACAGTCACTTCTCAGCCCTCCTGTAGGCCCCCTTCAGATACTGGAAGGTTACTATAAGGTCTCCTGGAAGCCTTCTCTTCTCCAGAGTCCTTTGTGTCCGTGTGTTCCCTCGGCAGTGATCCCTGCTACTGACCTGTCGGAGCAGATCTCCACAGCCGGCACCGAGGCGTCGGGAACGGGGAACATGAAGTTCATGCTGAATGGGGCCCTGACCATCGGCACCATGGATGGAGCCAACGTGGAAATGGCCGAGGAGGCTGGAGAAGAGAACCTCTTCATCTTTGGCATGAGGGTGGAAGATGTCGTAGAGCTGGACAAGGAAGGGTGAGGGCTGGGGGATGCTGTCGGGGTGGGTGCCACAGCCTTCCGGCTGGAGCAGCACCAGCTCAGCTCCACCCTTCCTTGGCAGGTACGACGCCCAGAAGTACTATGAGGAGCTCCCTGAGCTGAAGGAGGCTGTTGACCAGATTGCCAGTGGCTTCTTCTCCCCAGAGGAACCTGAGCTCTTCAAAGATGTGGTCAACATGCTCTTCCACCATGATCGGTGAGGCCTGGGATATGCCATCCATGCCCCTACTTGGGTCTCTTTTACCACACTCATGGTGCCCTTGCACCATCTACCCACCCATGCCTGGACTTGGGTCTCTTTTACCACACTCATGGTGCCCTTGCACCATCTACCCACCCATGCCTGGACTCGGGTCTCTTTTACCACACTCATGGTGCCCTTGCACCATCTACCCACCCTCTGGCCTTCAAGGTTGCACTTTATGGCCTCAGTGTTGTGTACATGATGCTCTGTGGGTACAAAAGGAATGTGGACACCTCACACTGGCCACGTTAAACCGTGAGTTAGATTGAGGTTGAGACATGTGCAAGCCTCGCCAGATAGGTTTTAGAATCATAGAATCAGTCAGGGTTGGAAGGGACCACAAGGATCAGCCAGTTCCAACCCTCCTGACATCCCCAGGGCCACCCTACCCTACAGCAGGCTGCCCACAGCCCCATCCAGCCTGGCTGCAAACACCTCCAGGGATGTGGCCCCAGCCACCCACCTTGGACAACCCATTCCAGGCTGTCACCACTCTCATGCTCAACAACTTCCTCCTCACATCCAATCTGAATCTCCCCACCTCCAGCCTTGCTCTATCCCCCCTAGTCCTCTCACTCCCTCATAGCCTCAAAAGTCCCTCCCCAGCATTTCTATAGCCCCCCTTCAGATATTGGAAGGCCACAATAAGGTCACCTGGGAGCCTCCTCTTCTCCAGACTCAACAGCCCCAACTCTTTCAGTCTGTCCTCATAGCAGAGGTGCTGCAACCCTCTGAGCATCCTCGTGGCCCTTCTCTGGACACACTCCAGCAAGTCCACATCCCTCTTGTCCCAGGTGCTCCACAACTGGATGCAGTACTCCAGGTAGGGTCTCAGCAGGGCAAAGTAGAGGGGGAGAATCACCTCCCTGGCCCTGCTGCCCACACTTCTCCTGCTGCAGCCCAGGCTCTGCTTGGCTTTCTGGGCTGCAAGTGCACACTGCTGCCTCATCTTGAGCTTCTCCTCCACCAGCACCCCCAAGTCCCTCTCCTCAGGGCTGCTCTCCAGCCACTCACTGCCCAGCCTGGATTTGAACTTTCATTTGTGGGTTTGTTTTTTTTCTTTAGGTGGCTTTCATGGCCAGAGCCCTAAGCAGCTAAGGGCTGTGGGTGTTTGCACTGGGCAGATGTTTCTCCAGTGAGAGCATCTCCTCCTGGAGCAACCATCCAGCCTGTGTGCTTCAGCACCCACTGGCTTAGGGAGCTCTGTACCATCAGGGCTTGGGGAGGATGAGTTTGTCTGAGGCGTTTGTGTTGGAGGAAGCTGCAGATCTGGCAACCGTGACCCTGTGTCATGCAACCACCACGAGTAGGTAGGCTCCTGCCTACTCAGTCCTACTGTCCCTGACTCTTCTTTCCTTTGCTGCTGCAGGTTTAAAGTGTTTGCAGACTACGAGGCTTACGTCAAGTGTCAGGAGAAGGTCAGCGAGCTCTACCTGGTGAGTGCCAGCCTGGGGCCAAGGCAGAGGAGCTGTGACGATGCAACCAGAAAATGGTAGTGGTTGGAGGAGACCTCAGAGCTCATCAACTCTGAGCATCACCCTAACGCCACCCTAGGGGTCCTGATGCTGGTGGTGATGGTCACATCGTGCTGGAGGAATTAGGGCTGCAGGGGCTGTGCACATAGATGGTGACTGTGGTTGAAAGCCACTGGGTGGGTTGGGTGTGTACCACTTGGGGTGGGGGGCACCTGTTGAGGCGGTTCCTGACTGTGGTTGAAAGC
>VWZI01000071.1:0-22050 GCA_013396835.1 Psilopogon haemacephalus
TTTGGGCTCAGGGTGGGGGCAGCTAGCCTCAACCCAATACATTTGTGGGTGGGCCTTTTTGGAAATAAAATAACTACATATTTTGTAATTCCTCCCTTGTTAATTGCCACAATCAATTCACATTGTATTCGTGTTTTCAAAAGAATGTTAAGAGCAAAGAGGGAAACGTTTTTCAAGGAATTATTGTTTCAGAAACTACTACAAGCACAGCCACAAAAAGAACAGGGGTAAAGAGGACTAAGAATATAAATTGTTTAGAACACTGTGGAAGATGCTCTCCTCAGAGATATTCATTATTACAGTAATACAGAACTTGCCACAACATGTAGTTATAACAAAATTGGTCTTATCTAGCCCTGAGGATGTCTGATGTTCTTGTATTAGCAAGGACCATCACAATTTCAATTTGTCTAATGGTTTTTCAACTGTGTCTTACTTGTCTTACTATCCTGGAGAACCTCTCCCATGAGGACAGGCTGAGGGAGCTGGGGCTGTTCAGTATGGAGAAGACAAGGTTCCAAGGAGACCTTATTGCGGTCTTCCAGTATCTGAGTGGAGCCTACGAGAGGGCTGGTGGGGGACTTACTGGGACATCAGGTGGTGGTAGAACAGGTGAGTGGGGCAAGATTGGAGCTGGATGGAGTTGGATTGGATGTTAGAAGGAGGTTCTTCACCATGGGAGTGGTGGGGCACTGGAGCAGACTGCCCAGAGAGCTGGAAACCCCCTTTTAAGGCCACGCTGGACAGGGCTTTGAGCAGCCTGATCTGGTGTGAGGTATCCCCACCCATATAGCAGCGGGGTTAGAGCTGTGTGGTCCTTGGGGTTCCTTCTGGCCCCAACAATTCTGATTCTATGATTAAACACCTAACATTTGTTGTTGCTACTGTTGTTACTCCTTTGGAATTTTAAGTCATAAATCTCTTATGGGGTTGCACAAGAGTGCTGAAAAACAGACTTAGAGGTATGACTTGTGCAGTAGCTTTAAACTTTTATTCTATTGGGAACAAATCAATATCTTTTATCTTTTCGAACCAGCCCACAGAGCATCTGAAGAATTGCAACTTGCAGCCATAATGGTGTGAAATGAGATTGCTTAGTTCATGTGAAAACTAGTACAGTTTGAAGCAGAAACACACATGTTTGAGATAACAATTTGTAAAAACTTCTGGCTGCCAAGGAGCTTAATAAAGTAAAATCCTGAACTGCATTGTAGTCACCTACTGCCCTGACCTGGCTTTACACAGTCAGGATCTCACCTTCTACCAAATAAAGCTAGTTTTAACTTAGTTATAAAACAAAACAGAGTTTTAGCAACTCTGACATAAAAGAGTGCCAATGAGATTTGAGTATTATTCCATTTTCCTTGTTGTGATTTCTCAGACTTTTCCTCCATGCTAATTCAGTGCTTCTCAAAACATTCACAGATTCATTTGTGTCCTTTATGCCATTCTACAAGTGAGCAGAAAGAAGCAGCTAAACAAGAGAGGAGCTCAGCCTAAGTAAGGAGGCCCAGCCAGCATCCATGGGTGATATTAGTGTGACCATCAACTCTCTTCCCACTGGTCCCCTGGCTTTTTGTCTCCTTTACCATTAAACCAGTGTGCACCATGGGGATTCACCCATAATGATGGGAGGATTATTGCTCTGCCCAGTTGGGCAAACCTGGGGCTTCCACCTTTCCTGAGGCTGATTATAAAGGGGAGTGGGGAGAGAGGGCAAAGTGGTCACACTTGAGGTGAGAGGAGACTCCAACAGAACCCAGGTGCTCTGGGACATGAGGAAGATGTAGTTTGGGGTGGGAAAGAAGCAGATATTGTGGAAAAGGGAAGATGGTGCTGAAATGAGGGAGATGGAGAGGAAAAGAGGAAGATGGGGGTAAACAAAGGAGATGGTGTTGTGGAGAGCAGGAGAATTGATGTGGTTGAGTCAGAAATTATAAAAATATAATTATTTTATTCCCAGAAACCCCCACCTTCAACTATATATGGAATTAATTTTTAATTTATTTACAGGTTTTCATTTGATTGGGAAAAATCTTCAAAAGGTGCTATAGACAAATTCAGAAATTAGTAAGTCATAAAATGGAAAAGGCTAAGCTATAAACAGCTCCTTACCCCCTTATCTATTTGACTAAGGAAAGAATTAAGGGGAACAATGGCTTACAATATTGAGGAGAATGATGCTCATTGTCGAATCTTTGCTGTATTCTCTCTGCAGCTCAGTTGGTTCTGGCTATAAATAATATCCAATTGGATTCAAAAGGAAAAGTCCAATATTTAAAAAATGTGATTACCATGGGACAGAGGTATGTGTGAATCACACTGTCTCCAACAGCGACAAGGGAGAGCTGTTAGGAAGGTCCCAGAGGACCTGGGTCTGGGTGTCACTGGCAGTTCTGTCAAAAGAGACACAGGACTTGCCAAACCTGCAAAGCTGCAGGGTAGTGCACAGTGGGGGACTGTCCAAAAGGCAGGGACAGTACAAAACCCAAGAGCCATGCAAAGATAGGATGGTCCCAAAATTGGAGGCTTTTCCAAGTGGGAATCTTTCCAGGCAGGAACACTTGCTCCTTTTCCCTTGACTATTTATGCCTTTTTCAGACAAGATGTTTATTTGCCAATTCACACTGGGTGTGAAAACTCAGCCAATAACCAGCTCAAATCCCTGCATGAGCAATTGCTCCATTTCTCACATGTGCAAAAAAGGCCCTTTGCTGCTGCCCCTGCAAGCCCACAGGGCAGGGAAGGGAAAGATGTTTCCCTCCTTCTCCCCTTCACCCGCAGTGGGGGGAGGCGGGAAAAGGAAGGAATTTGGGGTGTTATTTCAAAGAGTGGGGGGGGCAGCTAACTGCTAAACCACCACAGTTACACAAGCAGCAAAACCCCGCATCATCACCATGTGGAAGGCCACCACGTGGCTGGGACTATATTTTTCCCCATTTATGCCTCTACATACAATTTTGGATCATCACAAATATTGATACTTTGACCAGGGAGTAAAACATACTCTCTTTTCTGAAGTTACTGGAAGTCTATGTTTAACCTTTAAGCTGCAGTTTATGTTGCAAGACTCTCTCCAGTTGTTTAAATTTCCTAAACCCTTTCCTAAAATAATTTCAATCAATCTGATTGTACATATAAATTCTGTAAAATTTGTTTTACCAACTACATAACAGAATCTCTGTGTGTAAATTGTAAAAAAGTTTGGGGAAATTTTCTTTATATATTTAATAAAATATTTAATAATTTTTATATCGGCCTCATTACAATTCACTTCTAACCCTGATTCAAATCATTCCTTAACAGCTGTTTAGTCTGGAGAAGAGAAGGCTGAGAGGCCATCTGATCAATGTCCACCTGAGGGGTGGATGTCAAGTGAAGTGGGCCAGTTTCTTTTCTGTGGTCTGCAACAATAAGGCAAGGGGCAATGGATACTAACTTGAATACAGAAGGTCTCACCTCAGCATGAGGAGAAACTTCTTTACAGTAAGGATGACAGAGCATTGGAGCAGGCTGCAAAGAGATGTCATGAAGTCTCCTTCTCTGAAAACTTTCAAAAACCACCTGGACACATTCCTGTGAAGACCATCTGGGTGATCCTGTTGTGGTACATGGGTTGGACTCAATGATCTTTGGAGCTCCCTTCCAGCCTCCAATGTTCTGTGATTCTGTCACCAAACTTAACTTTCAAGTTAGAGTATTATTAATACTCTTTCTTTGATTACACCAAAATGCTTTTATCTTGGAGAATGAGTTTAAAGAAATATAGCTGAAAGGTTTTTGACTAGCAGCTGAGTCTTTTCTGCAGATATTTTTGATAATGTTACTCATATTTGAATTATTTTCTCTTTCCAGCAACAATTAAGAAAGTTATGAATGAATTTACAACATCTAATTAAAATGTATTTGGGATGTAAGGCCTGATATAAAAAATCAATGCATTGCATAGACATCAGTGTATGTACATTGGGGAAGGAGAAATATGATCTTAACTACAGTCATATGAAATTAAGTAATTCTGAATTTGTTAATCCACAGTTATTTTAAGGAGCAGTGGCACAGCACAGCAGTAGTCTGAAGTAGCAGCCTTATAATCAAAGAAGTGAACATAATGGACAAAGAAAAATTGCCAAGGGAAAAAAATAAAAGAGAGAAGAAAAATAGAAATGGTGGTTATTAAAAAAAAATAAAAAATAAAAGTCTACCTGTGCACTGCATGTAGTGAGCAGACTGCTTTAAGGCAGAAGACACAAATCATTTAAAGTGAACAGAACTGTAGCTCTGCTTTTCATCTCCACTAGTTCATGTTCCAACACAATCCACACCTAGAAGGAAGCAAAGTAATGCATTATAATTGATGATGTTGCTATATGAGTCCCATATGACTGAGACGCCTGTGTGAGGAGCTGGGGCACTTTGTGCAGTCAAAGTTCACCAGAGCACTCCAGCATACTTGAGGCTGGGAACAAAAGCAGCATCTCAGTATTTTGCTTTGCTCTTTAGAGACATGATTTCAAGTTCAGATAGTTACAAGATTGAAGTTAGATGGGATGAATAGGGTTTCGGTGTCTGTACTATTCCATTTTCTTTATTCTGAGCATTTGGAAAATATCTGAGTAGCCAATATTTAACCTCTGTTATTTGTATAGTACTGACAGAATGACAGAATAGTAGCCTGATTCATACTGCATTGTTTTTTATTGGTCCTAAATAGGATAAAACTTTATGCACAGGAACTTGTGTACCACTGCAGATTTTCTAAAAGTTGACTGCTAATGTATTATCTTTTAGAATTACATTGCATGATTTGTTAGATATAGGTCTTTCAGCATTTCTGTGTGGTTCTGTCAACTGTATGATTATTGTAAAAACAATATTGTTGAAAAGTTCTTAGGCAGCTCTCTTTTGGTGGTCTATAATTAATGAGCATGCCTGAAAGTTTAAAATCTTGCATTTCAGATGTATAAGTGTGCATCAATTAACAAGCTAAGGATGCTGAATAAGTTAACGTCTGTCACCCTTGCACGTGTCAGCCATGCTGTTGGTTTCCTTAATAAACAATTCCTCAAGAAATTCACACACATAGTCTGTAATCCACCAAATTGGTGCAGAATAGAATAAATTAATAAAATACTCATGCACAAAAATTCCTTCAGGTCCTCACCCAGTAATTGTTTGCATGAAGAGGTACCACACATTGGAGCAATCCGTGTTCATTTTGACACTTAAAAATCTCACACATCGAAGAGCTTGACAGTTACAGATCTCATTTAGAAGCTAGATCTATGATCTAATTCCTACAGTGAGGCATTCAAAGTGAGAATGGATGAGGTTGAAGTGGGCACAAATATCCACAGAAACACTGAAATTAATTGTTCATGGGCAGGAAGAATAATAATTATAAAATTTGGCAAAAGTCCAGTAGAATAAGCCTGCTCTCAGTGCTCTAAAGTTATGTCTGATATTTAAAAGAAAGATCTCAAAAGGAGAAGAGTTCACCAAATCATAGATTTCTAAATTTCATTGTAATCCAATGGTAAAACATTTGCTACGTAGGTGCATGTTTTCCCTCCCATCTAATAGACAATGGTAAAAATTGATTGAAAACACAGAATGTAGTTCTCTGAACATTCTTTTGTAAATGTATCTATGTTTGCACACACAGCAGACTTCAGTAAGGTGATGATATTTGGTGTCCAGAAATAGCCATGACATTCTATAAACTCAGTGTCTCACAGGAAATGCTGAGAGTTAGGACACGTACTTACGCAAATATCAGAAATGCACTCCTTATAAGGGCACAATAGGATCCTGAGCATTCAGATTCTTCTACTACTTCCTAGATTATTGGAGTTTTTTGTTTGTTTTCTTGGGGGTTTTTGTTTGTTTGTTTGTTGGTTTCCCCCACGAAACAGTTGATTTTAAATAAAATACTACTAATCACAATTAGTATTATGGGGAGCTGGGGTGGAGTGGTGTCTACAACAGAGTAATTTATGTAAACTTTCAAGCTGTGTCCATTATGTGCACACTCAGTTAAATAAAACAATTGCATATTCCTTGCCTGAAGATAAGACAATTTTCATGGAGCTTTTGTGTTTTCCACATAAGTATTTGTGTGATGTACATAGTGCGGCAACAGATCAAGATGAAGATTCTTCAGGCACAAGAATACTTGTAATAATGGAAATGAATGACAATCCAGTTTCTGTGCAGGTTGGGGTGGGAGGGAGAAGTGGATGACAAGCATTAATTGCTCAGTGCAAATTCCCAGAAGTTTATGAATATGCAAAGGTATCAGTGAGAATGCGTGACTATAGGAACACTTTCAGATGTTAATTCTAGTTTTCTCAATCTGTATGTAGCTTGCCATCTGCAAAGCCTCTTAAAGGAAATGAATATGGAGTAAGTGCAAAATGAAACCATGGCCTATTTACAGAATGAATTGGCAGATTTTATTTTGTTTGCTCTGGAGAGCTACTGCAAACATGTTCGTTCAAAATTTTATTTAATTTATGCTAATAAAATAAGACAGATCAGTAATAAGGAAGAAAAAAGGGCACAGTAAATCACTAACATATAAGCTCTGAAAGTTCCACATTTTTGCAATTTTGATCAAGAACTATGCTTTATGATTTTATTTTTTTTCTATATGGTACTATATGACCACACCTCAGGCAGTAAGAAATCAAAAGAGGTGAGAGTAATTGGATGGTAATTGCCCAATTGCATTCATCTTCGAGGAGTGTTGCATGAAAACTGGCACATTTACAACACCTTTTCATTTAACTGATAATGTAAAGAAAACACAAAAAGGCAAATCACTTCTACAGTTTTGCTTGATCAAATGTAATGAAAGGTTCACTTGGCTGATACCTAAAAAATACTTTTAGCAATTTGTCACATTAATTTTTCAACAAAATAAAACACACTTTTTCTTTTTTTTTTTCCCCTTGTGAAGGTTTAAGCCCACCTGGGACCCCCTGTCTTTTCCCAAGGAATGGTTTCACCCTTTTCCCAGGTTGCATGGTTAGACACTCCCACTTCCTGCTAGGATTTTGGGACTATAAGAGGGGGAACCCAGTTCCCCCCCCGGGGCTCTTTTTTTCTCTCTTCTGCTTCTTCTCCTCTTCCCCTCGTGCCGGCAGGTCGAGCACTTGCTGGCGCTCTGTGCTGCTGCAGCACGTGTCTCCCTGCCGCCCTGTGTTCCAGCACCGTTACTGTCCGCTGAAGACTGGGACTGAGACTTTTCGCTATAGGATTCCTGCATCCTGCTTTCCAAAGCCAATCGAACTTCAGCTGCCTGCCGCGGTTGTATTTTCTTCCCTTTTCCCCCTTCTCCCTGGTCTCTGTACCCTTTTCCCTTATTCCCCATATCCCAAAGCTTGTTTCCCTTTCTCCCACCTGCTGTAAAAAATCCCTTTCCCTCTTGCTTGTTGTTAAAGTTTACCCTTTTTACTTCCAAATCGTTTCTTTGAGTTTTTATTGGGCTTTTGAGCTCAGGGTGGGGGCAGCTAGCCTCAACCCAATACACCCCTCAATAAGGCAGAGTTGAAAATACAATGAACACTGTTGAAAATATAGGCCAGCTTAAAGCAGTATAAATCATGAAGACCAGGAACATTCCTGACTTCCTCTAGATGACACTTTGGTGAAACTCCTGATATGAAGGATCCTGCTCTGAAATAGTGATGTAACACCATTAACCACACCCTTCCCTTGTCAATGGGCAGCACACTAATGACCTCTACCTGATCCGAGGATGAAGGCAGAAATTAGAATAGAATAGAATAGAACAGAACAGAATAGAATAGAATAGGCCAGCTTGAAAAAGACCTCCAAGATCAACCTACCACCCAGCCCTATCCAATGGCACTAAGTGCTCCATCCAATCTTTTCTTGATCACCTCCAGGGATGGCGACTCCACCACCTCTCTGGGCAGCCCATTCCAATGGCAAATCACTCTCTCTGTGGAGAACTTCTTCCTAATATCCAACCTATACCTCCCCTGGCACAACTTGAGACTGTGCCTCCTTGTTCTGTTGCTGGTTGCCTGGGAGAAGGGACCAAACCCCACCTGGCAACAATCTCCCTTTAGGTAGTTGTAGACTGCAATGAGGTCACCCCTGAGCCCCTTCTTCTCCAGGCTAAGCAACCCTAGTTCTCTTAGCCTCTCCTCATAGGTCTTGTGCTCCAGGCCCCTTACCAGCTTCATTACCATTCTCTGGACACGTTCCAGTACCTCAATATCTCTCTTGAATGGAGGGGACCAGAACTTGACCAGAACTGGCCACTCAAGATGTGGCCTGACCAGTGCCAAGTACAGGGTAAGAATAACCTCCCTCGTCCTGCTGGCCACTATTCCTGATACATGCCAGGATGCCATTGGCTTTCCTGGCCACTTGGGCACACTGTTGGCTCATGTTCAGCCTACTATCTCCCAGCACCCCCAGGTCCCTCTCTGCCTGTCTGCTTTCCAGTCACTCTGTCCCCAGCCTGTAGCACTGGCTCAGGTCGTTGTGGCCAAAGTGTAGAACCCTACACTTAGCCTTGTTAAATCTCATCCCAATAGCCTCTGCCCACCCATCCAGCCTGTCAAGGTCCCTCTGAAGGGCCTTCCTACTCTCCAACAGAGCAACACCTGCTCCTAACTTGGTGTCATCTTCAAACTTACTGATGCTGGACTCAATCTTCTCATCCAGGTCATGAGTAAAAATATTGAACAGGATTGGGCCCAACACTGATCCCTGGAACACACCACTAGTCACTGGTCACCAACTGGATATGGCACCATTCACCACCACTCTCTGGGCCTGGACCTCCATGCAATTCTTGACCCATTTCAGCATGGATCTGTCCAAGCCACGAGCTGCCAGCTTGGCCAGGAGCATGTTGTGGCAGATGGTTTCAAAGGCTTTGCTGAAGTCCATGTAGACTACATCCACAGCCTTCCCCACATTCACCAGGCAGGTAACCTGATCGTAAAAGGCAATCAGGTGGGTCTGGCAGGTCCTGCCCTTCCTAAACCCATGCTGGCTGGGCCTGATCCCTTGGCCATCCTATAGGTGCTGTGTGATTGCACTCAAGATGACCTGTTCCGTAACCTTACCTGGCACTGAGGTCAGGCTGACAGGTCTTTAATTTCCTGGTTCCTCCTTCTGGCCCTTCTTGTAGATTGGCACTACATTGGCAGCTTCCAGTCTTCAGGGACATCTCCAGAGAGCCAGGACTGTTGACAGATGATAGAGTGGCTTGGCAAGCTCATCTGCCAGTTCCCTCAGTACCCTAGGGTGGATCCCATCTGGTCCCATGGACTTGTGAGGATCCCTGTGGCTCAGCAGGTCCCTTACTTATTCCTCTTGGATTACAGAGGGACTGTACTGGTCCTTGGCTCCATCTGCCAGTTCGGGAGGCGAGTTGTCCTGAAGACAATCTGTCCCAGTATTGAAGATTGAGGCTAAGAAGGTGTTGAGTACCTCTGCCTTTTCCTCATCTGTTGTTCCCCTCCACATCCAGTAAAGAGTAGAGGTCCTTGTCCCTTCTTTTATCAGTAATATATTTATAGAAACATTTTTAGTTCCACTTTACAGCAGTAGCCAGTGTAAATTCTAAGTGGGCTTTAGCCTCTCTAATTTTTTTTCCTACAAGAACTAGCAACATCTTTAAAATCTTCCTGGGATAACCCCCCTTTTTTCCAAAGGTGATATGCCCACTTTTTTCTCCCTGATCCCTTTAGAAGCTCCTTGCCCCTCCAGTCTGGTTGTCTCCCTTGTCAGCTCACCTTCTGGCACAGCCTATTCCTGTGCCTTCAAGAATTCTCTTTTGAAGTAGGTCCAGCCTTCCTGGAACCCTTTGTTTTTAAGGGCTATTTCCCAAGGAACTTTCCCAGTTAGTTTCCTAAATAAGCTGAAGTCTGCCCTTCGGAAGTCCAGTGTGGAGGTTTTGTTGATGCCCTTCCTGGTTTCACCATATATTGGAACTTCTATTATTTCATGGTCACTGGACCCCAGGCAACCTCTGACCACCACATCTCCCACCAGCCCACATGCCATTAGAATTTGCCTGTGTTTACAGTCACTTGCTTACATTGGACCTATAATAGGCATATTTTTTAAATATATAGGCATTGTTAGCACTCTGCCTGTGACAAACTGTGTTTGAAAGGTAGGGAAAATGGATAAACAACAAAAAGGGGGAAAGACCAAGTGAATCAAAAAAGTGTCATAATTATCTAATTTGATTTCCAGGCCCCAAATGCTACAAGTTTTATTTAGTCACCTTATATTCACTCATGTTAATGCTATATTTATTCTTTTATAGGAAGGATTCTGACTACAATCCATAAGTCCTCATTATAACATTACTAACAAAATCTACTCATTTACTGTTTAATAGCTTGGCTTTATTTACCTGAGGGAAGTGATGTGCCATTGCAGATCCTTTTGCTGAACAGACAGCAGAAAGTATCTGAGAGTCTTGAACTGGCTCTTTCTTCTTGCTATTTCCTATCTGGTTTGAAAAAACAGCTTAATGAGGTCTGCAGGGCAACTAAGTCTCACAGTGTTTAGAAAGGAACAGTCGAATCTGCCTTGCTATGCTCCTAGATATATCATTCTGACCCTCAGCGGTGTGCCAGACATTCCACAATTCAATTTATCTAATTAATCCATATTTATCATTATCTTTTTTATTTCCCCTGAGTTAGTGAGTTAAGAAGGCTCAATAAGGAATTTGTCAAGGACTGAAGGAGCATAAGAGAAATCAGGGAAATGTGGCTGGCAGCAGAGGGAGGGAAAAAAGTGTGGAAACAGGACTTCTTTGAGCAGTGTTGTGCTTCTAGACTGGCCTGCTCATTTCTGGAAATGGTTGCTACAGGATTCGTAAGGAAAAAAGTAGGTTTTGTCTTTGGGTTCTGGTAACACTGTATTTCAGACAAGCCTGTAAAGTAGAGAGACAGGAAAACAAATCCCACCATTTTGGTCTCTCTTTCTCCAACTTCCTAATGCTGTCATGAATCACATTCTTGGATTCCTGACAATGTTTCCCCTTTTAGCATGTAAGAGGAAAATTAACTACTTAATTAAATACTGTTAATAACATTTCTACTGAAATTCCAGGTGCAACACTATACCTGAATGCTTTTTGAGATGTAATTTGAAAAGTCTGCTCTCTGCCACTCTACCTTAGTACTCCTTGCCTAGGTATGTGAAAGACTGTACACATTTGCAGCATGCACAGCACTGGAAAATGAGATGAATTACATAAACAGAAGAAAGATTGCAACTCTATGGGAAGAAGAAAAGACGAGGGGAATTTGAAGTTTCTCTTCCTCCTTCACACAGATCTAGGTCTCCGTGGTGTTGTTAAAAATGTGCAATGCTGTCTGTAAGGAAGGATGAGTATTGCTTTCCATGTGTTTATACCCTCCAGAATCTCTGTGCCTGCATCGGTGGAGCTATCATGTTCTCTAGATGTTAATGGTGATAACTAAAATGAAAACAAACAGGTTGCCTGCTAATGGTCAGAGGCCTCCATGAACAGAAAAAATGCCTGAATGGAGATTTCAAGTCAAAAGAAAACATTTCCAGATTTCAGGGATATATGTGGGGCACGACATAGCATACGCTCAAATAATTTATATTTTTCAATATAATACAAAATAGTGATCAATGAGTAACTCTGTTAGAAAGATAAAAAGAGAGATCTCTGAAATAAGTAAGCTGTTTGTCTTGATAGCACAGTGAACATGATGTCAGGATGCTAAAACATAGCCACAAAGCAAACGAATTTTATTAACATGCTTTGATGCATCTCTAGTGCTACTCGATGCATGGTTAGAAAGCCTTCATAAGTGAGAAGTGTTATTTTTCTGGGGTCAATGGCTTGCTTTCATTCCTGTTAGGGCCCAGAATTTATAAAGAAATACAATGATTTGTCACAAAGAGGCATACTAGGAATTCACAGTATTTATATCTCATTCTGAAGATGTTATAATATACCTTGAATGTTGAACCACTAGAGTTTCCCTTATAAGCAAATGAATATATTTTAAGACTGCATTTTGAACAAATTCATTTAAGATTAATGCACATTAGGTATGTTGAAGGGTCACTAAATGTAAGACAAAGAAAAAAGTGCCTTCGACAATAGTTCATTCTTGAAGTCTTTAAAATCAGTGCAGAAAGTGTAGTTTTGGTCTATGTTTCTTTGTTTTTTTCAGGTAAAATGCAAAATAAAATGATATTTCAACCTAATTCAGGAATTTAAATTTTCCAAAACAAAGTACACCTTTTTAGATGGTTGAAATTTGAATATAATAACTGGCTTATTTCATTAAATAGGTTATTTTCTGCTCAACGTAATAAACACAGATTTAAGAGAAAAAGGAAAGGAAGTTGTGTTGCCTCAGTTATATTGTAACTGAGACAGATATGCTCTGTATATCTGAGTCCTCATCCCTTGTCACTCACCACAGAGGATAATATCACTCTCCCTGCAAAGTTGAGAGACCAGATTTGCTTCTGCAAGAAATCAGAGTGGATTTCCTGGATGCAACCGGTGTATCTGAAAAAACACTGCAGGTTTTATAATATACACACATCCTACAGGCAAAATATCCGTTTTAGCCAGAATATTAGTACAATTTCACATTCATCATACAGTAGGTTGAGGTATGTACTAAAATTGTTTGGGAGAAAATTAGTACTCTATATCCAAAGAGAACAAGTAGTAACAGAGTAACTGCATGGTTGCTGCATTAGCAGAGATTTTTTTTTTTCTTTTAGACATATAGTTAATTTCTCTGCAAACTGAATGTACTGCTGTCATCAAAATAACAGGCATGTTCTGCTTAGATTGAAACATTCTTAGTCAAATAATGTATCGTTAAAATCCCCCTTGAATGCTGTCTGATCAAAGAATCATTAGAGAATTGAAATGACATTTTTAAAGGATTGCATGTAACTACTAGGAATCCCTTGGTGTAAGACAAATTAATTGTTTCTTAAGGGATAGTGCTACAGAATTTGCTGAATAGAGAATATGCAAAATTTTAATATTAACTGTACAGCAGTTATTTAAAAACATGAATAAAAGCAGGAAAAGATACCCATTTCTGACTAGGATAATTGTGCTTTTTAATTTTATTTTTTTTTTTTGTCTGTTGGGATTTGTTTTGGTAGCCAAGACAGAGCTTCATATACCTTACTTGAATTTTTGCATCCTACTTTTTTTTAAAAGAGTTTCACAGTGTTTTATACTTGTACAAACTGCTTATTTTCATAATTCTTAAATGGGCTGAGGTGCTTCTGAAAATGTTTATTTGAATCCTTGCTTGCAGAACACTCGCAAGCAGTAAAGTAATAAAAGATGCTCTACTCTAAGGAAGTATTTTATAGTGAAGGACAACATAGAGAAAATAACAACTGTTTAGGTCTTTATATCATAGAAAGGGTAAAGTTGGAAGGGACCACATGATCAGGCAGGACTAGTCATAGGACGTTGCTCAAATTGCATCCACTGCAGCTTTTGCAGGAAAAAAGTAACTAAAGACTTCTGCATTAACACTGTTAGGCTAATAACATAGAATCATAGAATGGTTTAGGTTGGAAGAGACCTCAAAGGTCATCCAGTTCCAAACCCCTGCCATAGGCAGGGACACCTCCTGTAGATCAGGTCACTCAAGGCCTCATCCAACCTGGCCTCGAACACCTCCAGAGTGGGAACAGCCACAACCTCCCTGGGCAACCTGTTCCAGTGTCTCGCCACCCTCACTGTGAAGAACTTCCTCCTAACATCCAGTTTAAATCTCCCCTCTGCCAGTTTAAACCCATTACCCCTTGTCCTGTCATTACAAGACCTTGTGAATAGTCCCTCCCCAGCCCTCCTGTAGGTCCCCTTCAGATACTGGAAGGCTACTATAAGGTCTCCTGGAAACCTTCTCTTCTCCAGGCTGAAAAGCCCCAACTCCTTCAGCCTGTCCTCATAGCAGATGTGCTCCAGCCCTCTGATCATCTTCGTGGCCCTCCTCTGGATTCTCTCCAACAGTTCCATGTCCTTTCTGTGCTGGGGGCTCCAAAACTACACACAGTACTCCAGGTGGGGTCTGACGAGAGCAAAGGGGGAGAATCCACTCTCTTGCCCTGCTGGCAATGCTTCTCTTAATGCAGCCCAGGACACAGTTGCTGTCTGGGCTGCTGCATGTGCACAGTGTCAGCTCATGTTGAGCTTCTCATCTACCCAGACCCCCAGATCCTTTTCCTCAGAGCTGCTCTCCAGCCACTCACCACCCAGCCTGTATTTGTGCTTGGGATTGTGCTGACCCAGGTGCAGGACTTTACCCTTGGCCTTTTTGAATTTCATGAAGTTGGCCTGGGCCTACCTTTCCAGCCTGTCCAGGTCACTCTGAATGGCATCCCTGCCCTCTAGCAAGTTGACTGTGCCACACAGCTTGGTGTCATCTGCAAACTTGCTGAGGTTGCACTTATTTCCTCTGTCCATGTCACTGACAAAGATGTTAAACAGCACTGGTCCCTGAGGGACGCCACTTGTCACTGGTCTCCAGGTGGACATTGTGCTGTTGATCACCAGTCTGTGTGCAACCATGCAGCAAATTCCTTATCCAGCGAGTTGTCCACCCATAAATTCCCATGCAACATAATTGCATCTACTCAGTCTGTCAGAGTAAAAAAGTGTTTTCTTACTTTTAGATGGAATTTCATGACCTGGTGTCTCTTGTCCTGTCAATGAGCATTACTAAGTAGTCTGACTAGTCTTCATTCCCTTCATTTCACAAGACATTTTTACACACTCATAATATTCTCTTTAATATTCTGTTTTTCAGACTGAACAGTTGCAGCTTTCTCAACTTCTCTTCATAAAAATGACGCTTCAGTGCTTCAATCATCTTAGTGGTTCATCACCAGACTTGATCCAGACATAACTTTCCTGTACTGGGGAGTCCAGAACTCAGCACAGCATTCCCATGTACAATCTCAGCCATGATGAGCAGAAATGAAGAGACACCACATTCCTTCTAATGTAGCTCAGGATCCTTTTAGTCTTGTCACCTGCTCAGTCTTTTTCTCAAAACTAAATTTTTCCCTTCTGGAGATGGGGAGTAGAATGGTTTCTAATCTCTTTTGGATAACTTGGCCAATTCTGTGAGCTGTATGTGTAGTAAAATGTTCAAAATGTTCAAAAATTTTCTTTTCGTAAGCCACACTTTGAAATCTGTTCTTCTGTCTTGTGGCAAATCAAGACAGATCAGGAGCTTCCCTTTTATTTTGTTTGTTTTAAAGTGAATAAATCACATTATTTAAACTCTTTAGTGACAGCAGATGACACAACACTGCACAAATACACTATTAATTATTATTTATCATGAAGTGATATCTTCATAGTAAAGTAAAAATATGGGAAACAGATAAGCTTTAGTATGATTTGACAAGAAATGATTTAGGAAAACAGAAGATGCCTCCAAAACTTAGACAAGACTGCAATTTTCAGTAAGTGAAAGAAAATTATTTATTATGTGAATTTTCATTTAAAATAAGAAATTGTAGACTTTCTGTCATTTTGTCCTTGGATGATGGGCAGTTTGTGCTGAAGCCAGGAAAAAATAACCACATTAAATACAAGGGCACATTTGTACCACTAATCTATAGTTGAATTCAAATTTGCAAAAAAATTGATCGTGTTTATAGGTAATAAATGATCTTAACATTTATATGCACAGAACTTTAAAAACTGAAATTCCAATCAAGAAAGAAAAGAAAAAAAAAATTACAAAAGCCCGAAGAAGGAAAAAAAAAACCCAACAAAAAACCCCCAAAAAACACCAGAGACTTGAAATGTATGGTATTTTAATGGAATAAAATATTAAGATAAAAGACCTGACTAGGTATGAGAATATATTTGTAACTAAATCACTGACAGTGGAAAAGACATCATCTTCATCTTCTTCCTCTACTAATAGCTTTTATGCAAGGATCAGTGCAATCATACTCAAGATATAGACATGGAAAATCGTTGTAAATTCAATACAAAGCCAAATTGTAATTCTCTTGATGGAAAATTTTCAGCTAAAAGATTAATATTTCAGAAACTGCTTGCAGTAGAACCAAACAATGCCATTTCAATTTTAGTTGAACTCTCTCTAGAATCCTGTACATAATGGTTCATCATAATAAATAAACATTATCATGTTGTGTGTATATTTTAGCTGTCATCTGAGGAAAAGGCAAATATCATGGTGCTTATTTACAAAACTCATTCTTTATCTTCCTAAATTACATACTGCTTTGAAAATAATCAAGTAGCTATCAGACAGATGCATATTGACAAACCTCCACTGAACTCAATAAAGCTCTACCTATTTGCCCACTCAGGATAACACAGAAGTATATAATGGCTTAAGAAGAGATTTTAAGTGCAAATGCACTTTATAATTCAGAGACAACTTCATACAAGAAGTTCAGAATTACTAAAATATACAGCTGTCTTAAGAATATAAAATTTAAATGCGTCCAGCTGCAGGAAAGTATGATTATCAGAAGCTTGATATGTGCTTTTGTGATTCTTGCACAGTATCTGACATGTATTAAAGTACTGATTGCTTACTTTTGACTGATTAAATCAAGATATTTGAAATTAGAACGCCTTATAACATTTGAATAATATATATTACATTTTCATGTAAATTTTTACCAAAACCACTCCTCATTTTTATTTCACAACCTTCTATCTATAGTAAACAAACTTTACCAAAAAATGCAGAATAGTGAGACAGGTTCTGTGATTTGCCAAAGTGACATAGATTTTCCCAACCCACTTGTTGGGCTAAGAAGAGATGATCTTTTAGGCAGACCATCACAGTACACAGGAGTCATGACAATGACTTGGGAGGGATATTAAAATTCCAGCAGTCTCATTTCTGATGAATTCTGAGGTGGGAATCTCAACAGTGGCTCTCAAACAGCTTTATTCAGTGTTTGGTTTACACAGTTTTGGTGTATCAGATATTCCAAGTAAACTGTTTAATACCTAACAACAATGTAAATAAAAGCTTATCCCTTAGTAATGAAGTACAAGGAAGAAAATAAATAGAAAATACAAAGAAAGGAGAAAGCAAGAGAGAAGGTAAGTATTACCACCCTCAAATCCAGTGAAGTTGCCAGGATTCCTCCTATGGAGAGTGCATATCCTGGGGCTGGTCTTGCCCTCTTTTAAAACCTTGTCCCCACCCATGCCTTGTGGGGTTTTCTTGAAAATTCTTGGTGGAGGGAGTGGATTGCTGGTGCCCCACTACCCCATAATATGTCTGGACATGCACCACGAGCCTAGATAACAGTCACAGAAAACTACCACACCGCCACAGAACAAGCCCTATTTCAGCCGCTGTTTGGTTGTTTGAGAAAAGATGGTCAAGTTTCATTAGTTTCTCATAGAGATCATGTTACAACATTTTTGTTGTTGTAATTTCCGTAAGTCTAGAACTTGTGCATGTTTTAGAAGTATGATCTTCCTAGTGGTGCAACTTGAACTGCACTTTCTTCTCATGTAGTCCATTGTCTCTCTCATTTTAAAATATCTAGGGGAAGAGTCTGTTTCCTGAAGGAAAAAAACAAACAAATGGTCCTAGTGATTGTCTGTATATATTATAAAAATATGTAAAACTTCTACTGATGATCTGCCTCATAAAATGCAGAACAGAACTATTTCTTTTATCAGTAGGAAAACTCATCTGTATTAAACATGACAGAAAAAAAGGACATTTTTTAAAAGTCTATGCTGATATGAACGAGGTCAAGATTTGCCTTTTTTCTTCATCACTGACTAATAAAATGAGGGTGAATCCAGTTCAAGTAGTTAATATCTTATAATCTCTCTAAAGCTAAAGTTAAGGAGAAAATTAAGGTGCATCTAACAAATGTATACACATGCTTAATGTCTATATCTCAGTAATTTTGGACTAATACAGATTTGTATGCCATCTAGAAACTATTAGGGTTTTCGTTTATGTCCTGAAACTTTGAAATATCAAGTTAAGTTCTTTTTTTTTTTTTTTTTGGTCAAAGCCTACCACAGCGCATTATCATGGAATCACAGCAAATAGGATTGGAAGGAACTTGAAGGGATTATCTTGACTATCTCTCATGCCTCAGGCAGGATCAGCTCTCCCAATGACATTTCTGACAGATGCTATTTTAACATAGTTCTAAAACTTTCCAAAACTAAATTCAACAAAGCTGTAATAAAAGTGTTCTTGTTCCCAATTATACTAATGTAATGCTTAAACACTGACATTTAAAAAAAATAAACCCCCCAGCATTCACTGTGTTGAAAAAGCAAATAAAAACAAAAGACCTTTGGGCTTCCTGATCCACATCTGCTTGTTATTAGCAGTGCTCAAACAAGAGAATAAATAATATTGCTGATTATCAGCAAGGCTGGACTCACTTCATTTCACTGTTAACAAGGTATTGCCCTAATAGAGCAAAAACTTCATCTTCCTGGGTAGAAACTGATGCTTGTAGAGACTGACTCTGTGTAAATTATCAGGCAATTGTACACAAGAACCACAACTTCTGTGTGGGTAGGGCTCCTGCCCACCTCAGAGTGCTTATACAACTATGGGTTCATGAGGATGAGTAGGTGCTTGGATGCCACCTCTATTTGAAATTTTACTATGATACTTGGCAAAGCACAAATACACTTGAAAGATTTTTCTCCCTGCTGATTCTTTGTTCTGTTTCTCTTTTGTGTGTGGATAATTATGGGGGCAATTTGGCTACAACATTCTGAACTTCCGTGATTTTTAGTGAGGACTACATGGATTTGAATCTGTGAGCTAGTCATAATGCTTCCTCAATATTACCCATTTAATGTCAATTATAGACAAAAAATAGCCCACTTATTGTCTCATATTAGCATCCACATCAATAACTGTGTAGAACAAAAGGCATAAACTGTGACCATCTGCTCTCACTACAATAATCTACCTAAAAAAGCTTAGTCAGTATCTCACAGTAAAGATTCTGATGCATTTGTATGGGATCATGCTGTTTAAGTGTCTTCTGTGATTAAAATTATTACTGTTTTGGCCCATCACCTATTAGTACATATATTCCCTAATTTCAAGTAAAATACTGTCATTTTAATTTTATTAGTATATTAAATAGAGATGACTGTTGCCAAATACCTATAAGGAAAACATTTTAACTTTTTTTTTTTTTATATACATAATTGTCATTCTCATTCCTGTTGATGCTACAATACTTAGACATTCTAAAAAAATAATATGCCTCCTATTTTTATTATTTCGACAAGTGCATGTTTCTTCAGCTGTGCTAAATGCCTGGATAGAGCTATATCAAAATGCAAAATGTTAACCAGAAGTGCATCATGACTTGAAAAGTAAAAAAAAAAAGAATATTTAAAAGCCTATAATCAGAAAAGATTGTTAATATTTAAAGAGAATATACTGTGACTTTTCTCAGCATTGGATACGTGATTTTTTTCCTGGCAGCTTGCAAAAACAGATAGGAGTTTAAGAAACATTCACATAAAAGCAC
The DNA here is from genome assembly GCA_013396835.1 of Psilopogon haemacephalus. Classification (NCBI taxonomy): domain Eukaryota; kingdom Metazoa; phylum Chordata; class Aves; order Piciformes; family Megalaimidae; genus Psilopogon; species Psilopogon haemacephalus. The sequence continues at coordinate 19,576 of VWZI01000071.1, forward strand.
AAAATGCAGGCAAATCCCTGCTGTTTTATACCAGCATCCCTATTCTATTCTCTAGCACATCAGGCCTGTCAAGGCATCTCTGTTTGCTCTTTCTAACAATAGTATGTAAATTAAAGTAATGCATTGCAAATGCCCAATGCATTTATTACAATGTCTTAAATGTTTGGCTCCAATCAGCTACAGATTTGGTAAATGTTTGAGATTAGATGTTTTCTAATCCTCCAATGACAACCACAGAGACTTGATTACAGGCTGTCTTTGCATAGCAAAATATATTTTTTTTCCAAAAATGAAATATAGTGATACACTTCCTTTGCCTGCTTTTCTAATATGCTAGGCATTAATCTCTTCTCTTCATTTCAAATCGATTTTTATGTGTTCACAGCATTAATTTTGAGTATTTCTGCTTTCACCCTATTTATTCTATGAATTCAATAACAATCTGCTTCACAATATTAAAATAAAAATCAGAGATAAATTATCCTTCTATGAAACCTGGGTTATAAATCATAATACTGCCAGCCTATGAACCAGCCCTATGACAGTTGAGAACAAGATTCAAAGCAATACTCAAAAACCCATGTTTTTTTCTAGATATTCAAGCTTGGCTAATATATACAATTCTTGAATTAGATTTTTTTTTTTTACATTTTGGCAAAGAAAAAGAGGATAATGGGGTTTTATTGGTAACTGATCTGCCTATTTATCAACTCTGCTTAATAACAGGTATTCAGCTTGCTGAGTTTTAATTACGTTTGAGCATTAGAAGTCACTTTGATCCCAATTATATCAAGCATCTGAATTAGAAATCTCGATGTAAAGACAGCATAGAGAATTATCCAATATCTATCGACTGTCTAACAGTAGTCAGTATATATAGCACATATACATAGCTAAACAGCACATGTATGTAGCTAAATGATTAGCTCCAATACATCAGCAAGACACTGTGCTGTCTTTTGATTGGCCAAGCTTCTCAAAACTGTCACCAGCAAATGATCAGGAAGAACTGGAACACAAAAGATTTCATCTCAATATGAGGAGAAACTTCTTTATGGTGAGGGTGACAGAGCATTGGAACAGGCTGCCCAGAGAAGTTGTAGAGAGTCCTGCAGAGACTTTCAAAACTCAACTGGATGAGTTCCTGAGTTAAACACCTAGGGGAGGTTGGATCTCTGGAGGTCACTTCTAACCTCTAAAGTTCTGTGATTCTGTTAATTAAGGAATGAAGTGTGGTTGTCATTAGTAGGCAAATGTTTAGCTTTGCTGCTAGTGCACCAATGCACTTTTCTTTCTCAGTGATTCACATAGTACATTTTTGACACCTTCTGTACAGAAATGAGTCTTTGATCTTTTCATCTTTGTAGGTGAAAGAATTCTGGTTATGCATCTTGTATATTGGTAACTCTGTAGTTAACATGCCTATACATGATAAAGCAGTGCAGTTTCAAATTACCCTGTCTTTGGTTTAGAAGTAGGAGTGTGTATTCATTCAGTCTTAGTTCCAAGTGGCCGAACAGCAAGCTACAAATTCGGCATCTCCTGATGCTCCCCAAATTCATAAATACTGCAGAAGTGAAAATGCACACATTTTTGCACTTTTGCACTTCAATATGCATATAGAAATATTCAGAAATACTTTCACATACGAAAGTAAAAAAAAAATTGAAAGAAAAAAAAAACCCTTTTGCCCAGTGTTGACATCTTTTTTAAAATGCAAAGTAATTATTTTTCAGAATTCAATCTTATCACAGATTTTTTTTTTTTTAATGGAAACCAAATTCTCACAGAATGGCAAAAGTATATTAGAATGCTACTTTTCATATTTTTGGAAGAAAAAAAATTATACATGTTCCTACCAGTTCCAATTGGAAGGTCTTTGAAGTGTTTCTGGATTGTACAATTTAGTTTTCCCAAAGTATGCATGTCTGCATGACTACAATATGGAGCTATGGCTATCACCATGGCAGGTGTTCAGCAAACTGATAACTCATTAGTTCATCCTTCATCTGCTTAGCAGTGTGGAAATGTGGGCTGTATTTATGAGATCAGGCACAAATTTAGTGTACACTTCACCTGTTCCAAAAGTAATAAAGAGCAGATAGCCATAAGTATAATATGGGACAGCAATTTTGACTAAATGTCTATGCTAAGCATTTTACACATGTCTTGTTATTATTAATGTTGTATAAAAATGGTTTCTTTGAAAGTGAAAACCTACAGGCAAATAAAAATTTTTAAAAATCTGAAATCAAATGCAAGAGAAGCAAGACCTGCAATTTTTGTCATGTGTCTGTAAATGGGAAAAAAACCCCAAACCTGTAATGGTATGGATTCCTCTATATTATTTTCCATTAGCATCAAGTCTGTAGACCTTTCCAAACATCATCCAGCTATAGAAGAGATATTTCATGATAAATAGGAGAGTCATATCCAAACTTAGATACTCATGCTATTAAAAAAAAAAAAAAAAAA
>VWZI01000071.1:25514-42858 GCA_013396835.1 Psilopogon haemacephalus
TAGCTTATGGTATTGGAAATCCCCTTGAAATTAGGGACAAATCAGGAATATCAAAATACATGTTTTATTTCAAGGGGTTTAGACTTGAAGATAATAGAATCCTTCTGTTCTATGCAGCTCTTACTCTGTGTATCTTTTTCTTTTACTTATGTTTTAAGAACAAATTAGTTCCCAGTAGTACCATAAACAACTGAAAAATCCTCTGCTCTACCTTTCCTGCAATACTCCTGCATCTGTATTCTGAATAATTTTAGAATGGAGAGTATGGAAGTGTGTGGAGAAATTTTCAAGACTGAAAAAAATAAATTTGAAAAAGTTGGATTTTTTTTCTAGTCTAATAAATAATTTGGCAACTGCTCTCACTTTAAGATATAATAAACACTTCAGCTGTATAAATTCTTAATTGGCAGATTTAATAATTCCTTTTCATGCTTTTCGTTATTGTACCTATATGCACAAGGCAAAAAATGGGCCTTCAAGATCTGCAAACTGTTTCTAAATAGAATCATAGAATCATTAAGGTGGGAAAAGACCTCTTGAGATCAAGTGCAACCATCAAACTGACACCACCATGGCCATTAAACCATGTCCTGAAATGCCATGTCTACACTTTCTTTAAACACCTCCAGGAATGGTGATTCCATCACTTCTCTGGGTAGGCTGTTTCAATCCCTGGCCACTCTTTCAGTAAATATTTATTTCCTAATACCCGTTCTAAACCTTCTGTGGCACAACATTTCCTCTTGTCCTGTGGCTAGCTACTTGAAAGAAGATAGCAACACCCACCTCACTACAGCCTTCTTTCAAGTAGTCATAGAGTTCAATGAGGTCTCCCCTCTGCCTCCCCTGCTCCAGGTGAGACAATCCCAGTTTCCTCATGCACTCCTTGTGTGACATGCTCTACAAACCCCTCACCAGCTTCATTGCCCATCTATGGACAGGCTCCAGCACCTTGATGCCTCTTTCATACTGCAGCACCCAAAACTGAACACAGTACTTCAGCTGCAGCCTCACCAGTACTACATACAGTGACATGATCACTTTACTATCCCTGCTGGATGCACTGCTACTAATAAAGGCCACAATGCTACATAAGATGTTGAATGGATAAGGTTATGTATAATGACAGATATCTAAGATTCCTTTCCCACAAGAGGCTGGATCACATGACCTTTTGCGATCACTTTCAACCCACCTGTTCTGTGATTCTCTGATTCCACAGGGATAATATCTTTTTCAATGATTTGATGGGAAAGGATAAGTGATAAGACATTACAAGTCACAGTGCAGAGAATTTAAAACCTATCTTTATGGCACATAGAAGAAGCATAGTTAAAATCATCAATGGATTTGCTGAAAATTGTCAGTTTCTTCTGCAAAATTAAGTTTTCCAGAAGGAAAATATGTTTCAATATATTTTCCTTTAAAACTTTAGTAATTTTCTGTATGATATGGCAACAAAACCTACAAATTTAGGAACTGAATTTTTTCAATTTATTTTAGAAAATAAAAGTTATCTGGAGGAGACAAGAGAAGGAAAATTATTTGGAAATAAAAGAATTTTTCATGTCTTTATGACATGTAGTAGTATGGGTACTAACACATGACTGTATTCTGTAGTAAAATAGTATACTACAATGAGTTTCTAGTGTGTATGAAACAAAGCATACTGAGACACTATGACAGATGGTTTTGATCTATCTTTCATCACATCTGCATTATATTTTGCTCCACTGAATTCAACAGGTGTTGCAGATTCCAAGCATCTTGAGAGGATCATACCCACATACCCACAAAGCAAGGGAAGCATGAATGGAGAAGGCCACGACTCAGTACGCTGTATAATTGAATCCTTTGTCAGAGTATCCTGTCACATAATCAGATCTTGTGAATTGTCCATGGCAATTTAATAACTATATACATTAATTTTAAGCTTAATTAAGCTTGTCATGGCATTAGTACTTTTTTCTTTTTTGTGCTTTTCCAGTTCTTTATATGTGTAGTAATTGTATTGTTTTCAAACACTATACATTTACAGTACACTTGTGTCTTGAAAGCTACAATTTTTAGACTAGATAGTTGATTTAAAGTGGGGTTTTTTTCCTACATAATGTGGTTTTAAGATTTTATGCTATTTACCACATTGTATAATAAGTCGTGTGAACAGCATAGAATTAGGAGACCACACAAAGCATGTAAATCTTTCTCTGTTTGATGTGTTTTAAGATGCCAGCTTCACTTCTGGTTCTGGAAAATGGATGAATACTTTTGGAATTTTTGTTTACTATGAAAAATAGGTTGCAAGAATTTTCATAAAGCTCATTTTATTGATTTGAATTATAAAGTCCAAAACTTGTCTGAAACTCTCTGAAGAGATTGGTTAATCCAAAGGAGGGGGGAAAAAGAACGTTAGATTAATTTCATAGAGGAAAAAAATCCTGAAAATCACTGGAGGTATTGCAGTAGATGATGTTATATATTGGAGATGTTAGAAAACACAGTAAATTTAGGTGAAGGAAAAGACACTATATAATATCCTGTGTATTAAGACCCTGTTCTGAAACCACTGAACTCACTGGTTTTAGAATGTCACACAAACACCTAAAATCATTAAAGCTCTATTCTATTTGTATATAAGGCCTTAGCATTTGTAGTCATATATTCCCAAAGAAATATCCTGTACCATGGAAAGCATTTTATACTTTAAACATAATTAATGCTCTTTAGTGGCTAGTCTCCATACATCCTCATCAACTCTCCTCTAATGGGATGATGATGAGACATCTGCCAGATTAAAAACAAAAAAAAAAGAAAATTAAAAATCAAGTAATATGTCAGCCAGAACAATAGTGGGGAAGAAAAGCAAGAGAAAATAAAAAATAAGTAACAATATCCCAATTAACATAAAAAACAAAAGAGCTGAAGTGCAGATGAATGTCAGCTTTCTTCAGACAATACTGACAATGAGAGCTGCACAAATACGCCCAAGATATGTTTGGAAGAGAGGTAACTACACAATGGCAAATTAGTCCTGAAATAATTCATTGAATAATATTGCCAGGATTTATCTGTAAGAGACCAAATGGTACATTTTCTCAGATACATATCCTATGTGAATTGACAAAATCAGGGAGCAAAGGGTTAGATAAACAGTAACCAAGTCTTGAACACAATAATTTTATCCCTAGCTTTCCTTACAATACCAATTACTAGATGTTGCGGTATGTTATTCTACTTCACACAAAGAAGAAAGAAATATCTAGAGAGGTCATAGATCTATTTAATCTATCTAATGGGATGTCATATATGTAAGTGGTACAATCTGCATTATGAAATCTCAGGGAACTTTCATTTCATTCCAGTAACTTTAGAGTGTGAATAGATGGAGTCTATAGTTTTCCCTTTCTTATTGTTGTTTCTAATAACACAATTCAGTCAGGGTATGTGTAAATGAGAAACTTTATTTAGATGCAGAGGGAGTTCAGGCACTTCTGGACATTTTTCTACATTGCGAAGGTCCTTAGGCACCCATTACTAGGGTAAAATATCAGGTCAAATCTGACAGCCCAAGGAAGGCAATGCTGTTGCAGCTCCGCGCCCTAGGTTCAGCCAGTAGTGAGGCTGATGTTCCTATCAGACACATACACATAAAGCAAATGCGTGCACTACATATATATATACACAGCTGGCCACTGATCACAAATAAGCAGATCACTCATGAGAGCATTGAAAGCACCAGCAGCCTCTTCCTGTTCAAGATGAGGGGGACAGAGCTCTGTTAGTGGTTTATATAAATAAACAAACAAATATTTACATATATATATATGCATAATGTATATCCCTCCAGCAGCTGGGCTCAGTCGCCCATTTTGCCAAGTAGCTTCCCTATGGATATCAGACTCCTGTCATGCTAGCACATGGATATACAAACCATTGAAGCTGCAGCCTCACTCCCATTTCTGGTAAAGACATGCACACATACAAGCACGTGTATTCATTCATGCACAGGGACCTAAGCAAGACCAAGCCCTCTGTGCTCATGCTCCTAGAGACATGCATATACAAAGACACATGCAGTGCCAAACTTAGAGACACAGATCCTTTGGACTCCCTTGGTCTTCACAATAGCCAGCTCCTCCCATGGTCTTGTTTGTAGACTCTCTTACTACGCTGGCTCTGATGCCACTTCATCTCCTCACAATCTCACTCAGCCTGACCCTGTTTGTCATCCATTCACACATATTCACACACCCAGACCTGCTTCAGATGCTATACCACAGGCACAGGTCTCTGGCTCCTTGTCCCACCTGCTTCTGACTGGCTTATTTTCAGTTGCTTGTGGTTGCTCTGATTGCTTGCATTCAAGCGTCCAAGCCCTCCAGCCTATGTTTTTAGTCCAGTCACTGGCATCCAGACCTGCATTTGTTCCAAGTACTGGCACCATGGGTCCCTGCAATCTAAGGTGCTGTATCAGTTGCTGGCACTCAGCTTCCTGTACACACACATGCAGAGACATCAACTAAATCTCCCCACCCAAGAAAAGCACCAAAAATGAATTTAACCAGATGAAATAGACTATTTTTTAGACATAGGGCATAGACAGGCCAGCATGTCAGCTTATTTAATCATCACCTTTCATTCCCTTATTTTATCTTCCTATCCTTGTTCCAACTCACATCACCTAGATGTCTTCCTTTCCCATCTTTAGTTTCTCCTCTAAACGTTCCTTAATAGGTCCCTTGCAATTGCAAATTGCTCCTGCATCCCATAAGATGTCCTTCTCCTTAGTCTGTGACACCTGCAGTCTAAAAGGTTCTCCTCCAGCACCGACTCAGTTTGATGAGTTTCACAAGACTACTTTCAGAGGCTTTCCTGAGACAACTGTGGAAGAGTCTTGGACAGGACATACCTTTCTCTGAATCCTCAGTTTGGGTTCTGTCATAGGCTGAGTTTCAGTCTGCTGCTATTCATACCATCGCGTTTCATCCCAGCCTCAAAAATGAAAGTGTTGACTGGAGCGAAGTATTATGTGGCTTGAAGTTCAGATTGTGACATGGGAGGCTTTCTATTTCGGTTGCTGCTTCTGGGTTTTGGGCTCTTGGGTGTTGGTTCTGTTCTGCCCAGATGACAGAGGAATGAAGAGGGATGGGAGGAATAGTTTTCTGTCTTATGCTTTTACCTCATCAGCTTCTGCTTCCTGCTGCTTTCCACCATGCTTTTTTTCTGCAAATAGGCCAAGGTAATTATGCAGAGACAAAGTTATCAGTTGGATAGTCAATAAGCAAATCACATACTCAAACTTAAGTGTCCAGAATTTACATGAGGTAGCCTACAATACAAAATGACTTGTTTGTCTGTAGTTCTCTCTCACAACACTTAGCCAGCTATGGGGAGGTCAGCTGGGAGGGTTTTTTTAACTGTTCTATCTAGAAGGATACATCCTTAAACAAGGCGGACACAAACCAATCCATTATATTTTGTTAAGAATTTGTCCCTATTTGTCTTTTATTTACCTTTATAGATATCTCGACAAGAAAAATTTAAAAGAAAAAAAAAAGAGAGAGAGAAAAAAAGACACAATTAGACAAATAACTATTGAAAGTATACTTACTTAATTGATCCCTCAAAATGGGATTTTGTCAAATTGGAACATTTATTACAAGGCTTTTTCCTGTTTTGATACTATTTGGTATTTAGTTACTTGAGTGATGGAGTGTGCAGTACACCTTGGTAAGTTTGTATGTGAAGGCATGCTGAGAAGGATACTTTTGTGAAGGGCAAGGTTAGTATGCAAAATGATCATGATGAATTAAGATGCCTGTCTGAAATAAATATAATGGTCATCAAGAAGGACAAGTTCAAAGCACTGCAGAGAGAAGTAAACAGCTGAGTGGATGCCTGGCCAAGCAGCAGTTCTGCAGGTATGACCTAGGCTTGTACTAAGCCTTTACACATTCATGGAATCATGCAGTCATTGTGCTGGTTGCAAGGACTTTTAGAATGTACCAGTTGTGGCTTACAGAGGCTGTCACCAGCACTAGATCAGGTTGGCTATTTTTGGGGTATTTTTAAAGGAGCGTGAATAGAAAATGTCTAGCGATCTGTGACACCTCCGTTCTCACTCCAAGGAGATGTATTAATGCCTGGGCAGCTGATTGTGGTCACCATCTGTGCCTAGTCCCTTCTTGAACAGTCTGTATAACACTTGGAACTATCTTGGACTGGCACCTCATATGAGGCATTTGAATGCTTTCAGTTTCCCAGTCTGCAGGCCTTTCTAGAGCAGTTATATATTCCAGTCAGCAGTCCTCTGCCCCATGAATTTTATTAGACTATATCTTATCATGAAACTTAATCTAGTATCTTCCTAGTACATTTTTTGATAATAAAGACCTGATGACACAGTGTCAAACACTCAGGATTATGAAAGGAGCTAGACAATGCAGCCTGATGCATGAACATTTGTAGTAATTTAGAACTGGGCTGAGCTGGGGTTAATTCTCCTCTAATGCTGTGTTTTGCAGTGCTGTAGCTGAGCATTGATAAAGCACCAGTGTTGTGGCTATTGCTAAGCTGAGCACCCAGGCTGGGGTTTTTTGTTTTTTTCCTTAACATCTCCATGCTTCAAGATGCTGAGAGGACACAGTTGATCCACACTGGCCAAAAGGATATTCCATACCATATGATGTCAGCTCAGATATAAGAATGAGGTAATAGAAGGAAGTTTGGGAAAGATTCGTCCATGGCGTCTGTTCTCCAGAAGTAACCATCAAGCATAGAGAGCCCTGCTTCCAAGACCAAAATATCATCCAGCTGATGGGAAGCAGAGATTAACATCTCTCTCTGCTCCTGCTTCTGCGTGGTCTGTTGCTTTTGCTTATTTTCATTATTAAATTGCTTCTATCTCATACCTGGCTTTTGTTATATTTTCCCCTCTCCCCTGCCCATGTAAGAGGGGGGGAGGGATAGAGTGAATCTGGTGGGCATTTGGCCCCCAGCTGGGGCAAAACAGCCCAACATTACACGTGGAGTCCCTATCCCAGTCCAATTATGCAGTTAAATGCAAAAACATTTGGACAGATTATAGCAAAACCGATTCTGACAGTCATCTCATATGAGTACAGTGTGGACAGTTAAGCTAAGAGGGCCTTGAAAAAAACAAATCTATCTGCCTTGTTCAACAAAACAGTGGTGCAGAAAAAGACTGATTGGAACTGCATGAAAGACACATGAATGGCCCATGAATCATGTCCTTTAGCCTGTTCAGTGCTAATAAAACATCTACTTGAGTTTCATATCCCACTGTAGGTATTATTCTTTCAGGAAAGATAAAACTGAATAACTAGTGACAGATCGGTACAGAATAATAAAAATGATAGGTGATCTAGAAAGATGACAGTATTCCTAGTTCATTAATGTGGGGAAAAGAATGCTGAGGGTAACAACAAGATCAGACTGCTGAAAATGAGGAAGGTGTAAGCTCACTATCATGGCATTAAGGCAAGGAATGATAAGTAAAAGTGAATCAAGGAAAATATAGTATTAGACATCAGAAAAAAAGATCTATCAACAGTAAGGACACTTAAGCACTAGTTTAAGTGAGGTGATTTTAGACTCCATAACCAGGGATTTTCAGAAACAAATAAGGCAAACACCTGTTAGAAATGGTTTCACTGCTCTGCAGCAGTGAATGGATTAGACAAATCCTCAAAAGTCTTTCAAGGCTTATTTTCTGTGAAACAGCTACACTGCAAAATTTCCAGACATATTAATACTATAAATTCGGTTGCCACAGAAGAGCACACTAAATATTTAGACAACACTACAAGAAGGGGGAGGGGAAAAAAAGTTGCATTATAGAGTACTTAGAAATCAGAATAAAATGTATGTATTACTAGTTTTAGAAGACATGTAATAATGATGGTAAGCCATACTTTCTGCTTTGAAATATTTTTTTTTAATTACAAATAACTGCATTGAAGCTGAATTCAGCCTTTGCATTGTGTATGTCTTGACTTTTTTTCTAAAGTAATTTGTTACAATGATAGACACTGAAGAAAATCTTGTGGTCTGCTTTTTTCATCTGACTGTTTAACAAGATATATGACAGAGAGTTACAATTACATTTTCTTATTTTTGACCTACAACATGTCATTTTATCTGCTTACAATGACAAAGAATTGTATAATCTAATGAATTAAGAGCAAGAGGCAGCAGGCTAATTTTCCTATCAATAGCCACAACAGTGCTTTGATAAAAATGAAAACTTTGGACATACATGATTTTAAACTGATAAAAAGCATATATGAACTGGTTTCTGGATTAAAATTGCTAATCTTGCAAAAGGGGGCTGTTGTCATCATGACCTTCGACTAATAAACATTAAAATACAGAGCTATTTAACTTAATTTTGTAGCTATTCCTGCAGTGCATGCAAATTGAATTTAATTAAAGATGAAAATAGTTACATCAGATAATGTTTTTGACCTACTGCCCAATTACTGGCTATAAATATATTGATCTCTTCTTCTGGCAAGCATATTGCAAATGATACCAGAAATACATTAAAGAAATATATTTATTTAATAGAGTTTGTCAATATGAGGAAGCATTAGATGATCTCTAAACACAGGAGAACTTTATTTGTCCCAAAGACATTGCAGTCTCAAATAGCAAAGATGAAAAATGTGGAAATTAACACAATACACATGGTTAGGTTGAAACTAAGCACACTTGTGCTTCTTTCTGTTTTTTTCAAACTTGAGTACACAATTTTTGTTCACCTTCTGTTCTTCCCAGTCCTCTTGAGTAATTTTATCTTTCTGCAGCATGGAACATTGATTTAAATTCCTACACTTTTATGAAATTCTGTTTCATCTGAATGACCTGTAATATTGTATCCATTTTGAAATGGAGATGGTTGCCATTCTTTGCTAAGTAAAATGTATGTGACTGTAGGTGAATTTTGAATTGGATTGTTTGTTCCTTTGAACACTTGAAAAAGGTGACAAGATGGTGGGTTGGAAAAGAGACTCGGAATCCTAACATGCTTTAATTTCTACACTAGTTTATTTCCTGGTTTTCAAGCTTGCTACATCTATTCAGGTGGAGATAATTTATATTCCAACATCTATTAAAACATTTTATTATTTTGATCCATGAGAAACAAGGATTTTGTTGCCTATCAATAGTGCAGAATTTATTCTGATGCACTCTTCAAAGATTTCAGTCATCAAATAGAACAAATACTATACCTATAAAGTCTGGCTTTCCTTCTTACTTCCCTAAAAATATGTACCTAACACAGGTACAGAAGAAAGGATTTGTTTCTTGGAGTCTCAGTTTCTCTGTAATGACTCTATGACCATTTTCTTGATGCAGGAATTTTTGCATCTATTGTACTCAGTTGAGTTTTAATCCTAGTACCAAAGAAATCACATGCCAACATTTGAGGTCAATCTTTCAGCTTTCACAATAAAAAAGTTATTTAAAAAATACACATAGGCACAAAGCATACATTTATTTGTCTGTTCTAAATAGTTGTTCATATTATCAGTAGAATTGAAAGTAGTATTCATTAAGTAATAATAATAATAATAATGTTATATGGGTTATAATATTTATATATATTCTTATACTGGTGTTCAGAGATGTGTCGTACATTCATACAATGTAGCTAGAAAGCTAGCCATGAAGAACTTCAAGTCTTTGCTGAACTTACTGTCATACTTTAATATGTACTCATCTTGTATTCTTAAACTTACCAAACATATTTCTGTTTTTCAGAAGTTACTGATTTTGGGTGAATGTTGTGTTAAATGTTGTCTGAGTTTTGAATTCTCTGTGGCCACTGAAACATAACAAATTTCTGCATCAGATACTTTGAGAAGGACATTTGTTATTATTTTCTTCATTTTAAAACATGTAAGGTAAAAAAAAATCTACTCAGTGTGATGACATCTTTAGCTTCTCATTAAAATTTTCATCAGGTAAATACCATTTTGCAACCTACTGTCTGTATCATAAGCAAAATGCAGACAAGTCATTATACATCTAAGCTACTAGGTGAATAAATTACTTTACAGACCTCAACCTCTTCTCTTTCCAATGCAGCCCTTAGTCTTGTTTTGACCACCCAGATCCTTCCAACTTTTCTTGGAAAATGTTTGTCTTGTTTTTCCAAGCTGTCAGAACAAAGGCTTCCACATATTAACAATGTGTCTGTCCTTTTCTCTTTTACAGCTATGTGTATCCTCTTACAGAAATGATAAGATCAAAGAAGCATTTATGGGCAGTGTTTCACACAATTTTATCAGATGAAACATGCAATTTAAGCTATTGACTTACAAGACACTCTGTATTTAGTGTCTCTTAAAAGATAACACTTTAAAAGCTTTACCACTGAGCAAATCCACTCCTCCTGATCTTAAAATGTAAGGGCACCTTCCACTTAACTTTTTAATTAGGTCACAAAATTATCATGAAACTATAACATTGCCACTATATTCAAAGTTCTCTGTATATAAGTATGCAGTTTTAAAAAGCATATAGGTATTTGTTAAACCCAAACTTGGGTGTGCTGAACACACGAGATCATTAAAAATGGACTGGCTATGGCAACAATGGCTGAATCAAAAGTACTTTTCTGACTTTTTTTCATCTTTACTGAACATTGTTTTTTCCTGTCAAAAGCAAGCAAAATGTAGAAAAAGCCTTATTGTGTTTTGGTTGGTTTTTTGTTTTGGTTGGGGTTTTGGTTTTTTTTTTTTTTGTTTGTTTGTTTGTTTTTTTTTTAATTGGGTTTTGTTTGTTTGTTTGTTACATTTTTTTAAAGTGTTTCAGATTATATATTCACAGAATGTAAAGGCCAGAAGGCATCATTGCAATCATATGATTCTATGATTTTACTTGTGGACAAGATTCGTCACCTCATGTTTGTAGGTAAACTCTGCTAGTCAGCTAAGCACGATAAATCTCTTAGGCTGAGAAAAACAGTTTAATAAGGAAAGCACAAGCTGCACAGCAAAATAAGGAATTAATTCATTACCTCCAAAATCTAGGCAGACATTTATCAATTTCCAAGAAATCAGGGCTGTATGACATAGTAGTTAGGAATAAAAACACTGTTACTCCATACTTCTCCCTCTTCCTCTCCTTTTTCCATCTTGGGTTTGTTGCAGAGTATGATGTCGCAGAGTATGATGTCACATGATGCAAGTTAACTGAGGCCAACTGTCCCAGCTGAGTCCACTCACAACTTCTTGTGCATCCCCAGCCTACTCACAGGTGGGCATTGTGGGGAGCAGAAAAAAAACTTGGCTCTGTGTTAACACTGCTCAGAAACAGCTGAAAAATCTCTGTTCTGAGCACTGCTGTGGTCACAAATTCAAAACACAGCACCATACAAGCTACTAAATTAGCTCTACCCCAGCCATAACCAAGACACTTTAATTCCAGGAGTTGTACATAGCTTTTCTCTGTACTCCTGATATTTGATTTTTTTTTTACAAATAGGTGAAATAAGTTCATTGACAAGATTGTCAGTATGTCATGGTGGACCTGGCAGTGTCAAAATAGGCTTATACATGTACTGGCTTGTCCAGACATGTTTTTCTGCTCTCCTTCCGTTTGGAGAAAAGCAACTATGGGAAAAAGGACAGAAGACCTGGAGCCATGGAATCTGAGCACTCTGGCTTACCCAAACTGCTCACATCCTCTGGTAAACAAGTTACACAAGTTTGGCTTGTGCCAACCTTGTGTTAGGCCTACGTGTCTTCCCAAATATGGGTATAGCAAGCCAGTGGCTTCACTCAAATATGGTAAAGCTTGGCTTACTGCCACTGCCAAAATCCCATTAGTCTCAGGCATTAATATAAAAACAGATGAGCAGGTAACACAACGTGCTTTGCTGTTTTTCCATGCCTCTGCTGTCATTCTGTGCTCTGCTGTATCCATTCCTACTGCCTACCAGCAATGATAATGCCTTATTGCTAAAACATAATCCAGCCTGGAAACTTCCTACCTTGAGTTTAGCAGGAACAGCTTTAACTGCCTTCATGCAATAGCTGCACAGCCAGCGTGACACACCATACTGAGACTATACATTGCAAGACATCCTGCCTGCCCATACACAAATTTCCAGCTGTTGGAAGCCAGGACAAGGTCAGAAGTCACCTGCTCCCTTTCCCCAGCGTTCTCTGAAGCCAGGGAAGAATCACAAGTCTCAGTGGCCAATTGACAGAATCCCCTGCAAAAATTTGAGTACTGTCTAATCTGTTAATAACTTTGCAAGTCAGGAGAAATAACATTTGTGAGTAAATGAAAGGTTCCTTTCATTTACCTAGCTTCTGCCCTAAGCGGAAAGGCCCTGAGTCCATCTAGTGGGCAAGCAGAGTAATTGACTGCAATAAAACTTCTCTTCCATTTTTAATTTAATTAATGTTTATATATTGAAAGTTGATACTAGATCTATGTATCTTTATGTAATGATCGTTGCAATTGAACCAAAATATTATTAAATGTAGTGGTCAGGGACTGTAAGAATTTAGAATATCAAAATTAATAAACAATATAAATTTTGGAAAAATAATCTTGCATTAATTAATTACATTCCTCCGTTACACAGACTTGGCTATGTTATTGTAAATTACCTACATCACTTATTAAATCATTTCCTCAATTTTTATAAATCCAAAATAATAAGGCAGTTCTCAAAAGAAACCATTCAAGACATTGTCAAGAGAATGAAAAATGAATACAAGATGTGAATTTAATTTCGTTGTTTATTTTGGCATACTTTGTTCATATATCTCTCCAGAAAGGAAGTTTAAATTACTCAGAAGCTTTCAGTGTTTTATTATGTACAATCACCTAAATAGCCCATCCACAATCCTTGAAAAAAACTATTGCTAAATTACTGCTTTCAATTCCACCTCACTTTTTGTTGTTGTTTGTTTTGTTTTGTTTTGTTTGTCTGTGAAATCATATAGTGAAAGCTTGTTGTGGAGACTCAGACAGGTGCTATAGAGTAGAAGGAGAGAGTTTTCCTTAGCTTCTTCCTTCTTATGTGGTGAGAGTGTTCTGGGAAGAGGTTTGGCTCCATTTCTTTATGTGATCTTTGATCACACATTTTAGCTCATAAATGGCTACTCTGTTACTAAGGCGATGGGTAGTATCCATCAACTTATTTCATAGACAGTCTTCATTGTTGTGGAAAATCCTCAAAAAGTATCCACTCACTTCTTTTTCTAATAGACTATTTTAGTTTCATCACTTTTAATAAGAGCTAAAATATTTGTTTGAATAAATCTAAACACTCAATAACATAGAAAAGCTTTACAATTCTTAATTCTATTGCTAAAATTGTATTATTAAAAATATCCTTTCTTCTAATAGCTGTTTGGTCACATTGTCTTATTGAGAATAATTCTCATAATTCTTAAGGATGGAGACCATTTACTATTCAATACATACATAAAAGAAGTTGCTTAACTGTTGACAGAAAATTAATTAGTTAATATATGAGGGGGGTATGTTAATATGGCTTTTTTCTATTTTGTAGTCTAAATGGTCTTGCTTTATTGTATATAAATACTTTCATTACCACACACTAAGAGAACTGGCAAATTCTAAGTTATTATTTCAAAAACTTTGTCATTTCAACCACATAAGGAACAAACGACACATAGTCTATTTGGAAAGAGATGTTCCATTCTGTACTTTGATTTGCATCCCATCTCATAAATGGGTAATCAATTTTTTTTTTCAGAACTACATAATCCTCTGCTGGTCACTGAAAATTGCTCAGGTACCATTTAAATGGAGAATCAAGGGAGCTTAATGAGTTTAATTCCTTTTGTCTTGTTAAGTCTCAGTAATTATTCTCTATTAGTAAAAAGAAGTATTTACTAATAATGTTGGGGGAAAAGTGGTAAGAGTTAACATTCAGTTTTACCCTTCTTCTATAGAACTGTTATTGAAAGTGCCCACAAAGCAGTTACCTGGAATATCTCAAGTTAGGGCTGAATGCAATGTCTTTTCCCTGTACTGCATGTGACATAGAACTATGTTAGAAAGGTACTTGAATGACTGCCTGGGATGCAAAACTATAACTTGCATAAGGAGACAATTTTGTGTAGATATTGTAAGAGGAAAAGCTTGCAGATGTTGACTTTTTTTCCTTTTACAGAGAGAATTAAATTATTCACTGAGATCTCAGGGGACTTCTGAGGTGGAATTCCTGAAGAGAAAACAAAGTGCTGTATTGGGTTGTGGTTTACCTTTTGAAGGGACTTGTGGATAGAAAATTTAGTTACTTTAGTTACTTAAAAGCCCATTACTTACATGTGCCCAAGTTCTATATTACTAGTTAATGTTAAAAAAAAACTAATTCTAATCTAAGAAAATATTTCTTTTCAGTCACTTTCATCTGTATCATAGATCCTCCATTACTTCCAGGTTTTCCATTCATGCATATTTTGTATAAAATATTTCACAAAGAACAGGATCCACAAATTTTGTGGTTTACTTAAAATATTTTTTTCCTTTGGATCCTATGTATAAAACGTACAAAGTTTTGTAAATGTAAATGTAAATGTAAAGCCTCTAAGTAAGAAAAATCCAAAAGCATTGTTCTGAGTGACTGGAGGTGTGAAACTCAGGCAATCAAATATTCTAATTTGTACTTACTCTGTCTGCATATAGTGGGCATATTTCACTTCCCTGTCACGCTCTGATCTACTGTTGTTAGGGAGAGACAATATGATGGCAAAATGACTTTATGTAGTAAAATTGATTTGAATTACAACAGTCATTCTCGCAATAATCCTTTTAATTGCTCCTAGGAATTATGAAATTAATTAAGAAATATGTGACATCCCCTCAATTTAAAAAAATAAAATATTGATTTAACTCATTGAATGATTAGTACCTTTTGAAAAGTAATCATTTTAGCTTTTTATTTTTATGAAGAAATAAAGAGTACCAAAACTTAAATGAAAGTTGAATGTGACTAATAAAGAAATATTTCTCATTAGAATCTATTTCACTTTCTCATGCTTACCCTGATCAGATAAAACAGGGAAGATAAGTAGTGTCTCAAATCAGATTTATAGGAAGAAAGCCTTTGTTTTTCCAGTGGTAACATTCACTTTCCTGTAATTTCCTTTTTTTTTTTTCTAAGCCCATATGCGTAACTTAAACTGCTTAGGAAATACATTAACCTTTAAAAGGAAGTGGCAAAATAATCTATTATATGAAGTATAAAAAATATTTCCTTCAGCTATAGTACTTACTTTACTCATTAAGTGTTTATGCAGTGTTTACACTTGCACATTATTTGCCAGATTTATTTAGGTGACAGAGCCACTGCACAGCTGAAGTCATATAACAGGACTCAGCTGATGATGGAAATTACAAGCATGACACTAAACTCATATGTGCCTTGCCCAGCACTGAATTTTGGGAATTTCTTTTTTGTTCCTTGTCTTTGAAGTACCCTCAGTCTAGTTGTAAATCACGCTGCTTTTCAGTGACTATGAGGTGAGAAAAGATCTAAAATTCTTGCCCCTCCTCCTAGTTCTTTATTTACACCTTCTTTACCAAAAGAACAATGACAAGGTAGAAAGTCTTATTCTTTTTTTCAGAAAAGTCCCATATTCTGGAATTTAGATTTTCATGGCAAATAGCATTGGTGAGGTTCCACCAGATGTGTGGCACAAAATGAGTTGTGCAATACCTATAATCTAAATATATAATTGGGCTTAATCCAAAGCATACATTCTATTCATCTGCAATTCTGGTATTAAAGACAACACACTCTGCATTTATATTAAATGCATCTCTCTAATGAATAGAAATGAATAAAGAAAGAATTACATTAAAAACATAAAAGTAGAGACAGCTGGGTTGGGGGAGAAATTCAGTCTGTTCAATGCAGACAAGATTCTGTACAGGGGTCATGAATACTACTTAAGCAATGGACCATTAGAGTGGTGTGGTTATCATGAAGTAATCTCACCCCTGGAGAGATAACTATGGACCAGATGCAGCCATGTGCTTCTAAGCACCCAGGGGTGTAGTTACCATGATAATCACACCTGCTGATTTTGCTTCATTGCAACTATAAAATTTCCTGATTTTCATCTCAGTACAAACATAACACAGTTTTTAAGCATATTTTTCTGACCACAGAAAATTGCCAATTAATGTGGGTTAAGCAGTTTAAGCTACTACCTTGCTGCAAAACCAAATAAAAATGTGGTGGAGCCAGTCTAAAGTAATATCTATAAGGCACACTTGAAGGAAATGGAACTTTGTTTCAGAGGAGGAAGACTACATTAACAGATGTTTAAGATTTTTGAAAGGAAAAGACCCTATTTTCCACTGCACCAGGACAGAGACAGAGCTCCTGTGTTTCCTTCTCTGCTTACCAAAAATTTGATTTCTTAATGGTGAAAAAAGATAGTTAAGGACTCCAAACCCATAGAAAAAAGCTTTAGGTAACATTTTTTCAAAAAAACCCAGCCTTCATCAAAACCCTTTGGTGCCTATCACCTGAAAAATCAAAAAGACTTGAATTCATGTGTATGCAGCAAGGATCCCACTGTCTTTTGTCTAGAGACAATGGTTGGGATGGCTGTTGGCAAAATATTCACAATCCCCCCAGAGAGCTGAGCTGTCAAGTAATAATAAGGCAGTAAGGAGCAGCAGGGAACACGGTCTGGGTTTCTGTGAAAATACTGCTGGATCTGACATGTTTTAAAAGCTAAGGACTCCATCTAAAGAGTATATGGTCTCGTTTCTTCACTAAAGCACTGTAAGGTGACACAAAAGAATATATTAGAAAAAATTAACCTGAAGGAGTTTCATCTTCACTGCTTGAACCAAATGAAAGAGAATAAGGGGCTTTTTTTTTCATGATCAAGTCTGATTCTTTTAAAAGAAGCAAATTTCTGTTGTCTCTACTGACTCACCTGAAAAAAAAAAAAAAATTAAACCTGGACTAAATGAAACTAAATGTTTTTAGATCACTGAGTTTTTATGATACAGGATGATGTTAGAAATATGCCTGAAATTTGGCCAGCTTAATAAAACATGATCTGGTACAAATCAAGGAGGTAATTTGTAATAGCCACCATGGATTCACTAAAGGCAAATCATGCCTGGCTGGAAGAGCTGGAGTTGTTCATCCTGGAGAAGAGAAGGTTTCTTCTACCAGCCTTATAATATTTTAAGTGGCGCTACAAAATAGCTGGAAAGAGACTTTTTACAAAGGTATGTAGTGACAGGGCAAGGATTGATGGCTTCAAACTGGAAGAAGCTAGATTTAGATTAGACATTAGGA